>CM033475.1:52876806-53241589 GCA_019447015.1 Hymenochirus boettgeri | reverse complement strand
AATTATTGTATACAGTATAGGGGGGCAGTAATTATTGTATACAGTATGGGGGGCCAGTAATTATTGTATACAGTATAGGGGGCCATTAATCTATGTAAATATTATAGGGGGACAGTAATCATTGTATACAGTATAGGGGCCAGTTATCACTGCATACAATATAGGGGGCCAATTATCATTTTATACAGTATAGGGGCCAGTTATCATTGTATATAGTATAGGGGGCCAGTTATCATTGTATACAGAATGGGGGGGTCCAGTAATCATTGTTACAGTATAGGGGGCCAATTATCATTGTATACAGTATAGGGGGCCCGTAATCATTGTATACAGTATAGGAGGACAATTATCATTGTATATAGTATAGGGGCCAGTTATCATTGTATACAGTATAGGTAGACTATACAGTAGAGGTTGACTCCATCACTGTGATGTTGGTCTGCTACGAGTTAGGAAAACCTACATCACATGAGTCCATAACTCCCACATAGAGAATAGAGCATACAGTATGTTGTAGCAAGGGTCGTGCCTGGAGTAACTCACTTAACCGCAGGGAGAACATACAAACTTTGTGCAGCTTTGTCCATGTAAGGATTTGAACCAAGGACTATCCCACTACAATGCATTTGTGCTAACCACTGGGCCACCGTGGATCAGTCTAAAGGGACAATCATGGTCTGCAAAAGAATACTTTAGTTTGAGGGGTTTAGTCAAGGGCATAACTACGAGTGAGTCCTGGGAACTTCTTACTTTCCCTATGATAGAGACAGCCTCTCCCCAGAAAACCAATGTAGATGAAGCAGGGAGGGGGTCCCATAGTTTTTCTGGAGGCCCAGTGATTCCTAGTTTTGCCACTGGGTATTGTACTGATAGTTATGTGGTGGTGGAGAGTTTAAAAGGATCAAAACCTCTTGAACTGGAACCTACATTATCAACAGGAATAAACAAAATATCGGTTTTCAGTGTTTTATATTTACAATTAAATGTTCATGTGCCGATTTTACAATTAAAGGGCATTTAACCCCCAAAATGCAAATTTTACCTACTTCTGGCCCACTGTGCAGTGTTCAAAAATCCTTAACTTACTTCTCTGCTCCAAATTGTTGTCTTGTAGTGCCTTGTCAAAGTTCCAGAAAGGTAATAGTAGGAGCTGTCTGTGAATCATCCGGATACCTGCTTCTTCCTTTCCTTTTTAAAGTTTCTGGCATGCGCAGGGGAGCCTTTCCCCACCTTCCTCCCACGTTCCAGATCCCTTCATGGCTGCCTTACCACTAGCCTTTTCTGTAGTGTAGGTTAACCCCCACCCCCAACCACCAAGTTAGATTTGTGACTCTCAGCCAATCACAGATGCGGGTGTCGGTCCGGACCCTGTTTAAAACTTTCGGCAAGTAGAGGACCGGGAGCAGAAAGCTGCAGGAACGAAGGAGTGTAAGTATGTTTCTGGGGCTTGTTTTACAAATCTAACTTGGTGGTTAGGGGTGGGCCGCGGTGCCCTACACTACAGAAATACTCTTTAATGGTTTCCAGCATATCTTTACTTATGGTTTTCCTGTAATATTTTTTTAGGGCAAGAATGTCCCTTTAAATGCGTCTGTATTAAAACATGTCTCTCAATTAATAAAAACTACATCTTTGGCATGTCAAATGTATTTCTGTACAGATTCAGGAGCTATTTAATATGTAAAAAAAGATCAAAACAAACAGACGAGACCAGGAGCTCAGATTTTAGTGTGAGCTGACAGGTTTAGTAGTTTAGATACTGGGGCAGTGTCCCTATCCTGGGTGGTGACCTTGGGTGGTGAATGGTTACATCAGTTACAGCAAGGGAGTAGAGCAGAGGGTATCCCCACTAGCACAGAGGTGAAAGCTAAGGAAATAAGCACCTCAGAAAATAAAATAAAACTTGTGGACGTCCATACTGGGCCTTTGTCAAAACTCAAAGAAGAAACAAAAGAACACCAATACTACCAGTGAAGGGGGGACGCAAGACAGGAGAAAGACCTGGTCATCTTATTTGTAGTGGGGGTGTCATACTCCAAAAGTGAACTATTCCTTTAATGTATTGATTGAAGACTAGGAGGTTAATAGTATGTATACTATATTAAATTGAGTTCTAGTTGCACTTTATAATGGATGTGTACTATTCCATCTTTATATATTTTGTGTGTTACAATGGGGGTTTGACTCTGGGATTGTATACTCAATCATGTGCTCCGGTGAGTAAAGCATAGCAGGAGAGTTTGTTTGTGTGCGCGTTTTTGCTCATGATTGCGCCTGCGATTTTCACTAACATGGAAATCGCACGTGTTTTCTCTTTAAAAATAGCGAAAATGAAAGTGCAAACGCAAAACAACGCATGCAAAGGCAAATAAATCACGATAACGCTCGCTCATAATTTTGTGCGCGATTGGGTGCATTGTAGTGTGTGCTCAGCCTTAGTCCCAAGGAAGCTAGCCACAGTGCAGCAAGGACTTTCAGCTTATTAAAGGCATGTACTGACAGATTAGGAACCATCTGAAAAAGCAAACCTTGAAGTGGTGACTGGGCATAAAATAATTTAGCCAAGTTATTGAACTAATTGCTTTTATTTATCCAGAGAGAATGGCAGACTATTTAAAGCAGAATCATAGAGGGAACATGTAAGCAAATTGAATTGAGTGTGCACTAGACTTCTATTTTGTATATAGGTTAAGGAGCTATGCCTTACATCCCATTTTTCAAACAATTCACCAGGAACGAAGGACGAAGAAAGAAGAAACTTACCTTACACGAGATCCTCTGCAGTAGTGACAGGTCCCGACCGCCTCCTGGTTCAAAGTAACTATAGTGCACATGCCCGACAATGCGCTCTATAGTTACTGTGAACAGGAAGTGGTCGGGAATTTCCACTGCTGCTGCTGCGGATCGCGTGTAAGATAAGTTCTTCTTTCTTCATCCGTCGCTCCTGGTGAGTTGATTGAAGAACGGAAGGTAAGGCATAGCTCCTTAACCTCTCGGTCTTCAATCTATACATTTAAGGAATAGTTCACTTTTTGAGTGAACTATTACTTTAAGAAGAATTTTAAAGACACCATATCCATGTCTGCTTTATACCTAGCAACACCTTGAGGTAGCAACTGGTGCACTCAAGAGACTGAATACGAAATACAAGAAGAGCAACATCATATATGTAGTGCAGTGAAAAGCGCCCTGATTTATATGTGAGGGAGACAAAAAAACGCAGCTGCACCAACATTTGGCCCAGCACAGAGTGCCAATTCCACGGGTCAGGACGTGTATCTGGACACATTTTTAAAGATTGTAAAGTCAACATCTTGGCCAAAGAACTGGACTGGTTCAAAAGAGGTGTAAAGGAGGCCATTTATGACAGAATAAAGAAACCAAGCATGAATATAGGTGTTTGTGGGTGAGTGTGTGTGTGTGTGTGTGTGTGTGTATGTGTGTGTGTGTGTGTCTGCCATTTACAATGCTGTTTTGATATCTTACCCTGGGTAAAAGTATTTATTACCAACTGATTCTTGTACAAGTCATTCTGAATTGAGAAAGCCAGTGAGATGACTAGTGAAACATCTTTAAGAACTTACCTTTAAGTCCAGTTGATCTAACACAGATATAGCACAGGACATCTTCAATAATAGTATTTATGGTGTTAAATCCACACCTCTCATAACAAATTAGCTTCAAAGATGCTTTACATTACAAGTTCTTGTAATGTGCAATAAAAGCTATTAGAAAGATGGGAAGGGGAAACAAAGCCTGTTGGTTCACTCATAGTAAGCTTATGCGTAGAAAACATTATGTTTCTTAAAGGGGAACTACAGTGGAAGAATTACCTTTAGGCTTGAAGACAAGAAATGCTGCACTTAAAGGGGTACAGTATGACCACCCCATGTAGAAAAATGTAGTATGTTATGCAGGACCCCATAAAACCCCAGTTACGTTATGCTGAAACTTTTTAATAATGCTCCTAGAACTAGAAATTGTACTTACAAATCCTAGATCCACAACCACCTGCTCTGTCTCCACTGCTTCTGCTATATGCCTTTTCCATTCGCAAGCAGCTGCAGTGGAGGCTCATTTGGTAATGGCCGTCAGCTATTACAGTGATGTTACGGATGTAACTGGTGGCCTTAACAGGAAGTAGAAGGGAGATGTGGTGGTGGATCATGGATTTGTAAGAATAATTTATAGTTCTGGGAGCATTTTTAAAAAGTTTCAGTATAACTTAACTATGGTTTTATGGGGTCCTGTATAATATATTAACTATATGTAACTGTTAGACAGACAGTATAGGTAGGGTATAAAGGTTGGACTAGATGGATGTATGTCTTTATACAACCTACAACACTATGTTACAATGTAACTGTTAGACAGACATTATGAGTAGGGTATAAAGGTTAGACTAGATGAACGTATATGTCTTTATACAACTTCCAATACTATGTTACTATGAAACTGTTAGATAGAGATTATGAGTAGGGTATAAAATTTGGACTAGATGGACGTATGTCTTTTTCCTGTGCCTACACACGGCAGTGGGTAACCATGGGTTAACTCCCCTGCTGTGTGAAGGTCAGGAAGTACTAAAAAGGCTCCTCCCCCCTAGTTACCTGTCTTTTTTCTTTCCTGCTTGTTCGTGTAGGTCGGGTCCCCCTGTTATGTCTCTCTCCAGTGTACCTCTCCTGCACTGATGCCCCGCTCCTCTGTTTAGCGCGAGCGGGAGGAAGTGAGTCATTCCCTCAGTTTTGCCGGGACTGATTTCAGGCCGCGATACTATTGCGGTCGCAGTTTCATGACGTCACGCGGCGCGAAAATTTAAAAGGCGGAAGAGTCTTCCTGGTGCCGGTTTGTTCTAACGCCGGGGATCTTTCTGTTCCTTCAGTTTGTCAGGACAGCAGTGCCTTTCTTACACAGTGCAACTTGTAGCTGTGGGTATTTGCCTTTCCCTCGCTATCTGCCTTAAAAGACTCGGTTACTTATTATGCTTTTCTTTATTTCAGAGTCTGATGTCTTCTAAGAGGTCCAGATCTGAGTCCAGGGGGTGAGCTTGGAGAATGATTATGTGATGCATCCTCCCAGTTGGGTTAGGATGATATCTACTTTATATCTACCTTATATTTTTCTTATACTGAGGTTTTTCTCCATAGGTCTTCTCATCATGATGATGGACCACATAGAGGGAAAAATCCGCCTTCAGAATGCAATCTATGTTCTAACATTGCTTTACCTGGGAAGAAATTGTGCCATGGCTGTATTCAATTTGTATATGCCCCAAATCAGGATGTAAGCATAGTACAGCAAGTGGATCCAGTGCCGTCAACTTCTAGGACCCCTTTAAACTATACTGAAGCCGGCCTCTCTCAGCAGTTGTCTGAGGGAGAAATTGAGGAGAATTTATGCCAATCTACTTCATCCGATTTGGATCCTGAGATGGTCGATCATTTAATATATCTTATGAGGAAGACTTTATTGGTCGCTTCACCGAAGAAACCGGCGGAGCAAGATAGATGGTTTCAGGAACATCAGGAGCCTCAGTTGGTGTTTCCAGTGCATGATAAAATACCTAATACGTTATTAGAGGAATGGCGAGTTCCTGACAGAAGATTTTCCATGACACCTTCATTTTTGAGAATTTATCCTTTTGCGGATGACTATTCAAAGCATTGGAATACGCCCCCAAAAGTTGATGCCGCTTTGGCAGGGATAGCTAGAAGAACCTCCCTGGCAGTAGATGATGGGGCGACTTTAAGAGACCCAATGGAGAGGCGGCAGGATTCGTTATTAAGAAGGTCTTATTCCGTATCAGGCGCTTGTATGAGACCAGCAGTAGCCATAACAGGTTTGGCTAGAGCAAACAGATATTGGATACAGGACGTTGATCAAGCTCTAGCAGATGGCAGGTCGAGAAAGGAAGTGAGAGAGATGTTACAAAATGTTGTATATTCTAATGAATTCTTCGTACAAGCATCATTTGATATAATCAAGCTGTTGTGCCATGGCTGTATTCAATTTGTATATGCCCCAAATCAGGATGTAAGCATAGTACAGCAAGTGGATCCAGTGCCGTCAACTTCTAGGACCCCTTTAAACTATACTGAAGCCGGCCTCTCTCAGCAGTTGTCTGAGGGAGAAATTGAGGAAAATTTATGCCAATCTACTTTATCCGATTTGGATCCTGAGATGGTCGATCATTTAATATATCTTATGAGGAAGACTTTATTGGTCGCTTCACTGAAGAAACCGGCGGAGCAAGATAGATGGTTTCAGGAACATCAGGAGCCTCAGTTGGTGTTTCCAGTGCATGATAAAATACCTAATACGTTATTAGAGGAATGGCGAGTTCCTGACAGAAGATTTTCCATGACACCTTCATTTTTGAGAATTTATCCTTTTGCGGATGACTATTCAAAGCATTGGAATACGCCCCCAAAAGTTGATGCCGCTTTGGCAGGGATAGCTAGAAGAACCTCCCTGGCAGTAGATGATGGGGCGACTTTAAGAGACCCAATGGAGAGGCGGCAGGATTCGTTATTAAGAAGGTCTTATTCCGTATCAGGCGCTTGTATGAGACCAGCAGTAGCCATAACAGGTTTGGCTAGAGCAAACAGATATTGGATACAGGACGTTGATCAAGCTCTAGCAGATGGCAGGTCGAGAAAGGAAGTGAGAGAGATGTTACAAAATGTTGTATATTCTAATGAATTCTTCGTACAAGCATCATTTGATATAATCAAGCTGTTGGCAAAGAACATGAGCCTTTCGGTAGCGGCCAGACGTGCACTATGGCTCCGTCAATGGCAAGTAGACGCGGCCTCTAAACAAAACCTACAAGCTTGCCATATGAAGGGGAATATTTGTTTGGTTCTGCGCTAAAAGATATTATTTCGCAAAACGTGGACAATCGGAAGATTCTTCTCCCACAATTTCGAAAACCTAGAAGGTCTTTATTTATGCCACCTCAAGACAGGGCTTCCTTCCAGGAGGCTAAGCAATATAGACCTGGCAAACCAAGGAATTGGAGGGATCGGTCTTCCTTTCGTGGCAGGGGAAATAGGAGAGGACGCCCCTTATGAAGGTGGCTTAGCCCAACGTCCAACAGTAGGGGGAAGATTACAGAGATTCAAGGACGTTTGGGCAATGACTACAACAGATCATTGGGTTTTGAAAACCATCAAAAATGGGTACAGAATAGACTTCGATTTCCCCCCAACCAAACACCGTTTTCTGGAATCAAGAAGACTCAAGTCCAGAGTAGAACGACACGCAATGAAAGAGATTATTCAGGAGCTTCTTGGCAAAGATGTTATAGAAAAAGTTCCACTCGGATGCCACAGAACAGGGGTATATTCTCCCCTCTTTTTAGTAAAGAAAGCATCGGGAGAGTTTCGAGCAGTATTGGATTTGAGATACCTAAACTCCTTCATTACAGCAAGAACATTCAAAATGGAAACGTTAAAAGTCATTCTGCAACAGATATTTCCAGGGGATTGGATGTGCAAAGTGGATTTGGCGGATGCATATCTCCATGTACCAATCCACCCAGCACACAGAAAGTATCTAAGGTTTTCCGTTTTACACCAACATTTTCAATACAAAGCTCTCCCATTCGGGCTATCCACCTCTCCAAGAGTATTCACAAAGATAGTAGTAGTTTTAACAGCTTTACTCCGGACCCAAGGAGTTCAGTGTTTCGCCTACCTAGACGATGTAATGATAAAGGCTCAGTCAAAAAACGTACTCCAAAAGCATCTTTCAGAAACCCTATCCTGTTTCAAGCGGCACGGGTGGATAATAAATTTAAGAAAATCATGCCTGTGTCCAACTCAACACCTGGAATATCTAGGAGCCTGCATAAATACAGAGAAATTTCAAGTATCCATTCCCCAGCTAAAAAGAGACGACATAATCTGCAAGATCAAGAAACTATTAAAATCCCCAGCCAACACAGTAAAATTTGTGGAGCACATAATAGGAAAGTTGGTTTCTACAAAAGATCTAGTGCCCTGGGCAATGCTTCATCTTCGACCTTTACAAATGAAGTTCTTATCCCAATGGAAAGCATATCAGAATCCAGGAAAGTTAATACATTTAGAAGCATCACTAAAACACCAATTGCGATGGTGGACCAACAAAAAGAACTTCAAACCCAGATCATTAAACATTATCAAATGGGAAAATATAATGACGTATGCCAGTTTAAAAGGTTGGGGAGCAACCTTTGGAAATCGGCTAGCACAGGGTGCCTGGGATATAAGAGTGAAGTCAATGTCATCCAATGTACGAGAGCTAACAGCTGTCCAGAGAACATTATATCATTTTCGTCATTATATCAAAAGAAAATCGATTCGAATATTTTCAGACAATGCCTCGACAGTGGCCTATCTGAACAAGCAAGGTGGAACCAAGAACAAGTATCTATGGCTCCTCACGCAAGAAATTCTCCTCTGGGCAGAGAAAAATCTAGCCAATCTTTCGGCAGTATACATTCCAGGCAAAGAGAACATTCATGCAGACTTTTTGAGTCGGAAGAAGATTTTACCATGGGAATGGGAGCTAGATCATCAAACATTTCTGAGAATATGCGCGAAATGGGGAACACCACAAATCGACTTGATGGCCACAGGAGAAAATACGAAGCTCCCATTATTTTGTTCCCGCTATCCGGTGACTCAGGCAGTAGCAATGGACGCTTTCTCCATACCCTGGGATTTCGAGCTGGTGTACATATTCCCTCCATTTCCACTAATCCCCAGAGTCCTAGCAAAGATTTGGGTAGAGAGAGTCAAAGCAATCTTAATTCTCCCATTTTGGCCAAGGAGGCCGTGGTTCCCCATAGTGAAAAGTATGTTGGTGGCACCTCCGTTCAGGCTTCCACTGCTTCCGCAGCTGCTAACCCAGGGTCCTCTCTATCACCCTCAGAGGCAAACATTACATATGACGGCATGGCTTGTGAAAGGGAGAAACTCGAAAAATTAGGGCTCTCTGAGGGTTTTATGGGGTCCTGTATAATATATTAACTATTTCTACAAGGGGTGGATATACCCTTTAACACATTACATTGAATTTACTGACCTATCCATCTGAAGTTTTTAAAGTTGGGGACCTCCATCTCTTTTAAAGGGGAATATATATATATTCTAGAATATTTGTTTCAACAAATCACTGGTGTTGGTTCCTGGTTCAGGATTTAGCAAGCCTGTTCTTTTAAAATCCATATGCAGTTTTTAGTGCAATACTATTTCTAATGTAATGTAGGTGCAGAACTAATTAGTTCTCAATAGTAATTATACAAGGAAAAGAGAGATACGTTTTTATTTATCTATTTATCTCCTCAGTCACTAAGGCATGGCTATTGGGCATGTGTAATACCCAGTGGGTACAGGAGGAGGAGCCTTAATGGCACAAATTTAAAACCATGTATCTTTACTGATGTCACTCTGAGTAGGTGTATTATGTACAATGCAATCTGTACTTTGTTTATAGCCCAAGTTGATTTTTCACTTTAGATGCCCTTTAACATTACATGTATTACAGAAAATTATTATCCTAAAACCAGCATTAACTCCAATGAGAGAATAGAGAGAAGAGGTTATTAAAATTAACCAACATTTTATCTGCATGATATGGTTAAGGAGCTACATGCAGGGGATGTCTGAATTTATTAAACATTCCTTTACCCAATTCCATGCTCAAACTTTAGTTTAGTTACAGCTGGCTGTTTGCTGCTAGGGGCTCAATCTCACTGATTTTGTGAGTTAATATAAAATGAAAAAATTTAAATGATTTCTACAAAATTTTGTGCCTTGTGTAATATGTTTAAGACTTGCTATTTATTTCATTAAAAAAATAAAATCAAGCCTATTTATTTCAATATAAACTAAACCCCAAACCCTAAAATAAATATACGGTAATTTTTATATGGTTTTTTTTTTGGTCTAGGGAGGGTTTAATTCCCCTTTTAACTTGGACACAAGACTGAGGCCCCACTGCAATGCAAAAAAAGTGGTGTGCTTAATTTTTTTACTTTTGCCAAGCGCTTGTGTCTGCTTGTGTCCGCATTTACGTGTGTTTGCGCTTCGCAGGGGACCATGGGTGAATAGAAAATTGAAAGCCTATTGATTTGTGTGATTTTGACAAAAAAACTATTAAAAATAGTGATGGCTTGTATTAGAAAATCGCAGCGGATCACAGCGCACACAGTGGGGCCAATATTAAAAATTCAGTGTCCACTAAAGTGTATGTTTTGGAAATATTTCCTCTTTAATTTGTCTGCTGTTTGATCGCTAAGAAACATTTCCCCTCAGCCAGTACACATAGACTTTACATCAATAGGGTGAGTGTATTTATAACAATATAATCACATAGTGAGAGTGATCCCCTAACACAGTCAGTTGCTTATAAACAAGAAAGCACCAAACAGCATCTTATTTCTACTGCAGCCAAAGAATCTAGTGCCAGGAGCTGTATGTCATTTCCTAGATCCCTCCCCATATGGAATCCTCTGCTCCTGACCCTCCCCTCCTCCCCAGACTTCTAGAAATCTTCCCTCCCTGGCTGCAGGGCGATGAGTTCTGGAGCCTCTACACAAGGGATTGGACGAGCTTAGAGGTAGGAAAAACTTGGTAAGTTGTTTCCATTTTATTTAATGTAACGGATAAATCTAGTGGCGGAATATAGAAAGTGAAGGTAATGAAAGACTATTGGATTGTAGAGATTATAATGTAATTAGGATCACAGCACAGTTACATTGCCTAGTCCTAGTCTGTCTGTCCATTTAGTATACATTGGGTAATTGTTACAAGTCAATGTGATTTGTTACTATCTAGGGGAAATGAACCCCCATTGTAAAAGGTTCATTTCTAGGCACATTGTCCCTCTGTCTCAGCCTGCAGTGCTGCATTGGATATTCTAATGGTTCTTTTAATAAAAGGGACGTGCAGGCAACAGAATTTCAGTTACTATTGGCTTGGCTTCCTTTTACAACACATATAACCAGCATGGTGAAAGACCTGTCAGTATTTCTACTGGAAACTTGATGCAGGCTGCACTGATTTTAATGTAGCCACACAGCATGCGTGTAATGAACTGGTACATCCCCTTGCAGGGTGTTTATTTCATATATGTTTTCCTTTAAAGTGTAAAGTGTAGCCTGGATACAGACTAATGAAAGAAAACTACCCAGTAGATCTCAGGATGTGAAACGAAAGGGAAACCCTGAGAACAGATTTACTACTTGCATGCAGTGTGTTCACATAGGAACATGTGACTGTACAGTACTAGGGATTGTAAGTAGCAGTACTGACATTTTTGCAACTAATGTGTTGCTGGAAGTAGCAATTTTCCATGCAGGTGTGTGCACTTTGTAACACAAGGAGTGTGCGTGCAGCCACACAAAGGGGAACCCACTGCCTGAGGCATCGGAGGACTTAAACTACATGCATGTTACCTCTATGTCAAGAAGACACTCCCATTACTAATCCTAGCTGCATTGGGATATTGCTTAACGTCCATGGATAATGTGTCTGCAGCCTAATCACACCTATGTATGTATACGGTTACTAGATTATCTGGTGTTGCCGGACACCCTAAAAATATAATTTGCAGGTCTGCACTGATTTAGGGTTGAGATCAGTGAAAAATCAGATGCAGTTTAATTGCAACTAGTGCAGCCCTGGTAATTACATTCAGTGTCCCACAATGGGCAGATGATCTGTTAACCCTACACTGTCTGCATTTAAACTGCATTAATTCAGATTCACTCTCCCTGCATGTGATTTCTACTGCCCTGTGTACCGTATATACTCGAGTATAAGTTGAGGTTTTTAGGCTTTAAAAAAAGCCTAAAAATCGAACCTCGACTTGTACTCGAGTCACTCACCTGTAGATCCTGTAATCCGGCTGCTGCTCACTTCCGCGTACACTCCTTCTGATGGCTGACGTCACTACTCGGCGCCGGTCTCGCTTCGCGGCGCCGAGTAGTGATGTCAGGCGCCAGAGTGGGGTGGATGCAGAGCCGGATTGCATGCTACTGCTTTCCATGCTTCATGTCTCCCGGTAAGCTGTATAATCCTGCTAATGTAATGAATGAATGGCAATAGTAATCAGTAGGGGAGGGGAGGTTGAACAGGCACAGTGTGTGTCTCAGTCCATGTCACAGTGGGAGCTCCTAACAATCAATCTTATCCTCTCATCATGTCCTGCCTTCACCTTTTAATTTACTGCAGAAGGATGCAAAGTGAAAATCTTTTATGTCATACATCTATCTGTCTGTCTATTTGATGTTTGGAAACTACAACTCCCAGCAACTAAAGTATGCTGGGAGTTGTAGTTTCCAAACATCTAGAGAGCCAATTTCTACCCTCGACTTATACTCGAGTCAATTAGTTTTTACACATTTTCTAGGTAAAAATGGGTACCTCGACTTATACTCGGATCGACTTATATTCGAGTATATACGGTATGTACTTTTTTCTTTTTTACACTAAAGCATTGGTCAACTCCCAGAATCCCCTTCTACTCTAGAACAGGCATGAGCAACCGGTAGCTAATTAGCATCAGCTAGAGCAGGGATGTCAAACTCGTGGCCCTCCAGATGTTTGAAAACTACAACTCCCAGCATTCTCCTGCAGAAAAAAGAGGCTGCATGCAATTCCAGTAACGGTTCTTTGGGTCCTCACAGTTCTTTGTGGCATCGCCTTCATCTTGTCTCATTGATTTTTCAAACATCTGGAGGGCCGTAACTATGACATCTCTGAGCAGGAGTGACAGACTTCTTTTGGCTGTATTATTAACTCTAGTTAGAGTTGGCATTTGGAATCAGAAGGAAACAGAGCACGGTAAGGAAGTGTAAACTGATAAAAATAAACATTGAGGCTTGATGCTCGGAGAGAATGACATGTTTATGTTTTTTTTGTTTAGAAACCCGGCACGGGACCAAGCAACTCAAACTTCCTTTTTTTATAGAATCTGAACCTGAAAGATCTACAATGGCTTCCCTTATATCAGAAAATCTAAAATTCTTTGCTTTGTTTTTCAAAAGCCGAGATGTTATGATATTTAATGGGCTGATTGCGGTTGGAACTGTGGGGAGCCAGGAATTATTCTCTGTGGTGGCTTTTCACTGTCCTTGCTCTCCAGGAAGGAACTACATGTACGGACTGGCTGCGATCGGAGTGCCAGCTCTTGTCCTATTTCTTATTGGGATAATGTTAAATAATCACACATGGAATCTGGTAGCAGAATGTCGAAAAAGGGCACTGAAGAACTGCTCGGCCCCAGCCATGTTCCTGTTATTTGGCTCCATCCTTGGAAGAGCCATAGTTGCTCCAGTCACATGGTCAGTGATTTCCCTGCTCCGTGGAGAGGCCTATGTGTGCGCGACAAGTGAATTCCTTAACCCGTCTACATTTCCGGGTTTCCCACCAGGATATGGGCCTGACACCATGGCTAGATTCTCTTGCAAAGACACCCCAACCGAGGTTCTTCCTTTTAAAGATGAAGTGATAAGAAGATTAAAATATGAATCTCAGGTGACTAGATGTGAATATGTTGGTTGCATGGTAATGTGTTGGGTGCACATAAGATAACATGTTGTCTGTTCTGGTGCTTGGACTTCTGCATTTTGACCAAGGATATTAATATGCTTTGCAAACTGCTGACATTCATCTTTTCATGATTGGTATTTATTTAACTGTGGGAAGGGGCAATAGATTTTCAGAGCAAATAGATTATTTATGAGCTTTTTGCGAAAAAACCCAAACATATACATTGTCTACACACAGAGAAGAGAACATATTATGGGTGCATAAAAACGTTTAAATGATTGAGCAAACACGATGGTTGTACGGTGTATTAGTTGGTCACAGCTGCCTATCTAAGGAGGGCAATTTGCTTGTAAAGGTTCTCATTCATCCAGGTCATGGTTTATCTGTTGTATTCAGTTAGATTAACTGGACTTTAGTTCTTGAAGACGTTTCGCTAGTCATCCGACTGGCTTTCTCAATTCAGAATGACTTGTACAAGAATCTGTTGGCTATTAAGTTCCCTGGAAAGTACCAATTAGAATATAACAGCCAGGTGTTAGGGACCTACTGATGCAAGGTGTGATTGCATTGAGGCTAAGAGGTGTATCAAAACTGCCCAGGGTAAGGTGTCAAAACACCATTGTACACTGGAGACAGTTGGTTTTGAACCCCCCCTCACACACACACACACACACACACCTCTAATCAGGCTTGGTTTCTTTATTTTCACAAAAATGGCCTCCTTAACACCCCTCTTGAACCAGTCCTGTTCCTCTGATATAACTTAATATAACAGATAAGGAGGGCAGTTGTTTTCCAGCCCAAGAATATTTCTAAATTTTATACTTAAAAGCTCTTTCAGCGACTGATGTTCTAACAGGAGTGTCTCTAGGGGGTTTTGGCACCTGACCCAAAGTTTGAATGCCGCCCATGTGGGGAGAGGAAGGAGGGAGCCATGGGAAGTAGGAGACATGTGATTTTAGGAATAAGGCTAGTCATCCAATATTTTTATGAACCGGAACAAAGCATTCTTAATGGACAGTCCATGTTCTAAGCACAGAATGTCTGTTGGCATTGGCAACCATGGTCGTAATGTCAAAATGCATGTACGAGTGACGTGCCCGTGCATTACTACATGCGACGGACCATCATTTTTCACTGCACATTTTTTCGGGCCAGTCCACCCCTGCTGCTCGTGTGTGCTATTGCAGCTGCTGCACTTCTTGCATTCACGCACACATGGAAACACGCTTTTTTTAATCTGTAGTGCTGCCCGCACCTTTCCTCTGAGTGCAGAAGCGCGGCAAAAATGCTCACTCTACCTCATGGGAGAGACTGCCCTGACCACTAAATAGCAACACCCGATAGCTGGTCTGTGGTTTAACAAGATGAAACATTCAGAAAGAGGTAGAACAGGAAGTACAATTAGTACAATTAGCCAGTATTACTACTGATGAGATTTCATATCCATCTGCTGGAGAGAAGCCGCAAGTCTAGCTCCAATAGGTAAGTTTGTCCGGGCGTTCTATTATTCACAGGGTAATGGGAGTGAGCAATCTCCCCTCCCCTCTGAATAATAGATACATTTACAAACTACATGGCGGTTTGGTGTCCCATTAAGAAATCTCCACTTCAGGTGCCCTGGGGTATCGGTGTCACATGGGAATGGATTTTACTACGTTGGGCCAAACAGTCAATATGAGGAGAGGGTGTGAATAGAAACCCTTGAAAATTCATTTGTTTGGTGAAAGAAGTAGGACCTTGTATTGTAACAAATTACTAATAGAGTTTGCACTAAAATAGAAATGTAAGTAGCAATGGGACATTAAATAACAAGTCCAGTCCTTGTTATCGGTGGAACAATCATTTCACGTATTACTTCTCTATGTTAGTAGAAGTCATTGTTTGAAAACATCACAAAAATCAAACCGATTCACCAAACCAAAAATACATTCACCTCCCATGTGTAACATTCCTAATAATAGGGAGATGGTAAGAGATCGCTGAACAGTCATTTTTGTTGCCATGTGTTTATCACTTCAAGGCAACTGGGAATAAGATCAAGTGTGTGTGAAAATGCCCAGAGGATCACTTTATACCTTCCACACTCCATTGATGCAGCACGAGATGGAAAGAGCCTACTGAATGCAGAGTATGGAAGGAATGTATCAGGAAGCATCCATTCCACCATTGACTGAGGGGCACAGTGTGAAGATCAGTAAGGCTGAGGCCACACTAGAACGTGCGTCATTGCGCAAATGCACATGTTACCGCACGTTGATTGCGAGTGCAATTTGCCCTTTTCTGAGCGCATGCGAACACAAGCACTCCGATAAGCGGATCTCAGCAAAGTGGACACCAACGCAGGTGATGTGGCCACAATCATAAGACAAAACTACTGTGAGCTTTTAAAAACGCGATCAGAACATGCTTAAAAGTGTATTAGTATGGCCTCAGCCTTAAAGGATCAGAATTGTTTTGGGCACATGTTGATCTTGGGCTTCGTTCACACTATATAGCGTTTTGTTGAGATTTCCTTTGGAATCATTGTATCAAAAGCTCTTTTCATAGGAGTGAATGACACAGTTCACACCTATGTGCTGCGATAGAGTGCGTTGTGTGCAATGCACTGCATGCAGCAGTTTCATGCATTAAAGCACAGTGCTGCTATTGAAAATAATGGCCACGATATGCATTAACTCCCTGGGACATCGCATTGAATCGCAAGTGCCATGTTCCACATCCATAGTGTGAATGTAGCCTTTAATGGAAAAAACCTCATTAAAAAAACTCACATTAAATTCCTGTTAGTAATCTTTACATGTGTTACAAGAGAACTATAGTGTGTATGTTTTTTTGAAAATAAACGTTAAAATAAAAAGAACCTGGGGCAGCGTGGTAGGATTAGTAATTCCTACCTACCAATATTGTTTTTGAGAGGAGGCCTAGCACAGAGAAAACTGTGTCTTCTTGGCTTTAGCACTATCTTTAATACAGGAAAGTCCTGGGCTAACCTGGCAAATAAAACTGTATGTGCCATAGCTCCTTAACAAAACTATATTGGGAGGTAGGAATAAGTAATCCTACTTCCCTGCCCCAGGTACTTTTTCATTTTTATAGAAATTTTCAAAAAATAGTTGTCCTTAAAGGGCAGCCAGGGAGGAATCGGGAGGGGGGGGGAATGACTCCCCTGTGCATGCCATAAGTAACTGAGAGGACACAACAGGGGCAGCAACATTTTGCACAGAAAGACAGCTCCTAGCCTTCAGTTTCCTGGACTTTGAAGTTTTAAACAGCTGGTCGGGCATATCTACTGCTTATGCACTTTTTAGAAACAGCTGACCGTGGAGCCTCTGGTACGGGGATGGCAAGCCCTCTTAACTCGTAGGCCCAGTAATTATGCCCATGCTTGATCATATGACCAGGATTTGTTAGTAGTGTATAGGGTCATAATGGGTAAATTCAATACTGGATTGGGCCCCATGGGTGAATTCCAAAAGGGATTTAATCTCATTGCGGCTAATTGCTTAACAGCTGCTCTAAAAAAGGTGAAAATAACGGTTTGAATACATTGTGGCGGCTTTACTGGCGTCTTTTATGATACCCGTGTAGCCGTCACAAGTAAGAGGTTTAACTTGCGCTAACCACATTGAATAGGTTACCGTGAGTTTAACCCCTAATTTACCACAGCTGCTGGTGGAAAATAAGGCCCAAATTGTTTCAATAACCTGTCAGATTTCAACAGACAGAAATTTTCCAACCTGATTAAGATTCAATCAATTCCACTCACATTGATTAGTATTAGTCAATCAAATGCAAGCAAAATACAGTTTTAAAGCAATTTAATGTAAAGAATTTGATTGACTAAGAAACAAATACATAGACAGATTACCATTACACAGTATGAGCCACGGTTGTCAGTCTCTCCCCCTTTTAGCCCCCCCACAGTTTTCAATGGTATTTGCAGAAAATCAGTTTTTTGACACCACCCTGATAATTTAAGTAGCAAACAAGGGATGCTCACAGAACAGCTGTTTTTATTCTCCTTTAATAACCATTTATACATATAGTAACCTTAAAGGGGAACTACATTGCGGATGAAGTTTAAAAAAAAAAACAAAAATGGCTAAAATGGAAAGAAAGTACCTGGGGCAGGGTGATAAGATTAGTACTTTCTACCACCCAATATCATTTCTATGAGGAACAACAGCATGATAAAAATTGCTTTAGCCAGGCTTCCTGAATACTTCAGCACTATCTTTTATACAGGAAGGCCCAGGGCACTAACCTGACAGATAATAACTGTATGTGCTGTAGCTCCTCAACAAAACAATATTGGGAGGTAGGAATAAGTAATCCTACCTCCTTGCCCCTGGTACTTTTTATTTTTAAAATGTACATTTTTACAGTATAATTTTCCTTTAATTTAAAGAAATGTATTTGTCTGGCTGACATTGAATAGTGGCATTTGACTCGTCACTTGTATTTGTCTTAAAGGAAATGAAATTGTTTTATAAATAAGATTTTATGGGGACGGCAGAATCAAAGGTCACCTGCTATAAAGGAGAAATAAAGCCTAATTTTTAGGAAGAAGCATAGGAAAGTACTTACCTTCTCAAGGTCCCCCACTGTCTTCAATTCTTCTTGAATCCTGGAAATCTCCCAATCACGTGTTTGCCACGTAATGAAGAGGGATAGTAAAATACGGCAGGTGAGAGGGGCTTTAAAATGTGGTGTTGAACCTGCTCTTGTTGCTGATTTGTCTGTAAATTTGTCCATAGAAAGTTTTTGGGAATACATTTTTTCAGCACATATGGACCAATGAGCTTCTCCCTGTGCATGCTCTGTGTGACTTCTCTGTTTAGTTTTCTGGCTTCTTTTGTATACTAACACAACTGCTACTGTATCTAGAAATCTTACTGAAACAGCAATGGGCCAAAATGCCCTCATGTCCAGTAAATTATAGATACCAGTCCCATGTCTGCTTCCATTATTAACTACTGCACTATAGTCATAAAATCTGGTAAACAGGTGCTTCCTCTTGATTCCCCTAAGGAATATGTAATATGTATCTAAGCTCCTACATTCAGGTCTGGAGTCAAAAGGACACACTGTAAATTCATAGACATGCACGTTTTATAATTGCAGTGATATGTGCATGTGTGAATTGACACACTAACTATGCTGTCTAACAGATACTGTACCTTGTGGTCTACGGGTTGATGTGGTCTACTGAAAATGAATTGAGCCCCTTTAAAGGAAGTACGTAGAACTAAGCTTGTTTGCACTGCTGCTTTACCCGCTGCTTTACCCGATGGTGATGTCACGGCTCCTCTGTGGCCTTTGTAAAGCAATCGTCCGTTTCTTCAAATCTGGATTATGGAGTTGACATAACCTGAGATGTTTCCCTCATTTTTGCCTCCAGTTTCTAGGTTGGATACTGATTGCTGTAATTGCCTCTACCATCTTTTTAATCAAGTGTATGCAGCACTGCTGTTCACCTTTAAGCTACCATCAGGAGGCCTACTGGACACAGTATCGTTCCTGTGAAAAAGATCTGTTTAATCCACTGCTGAACTACATGCGAAGGTCCTGGCTGCCAGTAATGTTAAACAGTTTTTTGGTTTTGTGGCTCTGGATAAAGACGAAAAGGAAATGGTCAGTCAATACCCAGTAGATGAGGCCCAACCAAGCCCCCAATGGCAGGAAATAACGGGAGTGTACCTGTACCGGGAGAACAAGGGGTTCCCATTGTACAGTCGTCTACACAAATGGGCCAAAAAATTGATAGGAAATGGACTGGAACCTGAGAGCAGAGAAACAGCACTGCTTGCTGTATAAGACTCCTACTGGACATCTTACTATATGCTGTTACCTTGGGTGTGGATCGAGAAAAGGACAACAAATAGTTAAATCCTTCAGCAGTGTCTTCTCCTGCATCAGCATTATTTTCAACCTTTTAAAGTTTGGAGCTAAAAGGATATTGGGTTGTCAAAAGCAACTCAACCATTGGGTACTTGCTTGTGTGGGGGTGATGAACAGTTAGAGGTACCACACAATTCATTTTATCCAGCATTCTGTAGCAATATCCTTCTCCTACCCATAAGGAGGAATGGGATGCACCATTACTAAAGACCACTGCACCAAATAGCAAACTGGGGTTTCCTGATTCTGAAGTTGGATTGGGGTGTTGTAGTTCAGGTAATGGTTTCCTCCACAGCAAGACCGGCCTTATGAAAAATGGCACCATGGCTGAGATTTGTTCCTTGTGTCCCCCATCCATGTAAACAATATAATCCACTGTTCTTCAAACAAAATAACACACAGACCAATTAGCAGTTTAGTGATGCCGCTTTCCCCGTATCAGCCATCAGTGGCGGTTTGCGAGTGTCTGGTATGGGGTTGGATTTGTCACTAGGGCACCATGACAAATTGGCAGCTGAGGTTAATGGACAAAAGGAGAATGTTTTAAAACAAATTTTTATTGGGATTAAATATTTTTTAGTACAGTATAAAATTAAAATCAAAAACAAATTCAAGTTGAAATTCAAGCCTAGGTACAGTTGCTACAGCACAAGACTGAACATCTCCCAGGTTTCTAAATACATTTTGCTATTCGTTGGCATTTATTTCCCTGTATTCTGATTCCATTAGTTATATTCATTGTATTAATCCTCTATATTCCATCTCTGCTTACATTTATAGTGTGTCCCATTAGTACGACTGAACATCTCATATTTTCTATTTGTCACTACTTTTAATTTCTGTCAATGTTGGAATATTTTGGGATTTCCATTAACTGAAAATGGCAGTTTTGGTTGCTAGTAGGATATGAAATAATACTGTTCTTATAGTTAGGTCATGGGTAATTAAATCAAATCTATATGCAAGAGTGCTAATTCCAGAGAAGCTATTATTGGGAGAACTGCATCTTTTAAAGGACCAAGTGGTCACCCCTGGAGGTAATGCCCTATATGTAGCAGCACAGGTTGGCTGCCCTGCTCCACTGTCCTGCATATGGGCAGGAGAGGGATATTTCTACAGAAAGCTGTTTCAGGAACATGCATTAGTAAGCCAATAGGTTGAAAGGTACCGTGGCTGATCTGTGTGATTAGTGAACTAATCTGATGAAGTGTTTAATTGTTTACATTTGGTCTGAACTGATGTCGGTTGTTAAAGTCTCAGGATTGTTTTTTTTTTTTTTTAATTTATTCTCATTACCTGTAAAAGTAATTTCAATTAAACTATTCATTTTCCAGCAAAGCATTGTATCAATTACTAGTGAAAATCTGTGTTTCTCTCAAATCTTAAATATTAATAATTTACCCCTCTCACGTCCTTACCTGCCCATTGTTCTATTTTTTGTCCTGCTCCTTCTTCCTAAAGCAAAGTGGTCCACTGCTTCCACTGCCCAATATCTATACTTCCAAATGGGGCTCAATTTCTGATAATGTATGGTTAAACATTATTTTCAGTGACAGGTAGCGTTCCTGTACCAACCTTTTATGTCAACAAAAAAACAAGCTGCTTTTTTTGGTAGTGACAATAACAAATATTATGTAAAAAGTAAAAATTGCATTGATACCTTGTAGAAATCCTTGTAATGTAGGGTTGCCAAGGCTTTCAGAGGTGACGTGTCATGGAGTTAGATATGTGGATTTGTTTAGGCTCAGGAGCAAAGCTGGGGATAGCAGGTATGGAAAAGTTACCACCCCTAAGGTAACGTAATAAAGGAGAAATACGTTTTACATAGAATAAAGGCAGAAAAAAATGAGTGTATACATATACTGTACATATAAAATATAACCACCCGAGCCTATAGACCATGACGATCCATGGCTTTATCACATTTCCTCCTTCTCCCTGTACACAACCGATACACATCACCAGTAGAGATGTCCAAACTTCGCAAAATCCGGTCCGCTCGAGGATCCGCGAATTTTCGAAAAAATTCGAAAATCCGCGAGCGGACCCATTAAAATGAGAAAAATACGAGATTTTTCGTATTTTCGAAAATGTTCGAAATTACGGGTTTTCGCGTATTTTCTAAAATTTTCTAAAATATGAGAACTAGTATTTTCGAAAATTTTCGAAAATATGTATTTTCGAAAATACGAGTAACCCTCGTAATTTCGAAAATTTTCGAAAATACGTATTTATGGAAATAAGAGAAATCCTTGTATTTTCAAAATTTTTTGAAATTACGTGTTTTCGCGTATTTTTGTAAATTTTCGAAAATACGCGAAAACCCGTAATTTCGAACATTTTCTAAAATACGAAAAATCTGCGAATCGGAAGTTCGGAAGGCGGTAAATCCGGAAAAATCCGCTGTTCGCGAACGGGATAAATCCGTGGCGGATTCGGGTTCGGATCCGCGACCGGCCATCCCTAATCACCAGTTGTGAATACTGTAAGCTCTATTGGAGATCATACAGCAATGCATGATACTTTTGAATAAAGTTGTGTTTTATTTAATAAATGTTGTATTCGGTTGGAGCAACTGGACTTAAAGTTTAGTTCTTTAAAGGGGAATTGTGGTCCAAAAATTACTTTAGGTAAATTGATAGGAATTGCTCTCCTGAGAATATTTTCATTGTTTATTTTGCATATTTTTGAAGTTATTTACATTTTTGTGTGTGATATGGCAGTAGCATCACCAGGTCCCCAGCATTTCCTGCTTCCTGCTCTGAAACCATGTCAGTGGATGACAGTCAATCTGCCCTGTGTCCAATCGTGTGCCTTAGCCCTGCCCACTCGCAGGTGCCATGGGACACTCAGACACCCCCCTCTACAGAAAACTGTGTGAAAACAGCCTTTTCAGGCAGAGTGAGAACAATATAGAAAATAAGGACTGTCCAGTCCTTTAATATGCAAATCGGGGTGCTCCTATTTATTAGTGCAGACACAGCAGCAACACAATGCTTCGACAGGCAGGCCTTTGTCAAGTGAGAACTCTGCCTGAAAAGGCTGTTTTCACATAGTAGAAGAGTATGGCTGTAGATTCCCTTAACTTCTCTGTGGGGATCTTCACACAGCAGGAAGGGGGAGGGACTTCCTGTCATCTATCCTGTCACTGAAGTCTGAGGCTGTGCTCGCCGGCGGCGAGGTGGAGGGGCAGCCTTAGAAATGTCACATGTCAGTCTCCCACCCATTAACTTTCTGGTCAGTAATATCTTTTTATCTTTTCAGTTGGGAGAATGAAAAGACAGATTTGCAGATTGAGATCTTCCTGCGTTTAGTATCTGGGTACACACACCCATGATCTTTACATGGTGACAGACAGTATCTGGGTACACACACCCCTGATCTTTACAAGATGACAGACAGTATCTGGGTACATACACCCCTGATCTTTACATGGTGACAGACAGTATCTGGGTACACATACCCCTGATCTTTACAAGATGACAGACAGTATCTGGGTACATACACCCCTGATCTTTACAAGAGGACAGACAGTATCTGGGTACACATACCCCTGATCTTTACAAGTGACAGACAGTATCTGGTACACACACCCCTATTTTACAAGGTGACAGACAGTATCTGGGTACACACACCCCTGATCTTTACAGATGAACAGACAGTATCGGGTACATACACCCTGATCTTTACAAGAGGAAGACAGTATCTGGGTACACACACCCCTGATCTTTACAAGGTGACAGACAGTATCTGGGTACACACACCCCTGATCTTTACAAGATGACAGACAGTATCTGGGTACACATACCCCTGATCTTTACATGGTGACAGACAGTATCTGGGTACACACACCCTGATCTTTACAAGAGTGACAGACGTATCTGGGTACATACACCCTGATCTTTCAAGAGGTACAGACTATACGGGTACACATACCATGATCTTTACAAGGTGACAGACAGTATCTGGGACACTACCCCTGATCTTTAAAGAGGACAGACAGTATCCGGGTACACATACCACTGATCTTTACAAGGTGTCAGACAGTATCTGCGTACATACCCCGATTCTTTACAAGGTGACAGACAATATCTCGGTAACATACCCCTGATCTTTTACAAGGTGACGGACAGTATCTGGGACACACACCCCTGATCTTTACAAGAGGACAGACAGTATCCGGGTACACATACCACTGATCTTTACAAGGTGACAGACAGTATCTGGGTACACATACCCCTGATCTTTACAAGAGGACAGACAGTATCCGGGTACACATACCACTGATCTTTACAAGGTGTCAGACAGTATCTGCGTACACATACCCCTGATCTTTACAAGGTGACAGACAATATCTCGGTACACATACCCCTGATCTTTACAAGGTGACGGACAGTATCTGGGTACACACACCCCTGATCTTTACAAGAGGACAGACAGTATCTGGGTACACATACCCCTGATCTTTACAAGAGGACAGACAGTATCTGGGTACACATACCCCTGATCTTTACAAGGTGACAGACAGTATCTGGGTACACATACCCCTGATCTTTACAAGGTGACAGACAGTATCTGGGTACACACACCGCTGATCTTTACAAGATGACAGACAGTATCTGGGTACACATACCCCTGATCTTTACAAGGTGACAGACAATATCTCGGTACACACACCCCTGATCTTTACAAGGTGACGGACAGTATCTGGGTACACACACCCCTGATCTTTACAAGAGGACAGACAGTATCTGGGTACACATACCCCTGATCTTTACAAGAGGACAGACGGTATCTGGGTACACATACCCCTGATCTTTACAAGGTGACGGACATATCTGGGTACACACACCCTGACTTTACAAGAGTGACAGACAGTATCTGGGTACAACACCCTGATCTTTAACAGAGACAGACAGTATCTGGGTACACAATACCCCTGATCTTTACATGGTGACAGACAGTATCTGGGTACACATACCCCTGATCTTTACAAGTGACAGACAGTATCTGGGTTACACCACCCGATCTTTACAAGATGACAGACAGTATCTGGTAACACATACCCCTGATCTTTACAAGGTACAGATATCTCGGTACACACACCCCTGATCTTCCAGTACGGACAGTATCTGGTAACCACCCGATCTTTACAAGAGACAGACAGTACTGGGTACCATCCCCCTGATCTTTACAAGAGGACAGACGGTATCTGGGTACACATACCCCTGATCTTTACAAGGTGACGACAGTATTGGGTACACAACCCCTGATCTTTCAAGGACAGACAGTATCTGGGTACCACATCCCCTGATCTTTACAAGAGGACAGACGGTATCTGGGTACACATACCCCTGATCTTTACAAGGTGACAGACGGTATCTGGTACACACACCCCTGATCTTTACAGGTGACAGACAGTATCTGGGTACAACCCCCCTGATCTTTACAAGGTGACAGACAGTATCTGGACACATACCCCTGATCTTACAAGATAACAACAGTATCTGGGTACACACACCCCTGATCTTTACAAGAGGACAGACAGTATCCGGGTACACATACCACTGATCTTTACAAGGTGACAGACAGTATCTTGGTACACATACCCCTGATCTTTACAAGAGGACAGACAGTATCTGGGTACACATACCCCTGATCTTTACAAGAGGACAGACAGTATCCGGATACACATACCACTGATCTTTACGAGGTGACAGACAGTATCTGGGTACACATACCCCTGATCTTTACAAGAGGGCAGATAGTATCTGGGTACACACACCCCTGATCTTTACATGGTGACAGACAGTATCTGGGTACACACACCCCTGATCTTTACAAGATGACAGACAGTATCTGGGTACATACACCCCTGATCTTTACAAGGTGACAGACAGTACCCGGGAACACATACCCCTGATCTTTACAAGAGGACATACAGTATCCGGGTACACATACCACTGATCTTTACAAGGTGTCAGACAGTATCTGGGTACACATACCCCTGATCTTTACAAGGTGACAGACAGTATCTGGGTAAACATACCCCTGATCTTTACAAGATGACAGACAGTATCTGGGTACACATACCCCTGATCTTTACAAGATGACAGATAGTATCTGGGTACACATACCCCTGATCTTTACAAGATGACAGACAGTATCTGGGTGGGGTAGAGCACACTCGCCGATCTTTATCAAGGTGACGACAGTATCTTGGGTACACATACCCCTGATCTTTACAAGAGTGACAGACATATCTGGTGTTACACACAAGCCCCCTGATCTTTACAAGAGGACAGACATTATCCGGGTACACATACCAGCTGATCTTTACAAGGTGACAGACAGTATCTGGGTACACATACCCCTGATCTTACAAGAGGACAGACAGTTACTGGGTACACATACCCTGATCTTTACAAGAGTCAGACAGTATCCGGATACACATACCACTGATGCTGTTTACGAGGGGGGGGACAGACATTATCTGGGTACATCTACCGCCGGATGCTTATGGGCAAGTAGGGCAGATAGTATCTGGGTACACACACCCGAGATGGGGGGGTGAGCGTACTGGGTGGGAGGTTGGTCGGGTTTACAGTTGGGAGTGTGACGGGGAGGGAGGGGGGGATGTGCAGGAAAATGTTTGTTGGGTGGGTGTTGTGGGGTTAGGCGGGGGGGACGAGGGGGGCACCCCGGTGTGCGATTGGGGTGTCGTTAGGGCCAGAGTAGAGGAGACGCGTGAAGAGAGGGTCAAGAGGAATTGTGGTGGCACTATCGGACGAGAGCACAATGCTCACACGTGGACTGATGCGTTCGTATAACGGTTGTTAGGGGGGGTACAGTGTGCTGTGCAAAGAGCTAGGGAGTAAGTCAAGCGAATGAGACTGACAGTATCGGGTAACATACCCCGATCTTGACAAGAGAGCAGACAGTTCTGGTACACACACCCCCTGATCTTTACAAATGAACAGACGTATGGGGACCACCCTACCCGATCTTTACAAGGGTGACAGACAGTATCTGGGTACCATACCCCTGATCTTTACAGAGACAACACAGTATCTGGGTACACAGACCCCTGATCTTTACGGTGACAGACTATCTGGGTACACACACCCCTGATCTTTACAAGGTAGCAGATTAGTATCTGGTACACCTCCCCTAGTCCCCCCCCCTTTACAAGGTGACAGACACGTATGCTGTTGGTGTTTTAGTTTTGCCGACACAGAGTTGGACCGGCGATACTGCTGATAGTCTTAGAGAATTTATTTGTAACTATTGCTGATTTTGTTGATTTTTTTTTTTTTTATTTAATAAAACATTTTTTTTTAAATTATTTGGAATGAATCTATCATGGCTTTTGCCAATGTGGAATATAGGGGGATACATTTATAGTACCCACAAACTGTAAAAATGAATTGAAAAATACATGAGGGAGGGAGGTAAAATTGATTATTCCTACCCCAATTTTGCTTCATTGCGATGCACCGGCAAGTACGGTTTCATCTTCCAGGTTAAGCTGGGTACACATACCCTGTCTTTCCACAAGGTGACAGACAGTATCTGGGTACACCCACCCCTGATCTTTACAAGGTGACAGACAGAATCTGGTACACAGACCCCTGATCTTTACAAGAGGTACAACAGTATCGGGGTACACATACCCATGATCTTTACAAGGTGACAGACAGTTCTGGGTACACATACCCCTGATCTTTACAATGCAAGACAGTATCTGGGGTACACCACACCCCTGATCTTTACAAGATGACAAGACAGTATCTGGGTACACACACCCCTGATCTTTACAAAGTACAGAACAGTATCTGGGTACACAGACCCCTGATCTTTACAAGTGACAGACAGTATCTGGGACACACACCTCCTGATATTTACAAGGTGACAGACAGTACTGGGTACACACACCCCGGATTTTACAAGGGGACAGACAGTATCTGGTAACACACACCCTGATCTTTACAGGTGACAGACATGCGGGGTACACCCCTGAATCTTAAATTGGACAGACGTCTGGGTACACATACCCCTGATCTTTACAAGGTGACAGACAGTATCTGGGTAACACACCCCTGTCTTACAAGATGACGGACAGTATCTGGGTACACATACCCCTGATCTTTACAAGAGGACAACAGTACTGGTACACACACCCCTATCTTACAATATGACATACAGTATCTGGGTACACACCCCCCTGATCTTTACAAGGTGACAGACGTATCTGGTACACATACCCCTGATCTTACAAGAGGAACAAACAGTATTGGACACAGAACCCTGATCTTTACAAGGTGACAGACCGTATCTGGGTACCACACCCCTGATCTTTCAAGGTAGCAGATAGTATCTGGGTACACCTCCCCCTATCTTTACAAGGTGACAGACCGTATCTGTGTACACACACCCCTAATTCTTTACAGGTAGCAGATAGTATCTGGGTACACACACCCTGATCTTTACAAGTGACAGACAGTATCTGGATCCACACACCCCTGATCTTCACAAGGTGACAGACAGTATCTGGATCCACACACCCCTGATCTTCACAAGATGAATACATTATATCCATATACCACTGATCTTTAAAAGAAGCGGAGACTATCTGGTACACTACCCTGATCTTTAAAAGAGGACAGACAGTATCTGGGTAACACACACCCTGATCTTTACAAGAGGACAGACAGTATCTGGATCCACACACCCCTAATCTTCACAAGATGACGACAGTTATCTGGGTACACACACCCATGATCTTACTAGATGACGGACAGTATCTGGGTACACACACCCCCGATCTTTACTAGATGACACACTATCCTGGGTACACATACCCCTGATCTTTACTAGATGACAGACAGTATCTGGATCCACACACCCCTAATCTCACAAGATGACGGACAGTATCTGGGTACACACACCCCTGATCTTTACTAGATGACAGACAGTATCTGGGTACACACACCCTGATCTTTACAAGGTGACAGACAGTATCTGGACACATAACCTGATCTTTACAAGATGACAGACAGTATCGGGTACACACCACCCCTGATCTTTTCAAGAGGACAGACATATGGGTACACACACCCCGATCTTACAAGATGACAGACAGTATCTGGGTACACACACCCCTGATCTTTACAAATTGTCAGACAGTATCAGGGTACACCCATCCCCTGATCTTTAAAGATGTCAGACCGTTCTCGGTACACATACCCCTGATCTTTACAAGAGGACAGACATATCTGGGTACACACACCCTGATCTTTACAAGATGACAGACAGTATCTGGGTACCACATACCCTGATCTTTACAATGACAGACAGATCTGGGTACACACACCCCTGATCTTTACAAGATGACAGACAGTATTTGGGTACACACACACCCTGATCTTACAAGAGGACAGACAGTATCTGGGTAACACACCCCTGATCTTTACAAGATGACAGTACGTATCTGGGTACACTACCCCTGATCTTACAAGATGACAGACAGGAATCTGGGTACACATACCCCGATCTTTAAAGATGACAGACATACTGGCGGTCACATACCCCTGATCTTTACAAGGATAAAGACAGTATCTGGGTACACACACCCCTGATCTTACAAGATGACAGACAGTATCTGGGTACACAACCCCCTGATCTTTACAAGGTGACAGACAGTATCTGGGTACACACCCCCTGATCTTTAAAAGATGTCAGACAGTATCTCGGTAACACACCCCTGATCTTTACAAGATGACAGACAGTATCTCGGGACACATACCCCTGATCTTTAAAAGATGTCAGACGTATCTGTACAATACCCATACCCCTGATCTTTACAAGATGAACGAAAGTATCTGGTAACATACCCCTGATCTTTACAAAGATGACAGACAGTATCTGGGTACCCACACCTGATCTTTACAAGGTGACAGACAGTATCTGGGTACACACATCCCCGATCTTTACAAGATGACCGACAGTATCTGGGTACACAACCCCTGATCTTTACAAGATGACAGACAGTATCTGGGTACACACACTCCCTGATCTTACAAGGTGACAGACAGTATCTGGGTACACCACCCTGATCTTTACAAGATGAACAGACAGTATCTGGGTGACACATACCCCTATCTTTACAAGGTGACAGACAGTATCTGTACACATACCCCTGATCTTACAAGATGACAGAAAGTATCTGGGTACACATACCCTGATCTTTACAAGATGACAGACAGTAATCTGGGTACACACACCCCTGATCTTCAAGGTACAGACAGATCTGGTACACACATCCCTGTCTTTACAAGATGACAGACAGTATCTGGTTACACCATACCCCTGATCTTTACAAGATGACAGACAGTATCTGGTACACCCACCCCGATCTTTACAAGTGACAGACATACTGGGTACACACCCCTGATCTTTACAAGATGACAACAGTATCTGGGTACACACACCCCTGATCTTACAATGCGACAGACGTTGTACACATCCCTGATCTTTACAAGAGTGACAGACAGTATCTGGGTACACACACCCCTGATCTTTACAAGATGACAGACAGTATCTGGGTACACAACATCCCTGATCTTTACAAGTAGAGAGACCGTATCTGGGATCCACACACCCTGATCTTCACAGATGAATACAGTATATACATATACCCCTGATCTTTAAAAGATGACAGACAGTATCTGGTACACATACCCCTGATCTTTGACAAGATGAACGCGTATCTGGGTACACATACCCTGATCTTTACAAGATGACAGACAGTATCTGGGGTACACCACACCCTGATCTACAAGATGACAGACATTATCTGGGTACACACAACCCCTGATCTTTACAAGATGACAGACAGTATCTGGGTACACACACCCCCTGATCTTTACCGATGACAGACAGTATCTGGGTACACACACCCCTGATCTTTACAAGAGACAGACAGTATCTGGGTACACCACACCCTTTCTTTAAAGATGACGACAGTATTGTGTACACACACCCCTGATCTTTACAAGTTGACAGACAGTATTGGGTACACATACCCTGATCTTTCAAGAGGACAGACAGTATCTGGGTACACACCCCCTGATCTTTACAAGATGACAGACGTATCGGGTACACATACCCTGATCTTTACAAGATGACAGACAGTATCTGGGTACACACACCCCTGATCTTTACAAGATGACACAGTATTGGGTACACATACCCCTGATCTTTACAAATGACAGACATATCTGGATCCACACACCCCCTGATCTTCACAAGATGACGGACAGTATCTGGGACACACCCCTGATCTTTACAGATGACAGACAGTATCTGGGTACACCACCCCTGATCTTACAAGATGACAGACAGTATCTGGGTACACACACACCCCGATCTTACAAGATGACAGACAGATCTGGGTACCACAACCCCCTGATCTCCCCCCTTTTACAAGATGACAGACGTATCTGGGTACACACCCCTGATCTTTACAAGATGAACAGACAGTTATCGGGTACACACACCCCTGATCTTTACAAGATGACAGACAGTATCGGGTACACACACACCCTGATCTTTACAAGATGACACAGTATCTGGGTACACACACCCCCTGATCTTACAAGTGACAAATATCTGGACACACCCCTGATCTTCAAGATGAACAGTCATGTACATACCCCTGATCTTAAAAGATGCACGACAGTATCTGGGTACCACAAACCCTGATCTTTACACAGAGGGCAGACTGTACTGGAATCCACACCCCCATATCTTACAAGATGACGACAGTATCGGGTACACCCATACCCCTGATCTTTACAAGATGACAGACAGTATCTGGGTACACCACCCCGGATCTTTACAAGAGGACAGACAGTTCTGGGTACACACCCCCTGCTCTTAAACAAGATGACAGACAGTATTGGGTCACACACCCGATCTTACAAGATGACAGACAGTATCTGGGTACACATACCCTGATCTTTACAGATGACAGACAGTATCTGGGTACAACACACCCCTGATCTTCACAGATGACAGACAGTATCTGGGTACACAACACCCGCACCTGATCTTTACAAGATGACAGACAGTATCTGGGTACACATACCCCCTGATCTTTACAAGATACAGACTAGTATCTGGGTACACAACCCTGATCTTTCAAGTGACGGACAGGCATCTGGGTACACACATCCCTGATCTTACAAGATGACAGACAGTATCTGGGTACACAACCCCTGATCTTTCAAAGATACAGAAGTATCTGGGTACACATACCCCTGATCTTACAAGATGACAGACAGTATCTGGGTACACAACCCCTGATCTTTACAGATGACAGACAGTATCTGGTAACACTACCCCTGATCTTTACAAGAGTGACAGCATCTGGGTACACACCACTCTGATCTTTCACGATGACAGACAGTAATCTGGGTACACACACCCCTGATCTTTACAAGATGACAGACAGTATCTGGGTACCAACCCTGTCTTTACAAGATGAAGCAGTACTGTGGACACACACCCCTGATCTTTACAAGAGATGACAGACAGTATCTGGGTACCACCCCTGATCTTTACAAGATGACAGACAGTATCTGGGTACACACTACCCTGATCTTACAAATGACGACAGTCTCGTGGGTACACACAACCCTGATCTTTACAAGAGGAACAGACGTATACTGGGTACACTACCCTGATCTTTACAAGATGACAGACAGTATCTGGGTACACATACCCCTGATCTTTACAGATACAGACTATCTGGGTACACATACCCGATCTTTACAAGATGCAGCAGTATCTGGAACACATACCCCTGATCTTTACAGATGACAGACAGTATCTGGTACACACTACCCTGATCTTTACAAGATGACAGACAGTATCTGGGTACACACTCCCTGATCTTTACAAGAGCAGCATTATCTGGGACACATACCCTGATCTTTACAAGATGACAGACAGTATCTGGGTACACAACCCTGATCTTTACAAGAGTGACAGAACGTATCTGGGTACACATCCCCTGATCTTTACAAGATGCAGACAGTATCTGGGTAAACCAATACCCCGATCTTTACAGATGACAGACGTATCTGGGGACAACATACCCCTGATCTTACAGATGACAGACAGTAATCTGGGTACACACAACCCCTGATCTTTAAAGATCACAGTACGGACACAACCTGATCTTACAAAACAGACAGTATCTGGGTAACACACATTACCCCTGATCTTTACAAGATGACAGACAGTATCTGGGTACACATACCCTGATCTTTACAGATGACAGCAGTATCTGGGTACACTATCCCCTATCTTTACAGTGCACAGTACGGGGACACATACCCTGATCTTACAAGAGACAGACAGTATTCTGGGTACACATACCCTGATCTTTACAAGTGGACAGACAGTATCTGGGTACACATACCTTGATCTTTACAAGATGACAGACAGTATCGGTACACATACCCATTGATCTTTAACAAGATGACAGACAGTATACTGGGTACACATTACCCCTGATCTTTAGTCATCTTGTAAAGATCAGGGGTGTGTGTACCCAGATACTGTCTGTCACCTTGTAAAGATCAGGGGTATGTGTACCCAGACAGTCTGTCACCTTGTAAAGATCAGGGGTGTGTACCCAGATACTGTCTGTCACCTTGTAAAGATCAGGGGTGTGTGTACCCAGATACTGTCTGTCACCTTGTAAATATCTCCATCCTTTCATAGATCAAGGGTATGTGTACCCAGATACTGTCCTGTCTCCATCTGTAAAGATCAGGGGTGGTGTACCCAGTCTGTCCTGTCCATCTTGTAAAGATCCGGAATGGTTATGTGTTCCCAGATACTGACGACATCTTTTAAGATCAGGGTAGGTGTACCGAAGACTGTCTGTCTCTTGTAAGCTCAGGGTTTGGTACCCATATACTGTCCCTGTCCTCTTGTAGATCATGGGTGTGTGTACCCAGATACTGTCTGTCACCTTGTAAGATCAGGGTTATTGTACCAGAGATACTGTCATGTCACTTGTAAGATCATGCTGTGTGGTACCCATATACTTCTGTTTGTGTTTTCCATCCTTGTAAGATCAAGGGTATGTGTACCATATACTGTCTGTTCATCTTGTAAAGATCGGGTGGTTACGATACTGCCGTGTAATAGGGGTAGTTCCGTAGATACGGTCTTCATCTTGTAAAGATCAGGGGTGTGTACCCGTAATACTGTCTGTCTTTGTCAAAGATCGGGTTATGTTGTTCCCGTATACTGATCTGACTCTTTAAAAAGTCAGGGGTATGTGTACCCAGATACTGTCTGTCATCTTGTAAAATCAAGGGTATGTGTACCCAGATACTGTCTGTCCATTGTAAGATCAGGGGTATGTGTTGTACCCAATACTGTCTGTCACTCTTAAGATCAGGGGTTGTGTACCCGCAATACTGTCTGCTACTTGTAAAAGATCCAAGGGTATGTGTACCCATCACTGTCTGTCATCGTGTCAAGATCGGGGTTGTGACACCCACATACTGTCTGTCACTTGTAAGAGCAATGGTATGTTGTACTCGCAGATACTGCTGACACTTGTCTCTTAAAGACATGGTTGTTGTACCCAGATACTTGGTCTGTCATCTTGTACAGATCAGGTGGGTCCCATTCTTCATGTAAGTCGTAGTACCCAGATACTGTCTGCATTCTTGTAAAGATCATGGTGTGTGTACCCGATCCTTTCAGTCTCTGTAAAGATCAGGGATGTGTACCCAATACTGTTCCTGTCATCTTGTAAAGATCAGGGGTTGTGTAAACCCAATCTGTCTGTCATCTTGTAAAGATCGGGGGGTGTAGTGTCCCCAGATCTGTCTTTCATCTTGTAAAGATTCAGGGTACTGTACCCAATCTTCTGTTCCTTGGTAAAGATCAGGGGTAACGTGTGTACCCAGTACTGTCCGTCATCTTGTAAAGATCAGGGGTATGTTGTACCAGATACTGTCTGTCCATCTTGTAAAGATCGGGGTTGTGTACCCAAGAACTGTCTGTCCATCTTTTAAAGATCAGGGTGGTGTGTACCCAATACTGTGTCACCTTTTAAAGATCAGGGGTTTTGTACCCAGATACTTCTGTCATCTGTAAAGATCAGGGGTAATTCTGTCCCCAGATACTGTCTCATCTGTAAAGATCATGGTGTGTACCCAATCTGTCGTCACTTTGTAAGATCAGGGTGTGTGTACCCAGATACTGTCTGTCTCTTGTAAAGATCAGGGGTAGTGTACCAGATACTGTCCTGTCATCTTGTAAGATCAGGGGTGTGTACCCAGATACTGTCTGTCATCTTGTAAGATCAGGGGTGTGTGTACCCAGATACTGTCTGTCATCTTGTAAGATCAGGGGTATGTGTACCCAGATATGTCTGTCTCTTGTAAAGATCAGGGTTGTGTGTACCAGATACTGTCCTGTCATCTTGTAAAGATCAGGGTTGTTACCCAGATACTGTCTGTGTCCTCCTTGTAAAGATCAGGGGTGTGTACCCAGATACTGTCTGTCATCTTGTAAAATCAGGGTTGTGTACCCAGATACTGGTCTGTCATCCTTGTGTAAGATCAGGGGTATGTGTACCCAGATACTGTCTGTCATCTTGTAAATCAGGGGTGTGTGTACCCAGATACTGTCTGCTCTTGTAAAGATCAGGGGTATGTGTAACCCAGATACTGTCCGTCATCTTGTTAAAAGATCAGGGGTGGTGTACCCAGATACTTTCTGTCCTCTTGAAAGATCGGGTGTGTACCAGATACTGTCTGTCATCTTGTAAAGATCAGGGTGTGTGTCCCCAATACTGTCTGTCATCTTTGTAAAGATCAGGGGTAGTGTAACCCAATACTGTCTGTCATCTTGTAAAGATCAGGGGTTGTAGTGTACCCAGATACTGTCTGTCCTTGTAAAGATCAGGGGTGTGTGTAACCCAGATACTGTCTGTCATCTTGTAAAGACAGGGGTATGGTGTACCGCATACTGTTCCTGTCATCTTGTGAAAGATCAGGGTTGTTTACCCAGATACTGTCTGTCATCTTTGTAAAAATGGGGTATGTGTACCAGATACTGTCTGTCATTTGTAAAGATCAGGGGTGTGTACCGAGATACGTCTGTACATCTTGTAAAGATCAGGGGTGTGTGTACCAAATACGTCTGTCATCTTGTAAAGTCAAGGTTGTGTACCCAGATACTGTCTGTCATCTTGTAAAGATCAGGTGTGTGTACCCAGATACTGTCTGTCATCTTGTAAAGATCAGGGTATGTGGTCCCCAGATACTGACTGCTCTCTTGTAAAATCAGGTATGTGTAACCCAGATACTGTCTGTCATCTTGTAAAAGATCAGGGGTAGTTGTACCCAGATACTGTCTGTCATCTTGTCAAAGATCAATGTAGGTGTACCCAGATACTGTCTGTCATCTTGTAAAGATCAGGGTATGTGTACCCAGATACTTCTGTCATCTTGTAAAGATCAGGGGTGTGGTGTACCCAGATACTGTCTGTCATCTTGTAAAGATCAGGTAATGTGTTCCCAGATACTGCTGCATTTTAAAGTCAGGGTATTTGTACCCAGATCTGTCTGTCATCTTGTAAGATCAGGGGTATGTGTACCCAGATACTGTCTGTCATCTTGTAAAGATCAGGGTATGTGTACCCATACTGCTGTCATCTTGTAAGATCAGGGTTTGTTTCCCAGATACTGCTGCATCTTTAAAGATCAGGTATGTGTACCCGTATGTCTGTCTCTTGTAAAGATCAGGGGTATGTGTACCCGATACTGTCTGTCATCTTGTAAAGATCAGGGTATGTGTTCCCAGATACTGACTGACATCTTTTAAAATCAGGGTATGTGTACCAGATACTGTCTGTCATCTGTAAAGATCAGGGGTATGTGTACCCAGATACTGTCTGTCATCTTTGTAAGATCAGGGGTATGTGTTCCCAGATACTGCTGCATCTTGTAAAGATCAGGGTGTGTGTACCCGATACTGTCTGTCATCTTGTAAAGATCAGGGTATGTGTACCCAGAATACTGTCTGTCACTTGTAAAGATCAGGGGATGGTGTTCCCAGATACTGACTGACATCTTTTAAAGATCAGGGTATGTGTACCCATGATACTGTCTGTCATCTTGTAAAGATCAGGGGTTGTGTACCCAGATACTGTCTGTCATCTTGTAAATAGATCAGGGTATGTGTACCCAAGATACTGTCTGTCATCTTGTAAAGATCAGGGTGTGTGTACCCAGATACTGTCTGTCATCTTGTAAAGATCAGGGGTATGTGTACCCAGATACTGTCTGTTCATCTTGTAAAGATCAGGGTTGTGTACCCAGATACTGTTTTGTCATCTTGTAAAGATCAGGGGTGTGGGTGACCCAAGATACTGTCATCTTGTAAAGATCAGGGGTATGTGTACCAGATATGTCTGTCATCTTGTAAAGATCAGGGTGTTGTGTACCAATATCTGTCGTCATCTTGTAAAGATAGGGGGGTGTGTACCCAGATGCTGTCTGTCATCTTGTAAAGATCATGGTAGTGTACCCAGATACTGCTGCATCTTTGTAAAGATCAGGGGTGTGTGTACCCGATCTGTCTGTCATCTTGTAAAGATCAGGGGTATTGTACCCAGATACTATCTGTCATCTTGTAAAGTCAGGGTATGTGTACCCAGATACTGTCTGTCATCTGTAAAGATCAGGGTGTGTGTACCCGATGCTGTCCGTCACTTGTAAAAGATCAGGGGTTGTGTACCCAGATACTATCTGTCATCTTGTAAAGATCAGGGTATGTGTACCCAGATACTGTCTGTCATCTTGTAAAGATCAGGGGTGGTGTTTACCCAGATGCTGTCCGTCCCTTGTAAGATCAGGGTGTGTGTACCCAGATACTGTCTGTCTCTTGTAAAGATCAGGGGTACGTGGTACCCAGATACTGTCTGTCATCTTGTAGATCAGCAGGGGTGTGTTGCACCAGATACTGTCTGTCCATCTTGTAAAGATCAGGGGTGTGTGTACCCAGATACTGTCTGTCCTCTTGTAGATCGGGGTGTGTGTACCCAGATACTGTCTGTCATCTTGTAAAGATCAGGGGTATGTGTACCCGGATACTGTCCGTCTCTTGTAAATATGGGTGGGGATCCAGATACAGTCTGCCTTTAAAGATCAGGGTTTTGTGTACCCAGATACTGTCGTCATCTTTTAAAGATCAGGGGTATATGTTACTATACTGTTTTTCCATCTTTGAGATCAGGGGTTTGTGATCCGATACGGTTTGTCACCTGGTAAAGATCAGGGGTGTGTGTACCCAGATACTGTCTGTCATCTGTAAAGATCAGGGGTGTGTGTACCCGATACTGTCTGTCATCTTTGTAAGATCAGGGGTGTGTGTACCCGATACTGTCTGTCACTTGTAAAGATCAGGGGTATGTGTACCCAGATCTGCCTGTCATCTTGTAAAGATCAGGGGTATGTGTACCCAGATCCTGTCTGTCATCTTTGTAAGATCAGGGGTGTGTGTTACCCAGATACTGTCTGTCATCTTAAGATCAGGTGTGTGTGTACCCGATACTGTCTGTCATCTTGTAAAGATAGGGGTGTGTACCCAGATACTGTCCGTCATCTTGTGAAGATCAGGGGTTGTGGACCAATACTGTCTGTCTCTTGTAAAGATCAGGGTATGTGTTACCCAGATACTGTCTGTCATCTTGTAAAGATCAGGGGTGTGTGTACCCAAATACTGTCTGTCATCTTGTAAAGATCAGGGTATGTGTACCCAGATACTGTCTGTCATCTGTAAAGATCGGGGTGTGTGTACCCAGATACTGTCTGTCCTCTTGTAAAGATCAGGGGTATGTGTACCCAGATACTGTCTGTCAACTGTAAAGATCAGGGGTGTGTGTACCCAATACTGTCTGTCATCTTGTAAGATCAGGGTGTGTGTACCCAGATACTGTCTGTCCCTTGTAAAGATAAGGGTGTGTGTACCCAGATATGTCTGTCATCTGTAAAGATCAGGGGTGTGTGTCCCAGATACTGTCTGTCATCTTGTAAAGATCAGGGGTGTGTTACCCAGATACGGTCTGTCCTCTTAAAGATCAGGTGTGTGTTACCCAGATACTGTCTGTCATCTTGTAAAGATTGGGTATGTGTACCCAGATACTGTCCGTCATCTTGAAAGATCAGGGGTAGTGTACCCAGATATGTCTGTCATCTTTAAAGATCAGGGTTATGTTATACTGTATTTCATCTTGTGAAATCAGGGGTTGTGATCCAGATACGGTCTCTCATCTGTAAAGATCAGGGATGTGTGTACCCAGATACGTCTGTCACTTGTAAAGATCAGGGGTGTGTGTACCCAGATACGTCTGTCATCTTGTAAAGATCAGGGATGTGTACCCGATACTGTCTGTCACTTGTAAGATCAGGGGTGTGTGTACCCAGATACGGTCTCGTCCTCTTGTAAAGATCGGCATGTGTGTACCCAGATACTGTCTGTCACCTTGTAAAGACAGGGGTGTGTGTACCAGATACTGTCTGTCATCTTGTAAAGATCAGGGGTATGTGTACCCAGATACTGTCTGTCATCTTGTAAGATCAGGGATGTGTGTACCCAGATACTGTCTGTCACTTGTAAAGATCAGGGGTGTGTGTACCCAGATACTGTCTGTCATCTTGTAAGATCAGGGTAGTTACCCAATACTTTCTGTCATCTTGTAAAGATCAGGGTATGTGTACCAATACTGTCCTGTCACCTTTGTAAATATCAGGGGTATGTGTCCCAGATACTGTCTGTCATCTATGATAAAGATCAGGGATGTGTGTACCCAGATACTGTCTGTCACCTTGTAAAGATCAGGGTGTGTGTACCCAGAACTGTCTGTCATCTTGTAAAGATAGGGGTATGTGTACCCAGATACTGTCTGTCATCTTGTAAAGATCAGGGATGTGTGTACCCAGATACTGTCTGTCACCTGTAAAGATCAGGGTGTGTGTACCAGATACTGTCTGTCATCTTGTAAAGATCAGGGGGTATGTGTACCCAGATACTTTCTGTCATCTTGTAAAGATCAGGGGTATGTGTACCGAGATACTGTCTGACATCTTTTAAAGATCAGGGGTATGTGTACCGAGATACTGTCTGTCATCTTGTAAAGATCAGGGGTATGTGTACCGAGATACTGTCTGACATCTTTTAAAGATCAGGGGTATGTGTACCCAGATACTGTCTGTCACCTTGTAAAGATCAGGGGTGTGTGTACCCAGATACTGTCTGTCATCTTGTAAAATCAGGGGTGTTTGTGTACCCAGATACTGTCTTCATCTGTAAAGTCAGGGGTATGTGTACCCAGATACTGTCTGTCATCTTGTAAAGATCTGGTATGTGTACCCGAATCCTGTCTGTCATCTGTAAAGATCGGGGTAGTGTACCCAGATACTGGTCTGTCATCTTGTAAAGATCATGGGTGTGTTACCCAGATACTGTCTGTCCTCTTGTAAAGATCAGGGTGTGTGTACCCAAATACGTCTTTCATCTTGTAAGATCAGGGGGTGTGTGTACCCAGATCCTGTCTGTCATCTGTAAAGATCAGGGGTATGTGTACCCAGATACTGTCTGTCACCTTAGTAAAAAAGATCACGGGGTGTGTGTATCCCAGATCACTGTCTGTCATCTTGTAAAGATCAGGGGTATATGTGGTACCGAGATACTGTCTGACATCTTTTAAAGATCAGGGGGGTGTGTACCCTGATACTGTCTACATCTTGTAAAGTCAGGGGTGTGTGTACCCGATACTGTCTGTCATCTTGTAAGATCAGGGGTGTGTGTACCCAATACTGTCTGTCCTCTTGAAAAGATCAGGGGTGGTGTTTACCCAGATACTGTCTGTCATCTTGTAAAAGATCAGGGTGTGTACCCAGATACTGTCTGTCACCTTGTAAAGATCAGGGTGTGTGTACCAGATACTGTCTGCCATCTAGTAAAGATCAGGGGTGGTGTGTACCAGATACTGTCCTTCATCTTGGGATTAGGGGTGGTGTGGATCCAGATACTGTCTGTCATCTAGTAAAGATCAGGGGTATGTGTCCCCAGATACTGTCTGCACTCTAGTAAAGATCAGGGGTTGTGTACCCAGATACTGTCCGTCATCTGTAAAGATCAGGGTGTGTGTACCCAGAACTGTCCGTCATCTTGTGAAGATTAGGGGTGTGTGGATCCAGATACTGTCTGTCCTCTTGTAAAGATCAGGGGGTGTGTGTACCCAGATACTGTCTTGTCTCTTGTAAGATCAGGGTATGTGTACCCAGATACTTCCGCTAATCTTTTAAAGACAGTGGTATATGGTATACTGGTATTTATCTTGTGAAGGATCAGGGGTGTGTGGATCCAGATACTGTCTGTCACCTTGTGAAGATCAGGGGGTGTGGATCCAGATACTGTCTGTCACTTGTAAAGATCAGGGTGTGTGTACCCAGATACTATCTGCTACCTTGTAAAGATTAGGGGTGTGTGTACACAGATACGGTCTGTCACCTTGTAAAGACTAGGGGGAGGTGTACCCAGATACTATCTGCTACCTTGTAAAGATCAGGGGTGTGTGTACCCAGATACGGTCTGTCACCTTGTAAAGATCAGGGGTCTGTGTACCCAGATACTGTTTGTCCTCTTGTAAAGATCAGGGGTATGTGTACCCAGATACTGTCTGTCACCTTGTAAAGATCAGGGGTGTGTGTACCCAGATACTGTCTGTCATCTTGTAAAGATCAGGGGTGTGTGTACCCAGATACTGTCTGTCCTCTTGTAAAGATCAGGGGTATGTGTACCCAGATACTGTCCGTCATCTTGTAAAGATCAGGGGTGTGTGTACCCAGATACTGTCTGTCACCTTGTAAAGATCAGGGGTATGTGTACCCAGACAGTCTGTCACCTTGTAAAGATCAGGGGTGTGTACCCAGATACTGTCTGTCACCATTTTAAAGATCAGGGGTGTGTGTACCAGATACTGTCTGTCACCTTGTAATATCGGGGTGTGTGTACCCAGTACTGTCTGTCACCTTGTAAATATCAGGGGTGTGTACCCAGATACTGTCTGTCACCTTGTAAAGATCAGGGTCTGTGTACCCAGATACTGTCTGTACTCTTGTAAGATCAGGGGTGTGTGTACCCAGATACTGTCTGTCACCTTGTAAAGATCAGGGGTGTGTGTACCCAGATACTGTCTGTCACCTTGTAAAGATCAGGGGTATGTGTACCCAGATCTGTCTGTCACCTTGTAAGATCATGGGTCTGTGTACCCAGATACTGTCTGTCCCCTTGTAAAGATCAGGGGTCTGTGTACCAGATACTGTCTGTCACCTTGTAAAGATCAGGGGTGTGTGTACGCTCCGATACTGTCTGTCACTGTGAAGATCAGGGTATGTGTACCCGCTTAACCTGGAAGATTAAACCGTACTTGCCGTTGCATCGCAATGAAGCAAAATTGGGAGGTAGAGAATCAATTTTACCTCCCTCCCTCATGTACTTTTCAATTCATTTTTACAGTTTGGTGGTACTATAAATGTACCCCCTATATTTCCCAATTTTGGCAAAAGCCTGATTACTTGATTCTCATTCAAATATTTAAAAAAAATGTTTTTATTAAATAAAAAAAAAAAAAAAAATAAAAAATCAAAATCAGCATATACTATAAATTCTAAGACATCAGCAGTATCCGCCGGTCCAAAATATGTGCGCGGAAAACTAAAAGCACCAACAGATACGGTCTGTCACCTTTGTAAAGACTAGGGGGAGTGTGTACCCAGATCTATCTGCTACCTTGTAAAGATCAGGTGTGTGTACCCAGATACGGTCTGTCACCTTGTAAAGATCAGGGGTCTGTGTACCCAGATACTGTTTGTCTCTTGTAAGATCAGGGTATGTGTACCCAGATACTGTCTGTCACCTTGTAAAGATCAGGGTGTGTGTACCCAGATACTGGTCTGTCATCTTGTAAAGATCATGGGTGTGTTCCAGATACTGTCTGCCCTCTTGTAAATTCAGTATGTGTACCCAGATACTGTCGCGTCTTGTAAAGATCAGGGGTGGTACCCAGATACTGTCTGTCACCTTGTAAGATCAGGGTATGTTACCCAGTACAGTCTTTCACCTTGTAAAGATCAGGGGTGTGTACCAATACTGTCCTGTCACCTTGTAAAGATCAGGGTGTGTGTACCCAGATACTGTCTGTCACCTGTACTAACTGTAGTTCTGGTTGGTACAGGGATACTATATAATATTGAGAATAACTGGTATTAATACATATACTGTAGTTCTGGTTGGTACAGGGATACTATATAATATTGAGAATAACTGGTATTAATACATATACTGTAGTTCTGGTTGGTACAGGGATACTAGTTGGTACAGGGATACTATATAATATTGAGAATTACTGGTATTAATACATATACTGTAGTTCTGGTTGGTATGGGGATACTATATAATATTGAGAATTACTGGTATTAATACATATACAGATTCAGGGATACTATATAATATTGAGAATTACTGGTATTAATACATATACTGTCGTTCTGCTTGGTACAGTGACACTATATAATATTGAGAATTACTTGTATTAATACATATACTCTAGTTCTGCTTGGTACAGGGATACCATATAATATTGAGAATTACTGGTATTAATACATATACTGTAGTTCTGAATGGTAATACATATACTGTAGTTCTGGTTGGTACAGGGATACTATAAAATATTGAGAATTACTGGTATTAACACATATACTGTAGTTCTGGTTGGTACAGGGATACCATATAATATTGAGAATTACTGGTATTAATACATATACTGTAGTTCTGGTTGGTACAGGGATACTATATAATATTGAGGGGATACTATATAATATTGAGAATTACTGGTATTAATACATATACTGTAGTTCTGGTTGGTACAGATAGACTATATAATATTGAGAATTACTGGTATTAATACATATACTGTAGGCGGTCTTTTGCTCGACGTGAGGTCATAACCACATATTTCTTATGACAAGGACATATTAATCCATAAATCACTGATTGTGTGGAACAGTTAGTATATTCTTTGAAGTAATAAATTTATCCATAGGTCCTTCCCACAAAAACAGAAAGGGTCTCAATATATCTTGACCAGCAGAGATATGTTTCCTGATATTGGGAAAACTCTGTTATCACACAAATACTATGACTTCCGTCCCACCAACCCCAAAAAAATTTTTTTAATTAAACCCTCAGACAAAGGGGGGAATGTCGTCCTATGGCCAAACGAATTCTTGGCCATCTTGAACAATAATAAACCTTAACATTAAACTACGACGCATTATGACTTATCTGAGGTGTAATTTACCTTGATATTACCATTCGGAAGAAGGAGGTGTGTTGAAATCAGACTTATTCAGAAAATCGATACTGCCAACAACGTATCTTACACACACCCTACTCAGTTTCCACGCGACACCCTAATGTTAAAAGCCTCCTATCCCAATTTCGGAGTGAATTTTTGACGCACTCAAAAACTGTCACGAACGTGAACATTTAAGAGTCAATGCGATAGCAGATGAAAGATCGTTGTCAAACAAAGAGATATTCTTCCACTCAGATCCAATAAAAGCTTATATAGGGAGCACATGAAACATGATGAAGAAACCTTATACTGCAAAACCCAAGTCCACACAGGTTCTCGGGACGATCAAATACGTTTCAATTAACCGCAATTCAATGAACACAACTACTAATCGTGGAAAATATCATTAAAAAGCTAAATTGAAACTCTCTTAATGTGTGATAGATCAATATGTGTGCAAAAATTCCCTCAGACAACTTTTATTTAATAAACGACGCATCCACATTAAGAGATAAACTAGTCCTCTAGTCACCTGTAGAGCGGAAAACAGGGTGATACGTTTTTAAACCAAAAACGAATTCTTGGCCATCTTGAACAATAATAACCTTAACATTAAACTAACGACGCACTATGACTTATCTGAGGTTAATTTCCTTGATATTACAATTCGGAAGGAAGGAGGTGTGTTGAAATCAGACTTATTCAGAAAAGATACTGCCACAAACAGTATCTTACACCATACTAGTTTCCACCACCCTAATGTAAAGCAGTCTATCCCATTTGGGGAATTTTTGAGACTACGTCGAAACTGTACGTAACGTGACACATTTAAGAGTCGAGCGATAGAGATGAAAGATCGTTTCAGACAAAGAGGATATTCTTCCAATCAGATCAATAAAGCTTATAGGAGAGCACTGAAAACAGATAGAGAAACCTTACTGCAACCCAAATCCAAACAAGGTTCTCGGGACGATCAAATACGTTTCATTACCCAATTCAATGACAACTATAAATCTGTGGAAAATATCATTAAAAGTAATTGGAATATCTTAATGTGTGATAGATCAATATGTGGCAAAATTCCCTCAAGACCAACTTTTATTTATAAACGCGCTCCAACATTAAGAGATAAACTAGTCTCTAGTCACTTTGTAGAGCGGAAAAAGGGTGATACGTTTTTAACATCTAAGGGTTTCTTTAAGTGTGGTCATTGCTGTGTATGTAATTACACATTACAAATAAATCACATTACCAATCGTTTTGGTAAAAAACATTACTTCAAAGAATATACTAACTGTTCCACACAATCAGTGATTTATATTACTTCAAAGAATATACTAACTGTTCCACACAATCAGTGATTTATTGATTAACATGTCCTAGTCATAAGAAATATGTGGTTATGACCTCACGTCGAGCAAAAGACCGCTGAACCTGTATCTCCAGTATAGGGATCCAATTCGAGGTTTCCCTTTTCTTATTACTAGGTCTAACACGTAGCGCCTTAGAGATTCCAGGTTTGGATCTCTTTTTGAGGGGAGTTAATACATTTTAGGAGATATCCTATCCCCAATTATACTTGTATCTGTCAGCTTCTACTACTCAATCTAGAGTGTGGGAAGGATTTTCTGGCACTTATTTATACTTGATGTTGCTGAATATTTAACTGGATGGTTCCTATCTTTTTCTAATTTTTTTATTAAGTTTGTGTATTTTAATGTATACCTAATAAAGTTTGAACTATTTTAATTCACATCACTGATTTACTGATGCACTTTTAGTTAGGGTAATTTATGAGGGGGATACTTTACTCTTTATATTTGTGGTTCCGGTAGATATTTGCCATGCGCACTGCAGCCCTTCTCCCCCTCCCTCCCCCTCCCTCTCCCTCCCGTTCTACTATCCCTCCCTAGCGCAAAAAAGCTCCCCAAACTCTTACTTACCTTACGCTTTCCTCCGCTGCACTGAATGACTGGCAGCCGCGTCCGTGATGGCTGCCGCTCAGCCAATACAGACGCGACTGCGGTCCCCGCCCTGCTTGCATTCTCGCAGCCGCAGAGGGCTGGCGTGGCGGGGAGGAACGATGGGAGTAAGTAAGAGTTTGGGGGCTTCTGAAAAAAATATTTGTGGTTGGGGCTGGGGGACATGGGGGAGCAGCATATTAAAAATCAATTTTAGGGGTGGACATACCCTTTAAGACTCTGAAATGTGTGTGTTGGTTTTTGTGTCTGATCAGAGAGACGTTGTTATAGTAAGTGTAGACTGGATCCAGGTGCATTTTATATCCGTATTACTCGAGTATACCGAGTTTTTCAGCCTGAAAACTTGAACTCGGTTTATACTGAGTCACTACTTCTTTACCTCTCCGGCAAGGCGATATTCTCTGTATGGCGCGCCGGCCGACGTCACCTGCCCGGCGCCAAGCCGGCGCCAATTAGTGATGTCGCCGGCGCGCCAGTACAGGAATGAGCGTGCGGCTGCCCGAATGCTTACCTGATCACGGGTGCCGGAATGCTGACTTTCAATGCTGTGGCTGTCAATTCAATGCTGACCTTCAATGCTTTATTAGCTGGAGTTGTAGGTTCCAAACATCTGAATGCCAAGTTTCTACCCTCGGTTTATACTCGAGTCAACCACTTTTATTGGATTTTTTAGGTGAAATTTGGTACCTCAGTTTATACTCGGTCGGTTTATACTCCAGTATATAAGGTATTTGAAACACACACTAGTGTACATAAATCAATGCAGTAAACCAAAGTAAAGGCACAACAAAACAGTATCTTACGTGTTTCACGGGGTCATGGCTGCTTCATCAGAGACTTACTGAGGGAGAGGCTCCCTTTACATCCTTTCTTTATATTTTCAATGCAGAAAGGGAACCAATCCATGCAGGGATGTTCTCCTTCTTTGGAAGAATGTTCCAAAAAAAGGGGGTAAGTCTGGGTTTGTTTTTCTAAAATAACTACATGTAGGTGAAATGCCATATTAGTAATGTTACCATTACATCCTATTGAAATAATGACATTGTAAGCACAGCACCAAACTTATACATAGGGATATAAATAGAAATGATATAGCCTCCCACCGGTAAAATAAATAATAGGCCCCCCTGCAGACACAAGGGCGGCTTCCTTGGTAGTTACGCCTCTGCTCTAACATTTATATTTCAAACAACTATGAGGTATACATAGAAATTCTAACATTTATCTATATGTACATTCATATCTATGCTATTTTGTTATATTTGCTTTATAGTTTGTATTTTATAGCATTCTAGTGGTAGTAATAGACCGCGGGAGCCTCTAGTAGTCATGCATAGCGTGCAGAAGGAGCAGGAACCTCCAGGTACAGTTTATGTTTTTTCATTTTCTACTCTACACTAATGGGGATTCCAATATTAATGTTTTACCTGATCTGAAAGGTGAACTGTATCAATAAACCACTTTGGGGCCCCGACAGTGGAAATTAAGTCCTGATAAAGGTTTCTATTGGGGGGATTATTATATATAAATATTTTCACACTAGAAATGAAAACACTGATTGTGGCTGCCCTGGATTTTACTTTATTGATAAATCCTGATATACAATTTACTTTATTAAACAGAATAATGGAGAGATTCTTCAGGAGAAAAACCTAAGATGACAGCTTTGTCTATTTATTAGGTTGTATATGGGTGACACATCCGTTCATTGCCTCCATTCTACACTGCCGATGATCCCATTCTTATGTCTTATTGATATTTGACTTATCTGTGCTGGGAATTAAAAGGTTTGTCTCTTGTAGAATGATTATGTACATAGACTAAAACAAACCTTTACGGTTATTGTCTATAAGAAATGAGTTTATTTCAATGATCTTTGGGGCTCATTGAATGGCAGTAACCATGAATGTTGTAGGGAGAAAATCTCATTCAGTGACTCATGTAGAATAGTCACCTACAGTAATTATAATTTTATCATCTCTTACAGGTTCAGGACAACACAATAGAAACATGCACTGGTCCAAATAATGAGACCTGCACCCAACCTGCACCCAACCTGACCCTGATGGAGGCCTCCACAGCATCCATCCTATACCAGTAAGACTGCAAAGCTCAGTCCTCTGTCTGTCTTTTATGATCCTTGTGTGTTCACTTGTTAAGAGAATTAAAGAGTTTGTTTTTATTGTGCCCAGTTTTATTTCTTTATTTTGTATTTATTTTCCCTGATGCTTTATTGTAATTTATAATTGCACTGGTCCACCTGAACCAGGATCTATCAGGATAAAGGGTTCCCTGGATCCTACTGATAATTTATAAAGATATCTTCAATATACTACTAATATATATATATATATATATATATATATAATATACTATACACTACTAACATCATTTCATTTTATTTCCAGGCTCTGGAAACAAGTTTGATTGATCCACATCATCGGAGAGCCTAGTTGTCTCACCTCTCCGGTCTCCTTTTGGTGTCACAGGGTTGGGGAATATTAAAGTTTATTGTGTGTAGGTTGGTAGATCTTTAATTCAATATTTGAAATTGTTTTCAGGATAGTAAATAGTTATTTTTATTACATTTTTCATAGACTTTTCATTCCCAAAGGCAGAGCTGCAGGTTCCACACCAGACCCTGGAACTCACCATCAGATATTGCAACATGTGGCCTTCTCTCTACACTACACTACTAACTGCTGTGCCTGAATTTAACTTCTTACTCACTTCTTCATAAAAACCAATTAAATTTGTCTGGCATGATCTATTTTCTAATAAGCCATGCTGACTACTACTAATAAGAGATTCTCGGAGACAAAGTCAAGGATTGATCCCTTAACAAAGTTTCCATCACCTCCCTACCACTGATGTTAGGCTTACAGGTCTATAGTTTACCAGGCTGTGAACGACTACCTTTTTTTGAATATTGTACATTGGCTTTTTTCCAATCCAGCGGCACATCCCCAGACAAAAGTGAATCTGAAAAGATGAGAAACAGTGGTCTAGATAGAACTGAACTAAGCTCTTTTAAAATCCGAGGATGCAATCCATCTGGTCCTGGGGCTTTATTGATATTAACTGTGTTAATTGTTTCCGTCCATATCTCTGTTAGCCAATGTGAACACTCTTCATTTCTTCCTGCATATTATTACATCCCTACTGTAAGGACAAGGATTCTCAACAGTAAAAACTGATGTAAAAAAACGGTTTAGCAGATTAGCCTTTTCGGCATCCTCTACTACCACCTCAGCCCCATATAATGGTCCACATTCCAGTCCTCATCTTTTTACCATTTATATACTTAAAAACATTTTGGGGTTGGACTTGCTTGTTCGGCAATCGTATTTCATTTTCTATTTAGCTAGTTTAATTGCTTCTTGCACTCTTTATTACAGCTTTTGTACTCCCTGTAGCCTGTTCTGTGCCTTCTGTTTTCAAAATTTTAAAGCCTTTTTCTTTTTTCATTTCCCTTTTTACCTGAGCATTAAGCCATGCAGGAGTGGACCTCATTTTTTTACACTTGTACCTAAGGTACAGATTTAGAAATGTAATAGTTTAATATCACTTCAAAAGTGGTCCAATCTGCTCAGTATTTACCTAGAAACAGTTCCCCCCCAGTCTATAGCAGGAGCGATTCCTTAACAGCTTAAAATTAGCTTTCCTAAAGTTAAAAGTTTTTGTTAAGCCAGTGCACTTAGTTTTTTGACAACTATATTAAATGACACTAATCATGGTCACTATTTCCTAAGCTTCCCATTACCCTCATCTCCAATATGAGTCAGGGTTATTAGATATCACCAGATCCAACAACGCATTCTGTTAGTAGGAATTCTACCATGATGAAAGAAAATGCTCATATAGGAAATTTAAGAACTTTATACCTTTGAGGTGTAGCGTTCCCTTACCAATCTATGCAGGGTAGTTAAAATCCCCATAACCAGAACATGCCCATACCAGCAGCCTCGCCAACTGATATGGAGATTCATTTCCACTCCCCGGCATTTGGCGGCTTATAACATACTCAACAATTAATTTACCTACCTTCTTGGTCCTGTACACAGTTTCACCCATAATGTTTCTGCCGTATCGTTTACTCCCCCATCTATTCAATCTTTTAAATTTGGCTTCAATTCTGTTTAACATACATACATGCTCCTCCTCCTTTCTTATTAACTTGTCATGTTAATAAGGATTTCCTCAATATTTACTGTCCAGTCATGGGAATCATTGAGCCATGATTCTGCTATACCAATTACATCATACCTTTCCTTTAAAGCTACTATTTCAAGTTCGCCGGTTTTCCAGCCAGAATTCTTGCATTTGTAACATACATTTTAGATATCAATTGATTTACTTCCATACATGGTCGTACATGCCTCTTATCCTCTATGCTTCCCCCTCCCCCTTCTCTCCCTCGTTGTGTTAATAGCCCCTGATCCATAACTTCTCTATCTACCCCTGTGTATTTCAACGTTCCCTCCCCCCCATACCTGTTTAAAATCTCCTCCAACCCCCTAGCCATCTTCTCCCCCAAAACAGCGCACCATCACCATTGAGATGCAATCCGCCTGTAGCCAACAGAAAAATCAGCCCAGTTCTTAAAACCCAAACCCCATCTCCTACACCACTCTCTTAGCACGCATTATACTCCTGAGCTCCCGTTGTCCTAGCGTAGCACGTGGCTGCGGTAGTATAATTGAAATCATTACCCTTGGTCCTGCTCTTAACTTGGCCCCTAATTTCGGAAATCATTTTTAAGGACCTCACCTCCACCTCTAATTTGTCATTGGCACAATGTAACCAAGACCGCGGGTCACTCCCAGCCCCACCCAATAATGTCTACACGATCCACCACATGTCGAACCCTAGCACCAGGCAGACAACACACTGTTCAGCATGTAGGGTCTTGGCGACAGATTACCCTATCTACCCTTCTAATAATGGAGTCCCTACCACTACCACCTGCCTATTATTCCAACCCCAGTTCTCCCTCCCTTGTATTGGAGAGGCCGTTCCCTGGGTGTCAAGGGAAAGGCCCCGCTCATACATGCTGCTTCCGAGCCATGTCCTCACATCTTCACTACGTGTAAGAGTCTACACGTAGTATGACTACGTAGAATAGAGTCTGGATGTAGAATCCATGTTTATTACCGTATATACTCGAGTATAAGCCGAGGTTTTGGTTTAAAAATTAACCTAAAAACCTTGACTCGGCTTATACTCGAGTCACAAGGAACTTACCTTCAATCTAAGGGCAGCGCGAGTCCGGCCGGAGTTCCCAGTAGTTCTTCGCGGTTTGCGCGATGACGTCATCACGCACGCTGGCGGGATGACGTCATCGCGCAGCCGCGAAGCAGTAATGGGAACTGTAGGCTGGACTCGCGGCTGCTCTGGATTGCAGAGAGGAAGAATGAAGACCAGGTATGGGAAGTGAGCTGGGGGGACTGGGGGGAGGGCTGGGGGTACGGGGGGAGGCGGGGGGGACAGTATGCCATGCAGACACCCACCATTACCTTTTTACTATAGGTGGTTGGAAACTACAACTCCCAGCAACCAAGCATGCTGGGAGTTGTAGTTTCCAAACATCTACAGTGGAAGGTATTAGGGTTAATGTATACCCGGCTTATACTCGGGTCAATCATTTTTCTAATTTTTGAGGCAAAATGGGTGCCTCGGCTTATACTCGAGTCGGCTTATACTCGAGATATACGGTTATCATTCTGACCCGTGACAGGCCCACTAAACTTAAAATGATAATGATTTACATTTATTAATGAAAACATATAATTATATCAGGCCTTCGTAGTGATGAAGTAAGTGGGTTTGCTAACAAGGAGAATGTAAACTATATGTACGTTACCCTTACTAACTGATAAGTGAATTATCTTGGTCACAAAGATCTTACATATAAGAAAAATTAATTTGGTTTATTTTACCTATTTTACAGGGAATGGACTGGGATGCTCTCCTGAAAAAGGAAATATATCACCAGACTAAACCCAAGCACTGGGATTATTTAAAGTCTTTTCTCACCAACCATGTATTGGCAACATTGTACATTTTATTTACTTTTTTTTTTTTTTTATTCATTTTATTTTCCCATTTCAAAAAAAACAAACATAAGCAAAATAATTTTACAATCACATTTCAAGAAACATACAATATAATTTGTTAGAGAAGAACTTATTGCGCCTTTTTTTTATATACCTATAACCCCGCTAGATCCCCCTATACATGGTCACACATAGGTATTTAAACTGTGTTTTCAGAATTATACCGAACTTTCCAAATAGTTTTACATTTTCAAACCTGGTTCTTATGCATATAGATAATTTTTAATAATGACAATTCTTTATTGATCAACTCCATCCATTGCTTTACCTTTGGGACCTCCTTAGGCATCCAGTTTAATATTATGTTTTTCCTTGCATAAAAAAGTAGGTCATGGCTCAACCTTTCAACTGGCCTATAGCCTCCTCCTTTTTCCACTAGCCCAAATATACATGCTTCTGGCACTCTACTGATTTTTAACTTAAAGTTCTTGTCTATAAACTCTATAAACAGTATTTCCTCCCAATAGTTATATATCTACAATTCCATTCTGTTTCATTGCATTTAGGACAGTGGGACTACCCTTTATGACTCATTCTTGCAAGTATTTTTGGGGATAAGTAGGCCTGATTAGTTATATAAAACTGAATAAGTTTATTCTGAGCCGCTGGGGAAACCCTTGTATGTGCTTTTAATATGCACTGCAGGTTATATTCGGACAGATTTGGAATTACTTCTAACCATTTACCAGTTATTTTCTCCATTTTCTGTTCTGATTTGGACTTTATTAAAATCTGATATATTTTTGAAACTATTTTCTTCCGTGGCGCTGTACCAAGAAAACTCAAGATTGGATGCGATTAAATTTTAACACCTTCATTTTTAGTATAATGTGTAAACAGTGTCTCAGCTGCATATATTGAAAGTTAAATCCAGCCAGCAGTTCGTTTCTCATACGTTATTATTTCATTATCAATTACCAGTTGTTTATATATCACAATTCCAACTTTTCTCCAGCTTTTAGCAAAATTATTCGCAACCATAATTGGGAACAGATAGTTATCCCATATAGGAGTTTCAAGCGGTATATTTGCATACCCCATTAACTTATTGATCTTAGCCCACACCTTAAAGGGCAACTAAAGCCACAGAACAACACTGAACCACAAGGCAGACAGCTTGTATAAAACCAGTAATCTGTGTCTTACCCTTATTTTGATACAGGCACTGGGAAATTTACCTAAATAACATTGGTTTGTGCTTTACTTCACAGCATTCTACTATCACACAATTTGGTCAACGACCATTATGTTCTGCACATGCTCAGTCCTTAGCTATGGCAGAAACTTGTTACAGTTGGTCACACCCATTAATAATCTCTAGCCAACCTTTTACAGGACAGATAAAGCAGGAAGCATGTGACTGAGGTCAGGAGGTGTGGTCTGACACTGCCCATACACACAGATACTTCATCCAGTTCTTAACAGGCTAACATTTACTTGAATACAATTTACTGGAGTGGGATTTTATAGCTTATTGGTGTTTTTAGGGAGGTTGTTTTCAGATTCTAGAGCATAAAAAATTGGGGTTACGTCTCCTTTAAAGGACCACACCTTAAAGGACCACTCTACCCTCATAAGAACATATTTTAGAAAATGGCCTCTTTCTAAATATATCATAGTTTGTGCTATGAATTCATTACTGTATGCCTGCTATGCTTCCGGATGCCTCATGGAAACTGAGCAATTTAGAAACCTGTACTGAGCCTTTACTGAGCCTGAGCATGCTCAGAAGAGGCAGATAGGGGATTAACATTCAGTCATTGTCTGTGATGTCAACTATCAAATCCATAATTGACAGTTACTAACTGGTAGAACCAGAAAGCAGAAACAGGACATTGTGCAGGATTTCAGGTTAGACTTATATTGTAGATTTTAGATTTCACACTATTACTTTTTAGGGTTTTGGGGGTTGATTTACCTGTATATAAGTTTTCATTTTAGGGTTGGACTTGCCCTTTAATATATTGGATATGTAATAAGCATGTACCTTTACCTACAATATGCTTAGTAGGGTTTATTAAGTATGCTAAAATAGTGTTGCAACATATAATCCGATTGATTGGGTTCCCCTCCCACTAGCCACCATTGTATATACTTAATTTGTATATTTAGCTTAGAGAAAGATGTATATTAAGCTATATGTACTCCAGCCTGCAGAGGGAGTGCCAGAACAGCACTATAGCTATTTGAGACACAGAGAGGGTAGCTCTCAGTTATCAAGGAGCAGCTAACCATGAAAGATGACTCTGTGTCCCTTATTATTTCATTATACAGGTATGTGCTATAAAACCCTGTTAATAAACAAATATGTTTATAGCATCCATTGATATGATAACCAGATTCAGTATAGAGGCAGTTGGAACATTATATCACTTAAAGTGGATTAAATCATTGCAAGTTATAACATGGTGGTAAAATGGAGGACACCACATGGCCTAATAATGGAAGTGAACATATAGATGTGGATTCATAGTTTAAAACTCTAAAGAAATGTTATATTGGATATATGTGTATCCTGCATACAGTAACATAGATTGTTAATTCATTCATCTGTATCACCCTGTGATGTATGCTGCAATATGGCGCCCAGTGTAAATGGTAGAAGCTATTATTAGTGATTAAGACAGTGTGAGTGATACCAGTTTATTTTAGGCTTGTTAAAAGTTTGATATCTTAAAGTTAAGTTTATATAGTGGATCCTTCTGGTGAAATGATGATTTATTATATATAATATGCCCATAAGAATTAAAGGGAAAGTAATGTACATGTGATATTTTGTGAAGAACACATTTGTATAGTATATAGTGTGAATAATTGCTAAAGGCCAAGCAAAGACCAAATATTAAATTGTATTTTCTAAGATGACTCTGAGTCCCTTATTATTTCATTATACAGAATAACTGTCTGCACGTCCGCACCCTGGGCCTGTTACATTTTCATAGTTTCATAGCGACTCTTCCGCAGCATCCAAAACCATAATAATATCACCCGCATACAATCCGATCTTCCCAGAGAACGGACCAAGTTTAAAATCTTTTATTTCTGGGTTTGCCCTGATTTTTATGGCAACCACCTCAATTACTAGTGTGAATAACATCGGGGGAAAGGGGGCAACCCTGTCTAGTCCCACTAAACGGGGAATTTTTCTGATATTTTATCATTTACTGATATTCTAGCGCATGGATTACTATATAATAATTTTATCCATGATATAAAATTTGGACCAAATCCAAACCTCTTCAATACTTCCCACAAAAACTTCCACTCTACTGTATCAAAAGCTTTTTGGGCGTCTAAAGCTACCATAATTCGATGCCCAATGATTCGTGATTAATCTGCGATTGAATCAATGCCCTTCTAATGTTTATAGATGTTGTCTTACCAGGCATAAACCCGGTTTGGTCCTTCGATATCTGTGCCAAGATCACCTTTTTCAATCTATTAGCCAAAACCTTCGCAAGTATTTTGTAGTCAATGTTTAATAACGAAATTGGGTGTACAGGGTTTTTCAGGATCTTTCCCTGCTTTCAGCAATAGAATGATATTTGCCTCTCTCATATATGCAGGTAACCTGCCCATTCTAAATGCTTGCTCGAAGTTTTTTAGCAATGGAGCACTTAATCGATCAATATATCTTTTATAAATTTCTATTTGGATACCATCTAACCCGGCTGCTTTACCTAATTGAATCTGTTTAATGGGTATTTCCACCTCCTGTAAAGAAATATCTGTGTCCAGATCTTTACATTGTTCAGGAGCTAATTGCGGGAAGCACGTATCTGATAGATCGATAACGATCCCTTGTTCAAGGCATTCCAGTTTAGATTCATATAAATTACTAAAAAACGCCTTGAAGCTGTTCATTATTTCCATTGAGTCAAATAACACACCCTTAATGGGATTTACAACCTTTAGAATGGCAGTTGGCCTGTGGGCTTTTTAAGACATATTTGCTAAAATCTTAGAAGATTGATTCCCTAGTTCACAAATTGTCATTTTTTTTTAAAGTATTTACTGTGCCTTTTCTTCCAAACTTATCTTATATAGTCTTTGTTTACTTTGCCACTCATTATACAAACTCGTTGTTGGGCTCAGGATATATTTTTGTTCAGATCGTTTAACCTCTTTAATAAGCTCCTCTTCCTCAACTCTAGCCTGTTTTTTAACGTGCGTAACTGTCATTTTAAGAACCTCTCTTAAAAAAACTTTTAGTGTATCCCATTCACATAGTGAGGAGACTGGACCTTGGTCTATTAATAGATAATTTTCCAATTCGCTTCTTATTTTATCTGCCCTACCTTCCGGAAATAGTGTAATCCAAAATGGATTCAACTTCCAGAAAGGCTCTTGAGCTATCTGACTCCCTAGAGAATGTCACAACCAACGGCCCCCTCTCCTGTGGGGATAATAACAATAATAGAATAATAATAAAAAAAAGAACATTACCTTATAGTGAAAAGTGCAAAGTGGTTATTTCCCCCTTCACAATTGCATATTTTAAAGTGCATACTTAAATAGTGGCCTAGAGCCTGGCGGTAATGGCCTAGAGCCTGGCGGTAATGGCCTCATAGGGATCCTGTGAGCTCTCTCTACCATAAAAACCGTAGATAAGTTGTCTATACCAAACTGGTTTATTAGCCAATCTTCAATAAATCTATTTATGTTCTCTCCTTCCATACGCTCCGGGAAACCCAGCAGTTTAATATTATGCCTGCGTGCACGATTTTCAAATTCCTCCATTTGGTCTTAAGAGGTTTTAACTTGACTCTGCAACAAGTCAAATTCCCCCACCAATGGTTTAAGGTATCTTAACACCTGAAATGCGTTTCTACCTCCAACAATCTCTCTCTGGTATCTTGCATATCATGGCGAATCAAACCAACATCGGACTTAACCTCCTCCACCAGCCCCGTCAAGCTTTCATTTGTAACATCGCTTTTAACAGCGTATCCTGTACCTGGGCGAGAGTGAGCTCTGTGTCACTCATGGACTCTTCTTGTAGGATCCCCGCTGCTGTTCATGCTGTGTCACATATACCCTCTGGGCTTGTTGTCCTCTGTATTTTTGGCTTGTTACTGGTTGGAGTGCCGTTGTGTGCATATATACTCAGGCATTCAGCTGCCTGCTGTTCCCGTGGCTCTTTCTCATTAGAGGTGGCCGAAACTGATGAGTTTCGTCCCGTTTTCGGAATTTCGAATTTTCTGGAAAATTCGAAAATCCGAAAACGGACCCATAGAAGTCTATGGGGAAAAAAAATTCTAAAGTTTCTATCAATTTTAAGGATTAAATAGTAATAGCAGGTTACTGTTAATAGCAAAGGGACCTGGGGAATGGTCTGGGGAACTCGTAAATATAAGTAAAACTCATTTAAAATCTATCTTTCCTCACGATCGGGCTTTTTTCGAGCTTTCGCGGGCTATTTTCGAGGTTACCGAAATCGAACACTACTTTCGAGGGTTACCGATATCACAAATACGAGGGTTACCGAAATCATCTTGTACATTCGAGGGTTGGCGAAATCGGCACAAACATTCGAGGGTTACCGAAATCGATCGCTATTTTTCGAGGGTTGATGGACTTACGAATTCGAGGGTTACCTGGATTTGTACAATTATCGAGGGTTACCGAAATCGATCCCCACTTTCCATACACTTTTTTGATGTTTACCGAAATCGATCCATGCTTTCGAGGGTTACCGAAATTGATCCCAACTTACTATACATTTTGTTTACACTTCGATTTCGATAATCATTTACTTTCGATTTCGATAATTATCGAATTTACGATAAAAATCGAAAACTCGGGAAACTCGAGTTTCGAAAAATCCGTGAGTTTCGAAAGTTTCGCCGGGACTTCGAAACCGCCGGATTCAAATCGAAACTGGGTTCTATTAGAACCAAAAGTACATCTCTATTTCTCATGCTGCTCTTTGTCCCGGTCTTTTTGTTTCACCATCCTTACTGGTGAAACAAAAAGGAAGGAATTAGAGTCTTACAAATCTGTAAGCACGATTTCGGGTCAGGAGCTCTAACTAGCGTGTCCGTTCTCTACGCCATCTTGGACACGCCCCCCGATTTTCCGATTGCCATTTGGAGAAAGGAAGGAATTTTTCTCCCTAAATACTTGGTTGTTTTTTTTTTGCCTTCCTCTGGATTAAATGTTAGGGAGGATTTATGGGTAGGGTAAAAAGGTTTAACGAGACGGACTTACTAAATCTCTCAACTTTATCTTTGTTATCTTGTTCTTTACCATTTCTTTATGCTTCGCCTGCTATTTGCCATGGGCCACAACCTGGTACATCTACGCAGCACAACATCCCAGGAGCTCTGGAGAAGACCGGAGTGTACTTTGTGTCCCTGTGCTCACAGCCAAAGAAAAAATTAATTGTTTAAATTGTAAATGTCTCTGGAGTTTTTATTTGTAGAAAAGTTTTATGTTAAACAAAAATGCTGCTTTCCCTAAAACTTCTGAGTAAATCAATACCAGAAATGTATATAGGTAATCTCCCACCTAAACCTACTACAGTGTTTCAAACAGTTTTCCACTAAATTCAAATGTGTATGTTCTTCTCTGGGTTCCTCTTCACAGCCAGGGGCGTGACTACCTGGGGGAGCAACCACAGAGGGTGCCGGGAGCCAAGGAGCCACCTCCTTATTATTTTTCAATGACAGATATAGCCTCCTCCCAGAAAACCAATGTGGGTGAACAGATAGGGGCCCCATCATAGTTTTTCCTGGGGGCCCAGTGATTCCTAGTTATGCCACTGTTAACAGTTCCAAGCTTCCAAGCTTTCATTTATATATGCAGATTTTCTAATGTAGTTAATGTAGTAATGTAATACATGTCCGCCCTAAAAATCATTATTGAATATATGATATCTCTGATGCCCTTTAAGCTTTGTGAGTGCTGTATAAATCCTATTTAGTATACATGCGCTGTTATATTATTTGGGCACTAGATGGCATCTAACCCTTGTCAATGAATAGAATGTTTCAATAGCTTTTTACCACTTGAGAAACCACTTAAGTACTTCTTTGTTTATTGTGCCAATAAACCAGGTAAATCACCCTATCAATGAAACGTATTTAGGCAGTCATCTAAACATGTACTTTGCTGTGCTTTACTGTGCTGGCCAGCTGTATTTGGGGGCCATATACAGAGATGCAATGGGCCCACCCTCAATAAACAGGTGACAAAGTTTATGCATGCAACACCAGTGTGGCCTAGCCCTTAATAGATTATTGTTACATTGTACGGTTAAATTGTTCCCAGTAGATGCACCCACTTTTTTAAAGAGGTTTCATAGATCTTTGCACCCTAATGGCCAGTTCAATAGCCCATCTTTGTAGTACAGATACAAATAATAAATTGCATGCTGTGTAGTCATAAAAATGAGGCGTCAATATGACTGTTTTTCCCATCCAGCCGTGCAAATGATGTGCAGATACAGAAGAATTGAATGTTTACTCACATTATCTCAGTGCTGCATGTGGGATCAGTCACTATTAAAGTCTTTCACGTGTTATGGTGTGTGGAAAGTGTTTTACAGTAAATTTAAAAAACATTTTTGAATGAATTGTTGGCAACCCTTTTAAGTGTTTCTGGAAATTATCTTTTTGTTGGCTGCTGGTATTTTAGTTTAACTTATTTTAGCCAGGAAAGAGGCTTATTTTAAGGGTGAACCTAACATTGCCTTTCTACTGCAACCAGGGTCCCAAGTATTCCCATATTTTCACATGATTTAGCTTGTCTGGATACCCAATGTGAAATGAATAATCGATCACATTAAACTGATCACAGTTGACACATAACATTCCTATGAGCATAAGAGAGATAACAAATCTGTATACAAACTGAATTCTATACTGTTTCTACTCACAATGGTTTCAACCTTCCTTCTCTGACAAATGTGTCTCCTGGCCCAGGTTTAAAGGTCACTGCCTGATTTGCTGATTTTGGGATAGTAGTTTCACTGCCTGTATGGTTAACCCCAGTGCAGTGATGCAAAAGTGAACCAGTGGAATTACAGAAGAAAACTAGAAAGGGAAAGTTTAAGTATAAACTTTGACTTGAAAGGCCGCATTTTGGAAGGAAATGTGTGTGTTTGTGCTGCATATTTTAAAACTCAATAATGGCAATGAGGAGGATTATTGTTGTTTTTTACTTACCATTACCCTTTACTTACCCTTTAAATATGGTTGCCACATGAATCAATGGGTACCTCAGTTGGTGTGTGTGCCTGTGTCAGGTTGGGGGTTAAAAAAACCAAACTTTGTTGATGATTAGTCAAAATATTTACCCTTTAAATATGGCTGCCATGAAAATGGAAGGGTAGATCAGTAGATGCGTGTACCTGGATCAGGATGGAAGTTAAAAAAACAAAATTTTTTGGTTGTTGATCAAAATGTATTTTTTTGACTTTAGTTACCCTTTAAGTTTAGCTGCCACAGTAATGGATAAGTAGATCAGTAAAGGCTCGTACACGCATGCAATCGCGGTTCCTGACCCACGATGCACAATGTGTATGAACGTTCATTTTGGATGATAAGCGGCCCGTGTATGTGTATTTTATCTGCCAAAACGGCCGTTTGGTGGGGGATTGGTGGCCGACCGGCCCTCCGAACGACCGGCCCATACACGGGCTGATTATCGGCTGAAACCAACGTTCGTACACATCGTGCGTCACGGGTCGGGACCCACGATCGCACATGTGTACGAACCTTAAGTGTGTTTACCTGTGTCGGGTTGGGGATTAAAAAAAACAAACTTTTTTTGATGATTGAAAAAATGTTTTTGACTTTAGTTACCCTTTAAGTATGGCTGCCACAGAAATGGGAGGGTAGGTCAGTAGGTATTTGTACCTGGGTCTGTCTTTTTTTTGTTTACAACCATAAAACTATCTTTTATAGTTTTATGTAGGTGTATAGTAGGTGTGTGTACCTGTGTGAGGTTGGGACTATGTGTTTTTGCATGTATGACCATACAACTAACTTTTATGGATGATTAATCAAAATTAGTAGACTATAGTTACCTTTTAAGTATGGCTTCCATTGGAATGGAAAGGTTGGTCAGTGGGTGGGTGTACCTGTGTCTGTGTGGGGGGTTAGAGGTATCAGCATTTGTGTTTTATGACCATGATACAAACTGTTTTAAAATATTCATATTTGAGGATTGTTACCATTATAGTCTATGGGAAAAAATGTCCCGAAATTTGCCGTAATGCTTCTGCGGATTCCTTAGCTGGGTAATAGCACACTTCTCCTATATGCCCCGCACGTCTGAACCGAATTTCATGTCGCTAGCTAAAAACTGTGGGAGGAGATACGGTCCAAACAAGCGGAAGAATAAAATGGAAAAAGAAGACGAAATAGAAAGAACAGTAATTTGGCTCTTCAAGACAAATTAATGACTGAAAATGAAGACCATTACAGCAGGCACAGTAAGGGCCATATTTATAAAGGATCGTTATCAGTATAGGAAGCTGATGCTAGCCGACCATGGTGGTAGTTCATGAATTTGTGTAAATATTTTTGGCCCATATCCTTGCCAATATAATTTGTTGCAAAAATCCTGTTGAAACAGCTTTATCTGTTTTGCCTTTCCAAACTCACTTTATCTGGTGCTCTATTGATACTCACTTTGGGTAATAGTTTATTGCCCATATTCTCTATTAAACCATCATTGTTACTACAATCTTTGATAGGTTGCTCTGCAGTTTAATACTGGTGAAACACACACACATGGCTAGCAGAGAGTTAAATAGGTATAAAATACAAACCCACCTACATTTTTGTTTCTGCCTTATGTCAAAAGAAGATTTTAATGTCAACTCAACATTCCCCAGATGTTAATTAGAATGTGCCAGGGGGGGGGGGCAAGGCCCCACTGCACATGACAGAGCCCTCCTGGAGGACACAGAAGGGGCTTAAACCTTTTCACACAGAGACAGGCTCCTACTCTTCAGTTTCCTTGACTTTCATCAAGCCTTTCAGGACAAGCATTTGGAGACGAGAAGAAAGGTAGGACTTCACTATACAGTGAGACCAGCAGTGGGTTACATTTTAGTTTGGGGTGGACATGCCCTTTAAAGAACTTCTTGGTCTTGTTTTCTGTTTATTTAGTTATCATTTCTATCCATTTTGTATTTTAACCCAACTGCTTTCTTTACGCTTTAAATATAAAGATTGATAGATCTACATTAGTTAAAGGGGTTCTTTACTGCTTCCCTGGAGTTAATTGTCTTTCTTAACCCATAGTTAATTTCTATACATTTAAAGAAATTATACAATAAACAGGAATCCTTATAGCTTGTGGTTGCAATTCCTTCCAATGCCAAAGCCTGAAGGCACAGGCAAATGAGCAGAACATAAGGAAATCAGCCAATAAGACACAATCGTCTTGTTTGCTTTGTGCACTGCATGTTTCATTTTTTTCTTTAATAAAGGTCGATTAAGGTCAAAACGTCAGTGTTTTTTGCACCATTAAAGCACTGGAAATATGGTGATTGTGTCCAGCTTATTAGCTGCTTTGTCTCTCCTTTTCTGCTCATATTTAAATCACTATCAGGGTGACATTTCCCCAAGCTTTTCATGACTTTCATCTCTGTAAATCTTTCTGCATTATTATAAATCACAATATCTAGCAAAGATTGTATAATCTATTACCTGTTCATGGAGCCAGTCTGGAACCTTGATCCCTGTAGCTGAAATTGCTGTTTGATTGAAGCAGGGCATTATTTATTTAAAACCTCGGATTTGGAGCCCCCTCTTAGGAGTTTGGGGCTGGCGCTGTTGCCCCTATGCCCCTGTTTGCCCCTATGATAAAACCAGCCCTGTGTTGAGCTGAATCTCTACTACTCACACTACTATATTTTTCATTTTAAAATTTCAGCACACTAAGGATTTTAAAGTCTTTATTGCTGCAAACATCACACTTGCCCTTTGCATCAAGTGGAAGAAGCCATTTTAATTAGCACAGCCCTTGAAGATTATTTGGGATCGAATGTTAACAAAATTCTATATTTTTTAAAAAAAAATCAGTGACCTCTGGTAACCAAAATATCGTGTAAATGGTTTTATCTTTATCTAGTAGCTGATGTTTTCTTAATGTTGAAGCTGCCATTATCTGAACAGAATCATCCACTGTACAATGAGTGAACATCTAGCCAATGGAACCCATTCCTTTCTAGTTCACCGTGAGCAGTGTATGGTCATTTCTATGGAACACATCCTGTTGTCTTTCTCTCTCTTTATATGAATTTCATGTACAATCATTTTATGCTTTTCCTCTTGCAGACAATTACTAGCAGTGATGGAAGTTTTCTGACTACCCGTAGGCAGTCTAGCGGTTATCGCCACAGCAGGATAATGCATGGAACCATTTGCTCAAAATTACTTCATTGGCGTCACAAGAATGTTAAACTAGTGAGGCTGTCACTGTCTTGTTGAAATCCTTCCCCATAAAGTGTGCTGCATTTTGTAGCCTTTAGTGCCTGCTTTATATTTGTTTTTAAGGGAGAAGCATAGTTTAAAGTTGATTGTATCTAAATCAAATTGATAGAAAACGCTGCTTACTATATTGCATAAAAGGCAGTCAGCACTCAGATTCCAGATAATCAGGGGCGTCCTCTTTCATTGAAGAAAGGATTCTTTAGGCTGGATACACAAGACAATATTTTAAGCCGACCATTTATTGGTTGCAGCAAATGTTGGCTGTGACTACTTTTGCTGAACGGTCGTTCAGGAGGAAGAATCTCATCTGTACACAGCTTACACAAGCAGAGGTAAGTATATAATCCACCGTGCACACCAGTCTTTGCAAAAATGTGTTATTTATTAAACACGTGACGTTTCGGTACTGCTCTGGTACCTTCTCCAGACAATAGTACCGAAACATCACGTGTTTAATAAATAACACATTTTTGCAAAGACCTGTGTGCGCAGTGGATTATATATTTTCCATGTATCAGTCGGTTGGGCCGAAAAATCTCTGCTGATTTTGCTGGCTGTAACAACATGTGTCAAACACCAGTTGCCTGGATCTGATGAAAGGAAATTTGGACATGCCGAAAATTTTCTGCTGATCAGTCATGGCAAACTATCATCCGCTACCAGTGAATGGACAGCCGGGAAGAACAATTTACCCGTGTATAACCAGCCTAATTAAGAAATAGTGTTAGGGGGTAAGTTTTTTGCATTTTAGGCATAATTTTTTGATGGTTAAGGCATGGTTGCCATAGAGACAAAAGTAGGTTGATCTGTGAAGGTGTATCAGTAGGTTTTTATACCTGTGTCTGTGTAGTGTTAAGGGGTAGGTTTTTGCATTTCTGTTAATAAACTAACTTTTTTTTATAGTTTAGGTGTGGCTGCCATGAAAACTGAAGGTAGGTGGTGCTGTGAGTGTGTGTCAGTATGTGTATGTACCTGTGTGGTGTTAGGGGATACAATTTTGCATTTCAGGCCATAAAGCTAACTTTATTGATATTGGTATGGTTGCCATTGGTGAAGTGGGTAGATTGGGTTGGGTTGTGAATATGTTGTATGTACCTGTATATGTGTGGTCTTATGGGGTATTTTAAGAGGTACAGTATGTTTTTTTCATTTTACATCGTGAAACTAACTAATGATTTAGGTATGGTTGCCATTGAAAAGGATGATGGATTGTGTTGTGAGGATATATCAGTAGGTGTGTGTATCTGTGTGGTGGTAGGGGATATGTCCTTGGTTAAAATAGTTCCATTTCTGAACAAATCATATATTGTTGGGCATCCTCAACTAATAAAGTGCTTGTCCTATTTTGGTTGCTGACTTTCCCACCAAGTAATGAGATACACTACATAGGAATTTGATGGATCTGGTATTCATCCATCGATTCTATCAAATGTGTAATGATTAACTTTAATAACTGTGAGAAGTTCACCTTCTGGTACCACACAAATGTTTGAAGGTACGTTTATAGTGTATGGCCAGCATAACATAACATAATGTCAACCTTACATCATGAACATGGCCTCCAAATCCACAAATGTCTAGTTTGTTTTATTAATCCAGAGTAGATTACTGATTATCTTTTCTTTGATTTTATGAATTGTATGAGTTATCAGTAAAACTGCTGCAGAATTTAACTGGAATTCAGCCTAAGTAGGATTGCTCCCACAGTCCTTCTACTGTATGTATTTGTTAGGAAGACAGGTCTAGGATCCATGTGGTAGTAGCACCCCCAACATGGCCCTTTAAATGGAGATCCTAAGGGGGCGATGCACCAACGCGCGCATCACTCCTGTTTTGGAGTTTTAGTCACGCTAACCGATGTTATATCGGTTAGCGTGACTTAAACTCCTTCCTTGCGGCGGCTGTGCGGCTAATGCGAAAGTTAACAGCGCAGCCGCCGCAAGCGATGTTATATGCCGAAATCGGCATTTTATTGCGGCACTTTCAACGCCAGCTCATAGCTGGCGTTGAAAGTGTCGGAATCGAACAGCGCCAGGTAGCGATGTTCCGAGCGCCGCTATCGGCATATAACATCGCCGGGTTGTTTGCAACGGGTTGCCGATAGCGGTGCTCGGTGCATCGGCCTGTTAGTCTTTAATATAAAGCATGTGATGGAAGGCCTCTTCCCTCACTATAAAAACTTTGAGAAATACTTCTCCTAAGAAAAATCAAGGTAAAAAAGGTTCAAAGTCAGGACCTTCCAGACTGGGGTTACCTTTATGTGGTTGGAAGTATTTCTATTCATGTGATCACAGTAATGTATACTAAAACCCCTTTGTTTATATTGCATGCAAGTGCACAGATAATAGAAGATTGTGCTTTGATTTTCTTTTCTTTGTACAGAATATAAACCTATATTACAGCAGGTGCTCTGCTTACCATGTTTTTGTATCGTGCTTATGACTCTTGGTAAGACCCACTATAAATTGTCTTTAAAAAAAGACATGCAGAAAGAAGCACCCTTGTGAAATTGTTTACATCACATTAAGAAGGGAATTTAGCTCCACGCCTCTGCATGTTCTTCGAGCATAATCTGATGGTTGTCATACAAGTCGTGGCTTTCAAATACACATGATAAAAGCTAGAAATGTGTTCGAAACCACACACTGCCATGTACATGTTTTATTAGGCCGATGAGAACATTTGATTATAATCAGGATCATATTTAGCAAAAGTCATCTTGACATTTCTATGGAATCAAGCGCATTCATTTTGAAATAATAACCTCTTTGTGTTGAAAGCATAAACACTTTCTATTGGAACCATGACTACAGTCTGTTGCACTGGTACTATTTTGAAGTCCAATATGCTATTAAACTACATACGGTACTTACCAATGTAAATGTATCTACATTTTCATTGCTTTCTTTCAATGATTCATTCAGTTATTTCATTTTGAGGCCCAGCTGCGCTCAACTTTATTTAATATTCTCTCTTTTGCTTTGAATCCTTTTTTCAGGGTTTAACAAGTGTATATGGTTGTTGGCTCTCCACACATCAAGCAATACCAGGACGGGTGTAGTGTTACTTAAATAGGGAGTTATTTGAGAAGCACAAAGAAAATTATACAAATTAAAAAAAAACTGGATCTCATGAAAGAAATACATAATATTAACAAGAAAAAAAATATCATTTGGACTGGGTAAGGATTAAGGTTTGGTTAAGACACCAGAACAAGGACTGAACTAAACCCAATGTTCATTTGGATTTCTATTTTTCCATAACTAGACAGTAAAGTCTTAATACGGAATTCCAGCATCAGACTCCAATTCCACTGCAGTCTTTTTCCTACCTTAACAATCCGTCTAAACTCAATACCATGAAAGGTATAAAGGATCCGCAGAACCACTTACAAATGTAACTTGAAAGAGAAAGTTAAGTATAAACTTTGAATTTGGCTTGAAAGTCCAAGTTAGAATATGTCAACAAATTTTAAAGAGGCCATTTTATCTAAAATATGAGGATTGTGAGGATAGAGTTGTCTTTAAACTCAAAAAAAATCATTGCACAGGATCTTATATACTAACGTAAGGCTGTAAATGCTCACGGACGCTGGACGCAATTACACGAGCACTGCATCACTCAACCAGGAGGTGCGTGTGGGATGATGCGTGTATGCGCCTGTTTGGTTGCCTTTGTGCCTTTATGTTTACTAATTTGCCTCTAAAGCATTATCCATCCCTCTTATTGCTAATAAAAAAGAGCCGTCTGCCTCTTCTGCCACCCTATTCTCTGTTTTGCAGGTAAAATCCATGCAGAATGTAAACCAAATAGACATTTTGACCCAATGATTCCACAGAAAGTTAGAAAGTCGTATTGGGCCAATATGGCCACCCACACGTGACATAACAACCAGATGTTTAACCTATAGCCTGAACAGTCCAGTGTTTGGTCCATCTGTGGTCAACCTTCCTTAATGACATATGAAATAGTTTCATCTTTTCATAAAACATATAATATAGCTTTCCAAATGTTTACGAAAGTGTCCGGAGATACTTACATATCAAGGGAACCCAGTGGGAAAATTCCTCAAATAGTTAATTTATTGACAACCAGGTCTATAGATTGTGGGATGTGAGGCGAAATAGGAAGTTGGCTATGTGATGGAGGGAGGGTTTGGCAGGCAGGGGGTTTGCTACCATGAGGATAATATGAGCAATTAAGTAGAAGTAATGAAGGAAATATTAGTCACGGAACCCCCGCAATCCTTGAGATTCTGTAGCTTTTCTCACTGCAGGAATCTGATTGCCATGAGATAATCTTGTTTTTATAGAAATGATTCCACGTATAGGAAGAACTTTAGGAAATGTGCAGCCTCCATTCAGATTTCTATTATCCATTCTTTGAGTTGAAGTCTTAATACAAATTTTGGTTTAGAACAAATTATGGTATAAGATGAACTTTTAAAATATATTTTACAAAAAATCATGCAAAAAAATAAAAATGATCTTTACTAACTAATAGACATGGACCACGAATCAGAACTATGTGAAATGGCAAAACGGACTGGTTTTTTTTGTTTGTTTGTTTTTTTTAACGATTTTGCCCATTTATACATGTTTAAATTAAGTTTACAGTACGTTACCATTGCTATTTATACCTTAATTTTAGGTGTAACTTTCAGATTTTTTAACTCCCATTAACTTCAATAGGTCTGCTTGCCGATTGTCATTTTTTCCCCGCAAATCTGCAAGTGGAACAGATTTAAGCCATCTCTACTAACTCAAAAACACATGTGCTAAACTCTCAGACCCTACATTGACCTATAAAGGACAACAGGAACCATCACAAGTCTGAATATATATTTAATTGAAATTGCATTATGCCATACATTCTACAGCCTCTTGAATTTAACCCATAACACACTTTCTAAACCTCTGTTCGTGATCGTGACTTGGGATTATGGTCCCCATGAATGGCAGGGAAATGTTATTCACAGAGAAAACAGAAATGAATGGGAAAATAAATCTGTGGAATTCAGTTAAATCAACTGGACTGGAGTTTAGTTCTTGAAGACTTTTCATCAAGATTCTTGTACAAGAATATGTTCGCAATAAATACCCTGAAATGTACAAGTCATTTTGAATTGAGAGAGCCAGTCAGAGGACTGGTGAATCTTCAAGAACAGATCTCAATTAACCAACAACCTGGGAAAATAGAATTTAGCCAAAATGTTTTCTGCATAAGTCAAGGCTTTTAAAGACCTGGCTTTTAAAAGAAAAAAGTGTGACTTGTCAGAAAGATGAAAATATGTCTTGGTTCTATTGCTTTTACTATATTTATTCTTTATTATATTACTTTGATGTTCTTTCTGGATTTATAGGGATTGTGTTTTGTTTACAATTCTATTTGTTTATACAATTGTAACCAGGTGCTATACATGTTTTAAAAAGCTGTAAATTTGAACTACAATCTGTACTTACATGCCCCACCTCAAACCCCTGAGATCATTATACTTACTTACCTCCTTTTGGCCCCTGAAACACCTTAAGCCTACTTTTCTCCACAGTGGGCTTCCCTTGCAGACTATATTCCCATGTAAGAAATTGAAGGAAGCGGATAACAAATATGACTATACGTCCTGTAAGGGCTATACAGAAGATCATGACCATTTAGTTAGTTTTTTGTTAATGGCCATGACTCTCTCCCCTATGTGTACCAAGTCCGGTTTTAAAAATATGTATGAATAAACATTAAGTTTCTCCCAGAATCTGGCATTGGAGCCGCACCTACATTGATATTGCTGCAAATCCCACCATGTCAACAATCTTAACACATGTTTTTTTTCTATTATTTTTACATTACAAGTGCATAGACTTGTAATGTAATTTGCGAGGATAATTATTAATTGTTTGTGATCGGTGTGGATGAGAGAACATTGTGTATCAACAGACAAACGGTGTAAAATAAGATGTACGACCTCAAACTGGCTCAGTGATTGTGTAATCTTTCAAGTTAGTTTAAATTATATTGCGTTAAAGGTCAGCAGTCTTTTAAAGGCGCCTGTGTCTAGAAACATCATGACTAAGTAAAGACCTTCTAGCAGTAGACTGACATGCCCTTAATTTTGTCTTGTGTTTTACAAGTTGTTAAAATATCAAAGTTAACCCCTTTCAACCACTATTTTAAGAGAGTTAAAATTAAAGGGGAAGTTCAGTGCAAATACATATGGTTTTCAGAAAAAAAGAGTAGTATTTTTTCATCCCAATGACCCTAATCTGCCAATTCAGCATTTTGTCTGTGTATAAATAAATGCAACAGAAATACTGACTTCCTGTTTGCTGGACCCCTAGTAGGGACCGTTATGGTCTTGCCCATGACCCAGCGTCTGGGTTGATTCAGTTGCTCAGTAGAGATATGAGCATCTTTAACCCATCCAACAGCCAATCAGTAGAAATTACTGTTAGGAACATTCCAAGGATGTGCTTCTGTGCTGGGCCATACATTGATGCAGTTTCTGTTTGGTCTCCCCCACATACAAATCAGAGCATTCTTCACTGCACTGCACTGCATATATGATGTCGCTTTTTTTGTGTTTGGGTATTGGGTCGGATGTACCAATTGCTGCCTCAGTGTGTTGTTCGGTTTAAAGCAGACAGGGATAGAGTGTTTTTTGAAAATTCTTAATTTCTCGGAGACCCCTGCTACATATGGGATGACCATGTTCTTTCTCCTGTCTTGCTTTTCCCCTTCACTGTTTTTATTCGTGTTCTTTTATTTCCTTCTACTTCTTTTGACAAAGGCCCAGTCTGGATATCCACAAGTTTTAAGGGCTCCTCTGAGATGTTTCATTTCTTTCGCCTTTGCCTCTGTGCTAGTGGGGATGTTCTCAGCTCTGTGTTGCAGGGTTCTGCAGAAGTGTCAGTAATAACTGAATCTGAGAATACATTGTTAGCAATCCAAGTGTGCATAGCACCTTACACCAAATCACACTATGACAGATAAAGGGCAAATATATCTAGATGCAAAAGCTCCTAGCCTCTTACTGTGTTTTTAGCTGGGTAAATATTGAGTTATAAACAGCTCTAATGTACTTAGAATCTTATACAGGCCATTGTGGATAGGAATACAGACAGCTATTAACTCTTCTAGTGCTTGGATAGGTTTTGCAGAGATCACTGTGTAAAAAAGCAGTTAATGCTGGAGTGACTGGAGCAGGGGGTTTAAATTCTGACTTTGGTTTTATAGCAGAGGTCAGAGCCAGCAAGTAACAATCTCCCACAGAACAAAGTAACAAACTTCTATCTGTTCCTGCACCTATGCATGAGACCAGAACAAGTGTCTGCATGAAAACAGATGACGTGATTTCATTGGTCTTTGTAAATCCTTCTGGCCATAATCATCTATGGGATGTGGATGATTCTAGTGATTAGAGATGGACGCAAAACCGAGCTCGAAACCAGGAACCCCCCCCCCCCCAGTCCTAAAAAGATCTTGGCGTCTTCTTTACGGCTTAACCAGTTCCACTGGCGCTGGCAACATCAATGTCGTTGGTGTTGCCGACCTCTTGATCCAACGTATGCTTTCTTCTGCCATCAGCTGCAATGACTTCTGAGCTTTGCGGAGGTTTGCAGCTCTTAATTTAGGTTTGCAGAAGGACCATATTCAATTGTGATTGGTAAAGGTTTTAATGCTTGAAATCATATGATCAAACATTAACCAATCATACTGGAATAAAAGATTCAAATATGATTGGTTAATTTGTGATCATATGATTTCAAGCATTGAAATCTTAACCAATCACAATTGGATTTGGTCCGTCTGCAAACCTATATAAAGAGCTGCAAACCTCCGCAGAGCTCAGAAGTCATTGGAGTAGATGGCAGAAGAAAGAAGAGGCTAGCAACGTTGGCTCCGTTGAAGTTGGCAGTGCCAGCGAGCTCACTGGCGGCCGCAGTTTTACAGCAACTCAATTGTCTCCAGTTGATACTATGTACCTTGGCTGGTAAGGTTACATTCACACTGTACATGCTTAATGCAGAAACAATGCTACCATTCATACCTGTGCAAAATGTTTGGTGCGATTTCACCGCATTACATTGCACCGCATTATATTTCACCTAAGGGTGAACAAGCCCTTAAATCTGGGGTGCCCAACCTGAACCATGCTGGGGGCTGCGCTAACAGCATCCCATCCTCTGACCAGACCATGGGCCTAGCCCTGCCCCTGACATGCCTGGTTACACTCATATCACTCCCAACATCCCCCAAGACCAACTTGACACGACCACCCACAGGCCCACGCAGGTAAAAAAAATCTCGCCTGGGCCACATGCAGCCTGCACTGCTTTATATGGATCATAGAAAATGTGTAGGGTGACAAACCCTGAATTCTAATAAACAAATAAAACAGTTTGAATATATGTGCATATCCTGAACATTGGGTTAAAGGTGACTTCCCCCTCATAATGACATCTTTTTAGAAAGAATAGCCCATGTTGAGATACTGTATCCTACCAGGTCCTCTAATATAATTAGTTTATGTCTGCTGGATGTCTTGTGGTGCATCTCAACCAATTGCAAGCACCGCTGCCAGTCCGGCCCCTTTTGCAGTGCATGGGAAAGGCACGGAAGCTAAGCAGAAGACATAGGGAACTAGGGCTGGTAAGTAGGTTTAGCAGCACATTTGAGCAGTAAAAAACTCGCGGGTCCAGGTTTGGGGGGCAATTAGTCTAGATTTAAAAGTTTGTTTGGGAGGTGGACATACACTTTAAGGAAATGTTTTCCCTTCTGTAAGCTTTAACAGCATTCAATGTTCCTTATTTGCAAAGGTGAGTGGGGAGATCTGTAGCCTATCCCACTTGATTCCTTAGCAGAGGAGACTTTATTATAACGCGCTTGAGAAAGGTATCATGTAAATCAAATCACGTATGTGCTTATTTAATAAGAGGTACAAAAGGTGTCAGGATGAAAAATGAGCTGGTGTGTACCCAGCCTTAGAAAACATCTGATTGGTTGCTGCAGATTAATAGCACAGACATTATTTTTATTCTTATTAAATAAGCCCCATAGTGTGTTTGCTCAACAAAAGGACCAGCATTATAAGATGTTTTCTTCTTCCTCCACTGATTATAAGGAATTATACTTGTCTATCCTCCTTTAGTCCAACAATGATGTGCTCCTTAGCAGACTTATAAGACTATCAGGGAGATTCAATAAAAGTTCTTATCGTTTAAAATGGTGCTAATTTAGCCCCAACCAATCAGAACTTATGTAACATTTGAAAGCTAACATCTGATTGGTTGGGACAAAATTATCACCATTTTAAACAATAAGAACTTTTATTGAATAACCCCCTATGTATATTTTATGTTTATTCCATCAAAATAGCACTAGGTGGTGCTGTGATGACAGGTGTATAAATAGAAGATAATGCATTAACACTTGCTGGCTTGACTAAGGATCATGTGACCCGAAACGTTGCATTTCTCTTTCTTTCTCACTCTCGCTCACTCTCTCTCTCTGTATATATGTACACTGTATATATATATAATAGGGGTATTGTGTAACTGGCTGTAAAGCTGTCTTCATATAATAATATATATATCACAGCTAACTGGAATTGTAGCATGGATGATATAATCAGACATGTACAAGTGTACATGAATGTGCACCGCCATTGGGATTGGTAAGCGTGGCTGCCAGTCATGGAGCTCTCTGTCCCGCTGTCCATTTCTACAGGGAGATACTGACAGCCTGACAGGAGGAAGGACAATCTACAGCAGCAGGTCACGGTGAGGGAGAAGCAGCAGCCAGAGAGGCTGGAAGAGGAGAGGGGGGTGGGGGTGAGGTTGTTAGTGACAGAAGAACAGTAACTGATCCAGTAACCTGGAGATCTGCACTGTGACTTGTCAGCTGTAACCCAGAGCTGCTGCTTCCTTCCATTTATTATCCTGCTCCTTTCTGATGCCATGGGAAACAGCCTGTCAAGCAGCATCCCAGCCTTCCCCAGAGGGAGTCACACCAGGATGCACAGGGTTCATCACCACCACCACCACCACCAGGCTAAAGGTAGGATGCAGCCAGATTGATCCTAGAAATAGCAGGGCTTGGCACATGTAGCACTGTTGTAGCTACAGGTGTCACATGGCACCCAGCACAGACCATAATGACACCTGTAGGCTCAAGTGTGATATGTGCACTGTGTGTTTCTAGCCCTTCCTACTGTCACTTTTACCTCCCAAAATCTGTGCTTCCTATAGTTGATCTTGGGTATCAGTGTCCCCTTTAAATGATGTGGAATAAAAGGATGTGGAAAAGGTGCCATACAGATCCCAATATCATCGCCTTCACCCATATAGACCGTGCCCCATACACCTCTTCCACGTTCACGTGCATTGCAGAAATAAGAGACCAATAATGATATTTCCTAGAATTGTTTAATACTGTGCATCTCAATCCATTTAAATGTGCATTTTCCATGGAAAAGATGTTCATTTGCAAGACTTTATCTTTTTTTAAAAGTCACATCAATCAATCAATCACTCAATATTATTGTATATTAATCAATATTCTGTGTTGTCTGCTCTGCCTGAATCTCTATATTCCTCTGTCATTCTTGGTTGTGAAGATGTTAACTCTCTACTACCGTTTCCAGGAAACAGACTCCAGTTTGATATTTTTACAAGTCGCTATAATCAAATTTTATTCTACTGATTCCTCCAGTTCCCTCTGTGCCGTGCGCTTCTGCTGGTTCGCACACACTGTACCATCCCAGCAGATTGTGGGGCACATCAATGAATAAACAAATATGTCAAAACAATGCAGAAATGTGATATTTCATTCAGTGGTTAGTTTTATCACGCTGTGTGTACATGGCACAAAGTTGCACGGGATACATTTTTGGCGTACACAGCTTGTGCAGATTTAGTGGGACATTGCTTGCGAACAGGAATTGTAAATGCAAATTGCTGCTCTAGAAATTGCATTTGTGAAAGTCCATTATGACATGTTATTGTGTGATGACAGATGATTTCATTCTGTACATAGAATCCTATAAACCTTTAAAGAAAAATGCAGTTTTTATACAAAAAAAATGGTAGAAATTGTGTAATGTTCCTGCTACATATACAGATACCAGAGTCCATATGGACTGCTGTGTTACAATTTAACCCTATCTAAAGTGTGCAGGATCCAGAAATCAACAGCAGGAAAAGTATAGACACAGCCTTATTGCAGACTTGCTTACTTTGTTGCATAGGCTGTCACACAGAACATTTGGGGATGTCAGACCCCTTAGTTGTATGTGGATTCACAGTCACAAAACATTGTGTGCAGTAAATTATTAAGCTTCCATACGAGTTTACAGTGCATCTGCTTTTCTCTCCCTGGAAAAGATTGGATAGTACGTGAAACTATTAATGCAACCTAGAGACAATCTGGGCACTGGACCCATCTTACAATGGTATTACCATCTTAATTTTCTAGATGGGCTATAGTAGTGTATAGAGATATTATTGAAATTGTTTAGGGTTTAAAGAAAGAATAGGTTATTGCTCTACCCAGTGTTCTATCATTAAATAGATATGAGTTATTGCCAGAAGGAACACTGTACGCAGTATTAATATTATAGCAGCCCTATTTAATTGTCTCCATACGGAATGTATTAGTTGGTTTAGATTTATAGTATGAACCATGCATTTTAATTGTCGATAATGACCTATATATTTCCCATTGACATGCCAGAGGATAATGGGAGTTATAGTTAATAAACAATTAGAACCACAGTCCTGTCCTGACTGTCAACTGAGTTTTTGCATTCGCTACTTGCGAGCGCTCGGTCAGGACAAATAACTGTCGTTGCGGCAATAGTGGCAGCGGCCGACAGTGCGCACGACCGATTGTGCAGTCCCATAGGGAACCGTACTATCGGCCGCGATTTACCTACAGTCCCGATCGTCTGTTCGTCCGTATCGGTTGTGGCCGTCCGCCCCACCCCCCACGCCAAAAATATCTGCTGGTGTGTACCCAGCCTTACAGTTTGTTTAATTGTCTAATTCGTTTCTTTCTGTGCCTGGCAGCAGTTGAACTTTGAAACAAATTTGCCAGGATATTAGATCATCAGTGTTGCAGGTCATACAAACAACTTAGTAGCAGCGATTTTGTGGTGTAAAGAAGTAGAGATCTAGCTCTATTGTTCTATATGAAGCAGAACTATGGATCACTGTAATCATACTGCTTCTAATGTAGTTTTCTCCATAAAATTTTTTTATTTATATTTTTTGCAACATTTAAATTTTTTTTGCAACAAGACTTACCTGGTAGGCATCTTGAAGTTCCAATTCATCTCTCTCTCTCCCTCCAGGTATTTTACAGGTAGCAGCAGTTAGTCATAATCATGACAGATGACATCACGGCCAATGACTTACTGCTGTTCCCTGAACCAACTCCTTTGAACCTGTGCAAGCTCGTTAAGAGCTTCTACAGCTTTAAGTGGATGTAGCTACCTTTCCGTGAGGGGAACATTGAGCTGTCTACCTGGCAAGTGTTTCAGATACTGTAAGAGCATTATAACTATTGTGGGTTCGGGGGGTTAACCTACATATGGGTAATTTTTAGTTAGGGGGGACATTCCTTTAAAGAATGATTTAATATACAACTAGTAATTCACTATAATTTACAACTTGACATGCTACATTTTCATAAATGAATAAGAGGGCGCTTTCCATATAAGTTTCCCAGCCTAAGCTGCATTTATTCCTAGCCACACAGGATAGCTACCCCATGTTTATTACTATTAGCCCAGCTATGCTGTAAGTTTGATATTTGCATGCAGAATAAACAAGGTTGATTATGTCTGACAGTGTCTTGTAAAAAGGTTTGCAGGCATATTTTTGAATGTCAAAAGGATTTTTTTCTACAAAATTAAACATTTTAAAGGAATTGCTAACAATATGCTCCTGGGGTTAGACATTTCAGAAGCCTTTTTAGAACCTGGGTAAATGAGCTGCTTAATATTTTAAGCACATTTGATTTAAAGGTAAAGTTAAAAGTTGCTGTAAAGAGGAACTAATATGAAGGCAATTTCCTGAATGGCTTCTTAAGGTGGCCATACACCAGCACATATACTTACCCGACCGACGATCCGCAGACGTTCCTGCGATCCTGCCGGAACCACCTCTCCCGATCTTATATACGACGGCATGCGATCACAAAATCCCATTCATTTTGCGATCGCATGTCGGTCGTATATAAGATGGGAGAGGTGGTTCCGGCAGGAACGTCGCGTGAGCGGTCGGTCGGGGTAAGTAATATCGTGCTGGTGTATGGCCACCTTAAGTTTTTAGGGAGTTTCCAATGGTGCCAGATTTTGCTGATTGCCCATAATCCTGAAATAAAACCAAGATACTAGTAGCCCATGTGTATTAAAACAATTATGAGAGAGTAAGGCGCACGCTTTTGCTTTATGAAATATTTGATGTTTTGTTTTTCCATAGTTTTTGACATTTTAAAACTATAATCCTCCCATATTCTAGAATAGTGAGGATAGCCATCTATGTTGTCCTTCCAATACGAAATCAAAGACTTAAAGGATTTTATAAGAATGTTTTTCTTTTCAAACTGACAGCAAACAATAAAAGGGAAATGTTTGGGAATATAATAAAACTACAAGTGTTAGTACAGTCTGACCCATTCCCCTGAAAGTAAACTAGTTGGTTGGGGGATAAGTACAACTTTATAATGTCTCTTTAACACAGAAAGGATACTGTGCGCTTGACAAACGTCACTATACAGATTCCCCTTTGAAATGATGAAAAATATTCGGCTCCAGACAGAGTCTTTCAATCCTAAAATAATCATGTCAAGTTTTTCAGTCTCTCTGTCACCATCAACTAAGAGCAATTGGATTTTTGCTTTTTGATGCAATCATTTCTAAAGCCCTAAAGCTGCCAGTCTAAGCAATCTATTCAAATTATATTTAGTCAGCTGGGCCTGCATATTACTTTGGCGAGATGGTACAATCAGATTATAAGCTGTTCACAAGTTTACTGGTAAGGTCTAGTAATAAAGGACAACGTGGTTTTTCAAAACTGAATAGTTATTGTATCCAACGTACTGTACAGTGAGAAATGGGAATGTACACATTGCTCTACTACTGAAATGTTTTTAGCGCAGTACCAAAGTGGGGGAATTTAGAAAAGATTTTAAGGGAAAATACAATATATGACTGTGTGTGGGGGTAGTGGGATACATTTACCGTACCTCTACCACTGAATTAGGATATATATATATATTTCATTGTTACGTATATCTATATGGGGTGCCTAAAATCTTTGATTTTGCAACTAAATATCAGAAGAGTGTAATTATTTATTGACATATTGACCTTGCTGACTATAGCTTTATTGAGCCTGTTTGTACATGTTGGGAAGCAGTTTCGTTTTCTTTTAATGGTGTGTTGATAGGTAGCACTTTAGTTTGCACAATATCACTTTAATTTGCACACTGGCACTTTAAGTGCAGTGATGATATTTGTATCAATTAACTAGCAATTTTTGCCTCCTAGTCCCCTTCCTTTTAAGCCCTGTTCTTGATATACCTATGTATAATAAACTTTTGATAAGAGTGCCATGACATCTGTTTCTCTTTCTGTTATTTTTATATATAAATAAGTATGGCTATCAACTCCTTAATTTATTAAATTGCATTTCTTACTGTCCCTTTATCTCTTTATTTACATATGAGCAATATTCTCTGCAAATGGGCTGAGGGCCCCCAGGGGAATCCCCTGTAAACTGGTGGGCCAGTCCGACACTGCATGTAACTAATAGGAAATAAATAAGTAAAATTGGCACAGAGCACTTTTTTTTAGGAGTAAGACAAAGACAGAAGAGGGAGAAGATAGGTAATTTGCTTGTAAAAATGTTTAAGATTTTTTTGAAATTCTCTATTTTTAATTAATTTTAGAGAGAGAGAGAGAGAGAGAGAGAATATGGTAGCATGAGTGCAGAAAAGCACTTACTGTTGCATTTATATATACACATACACAAAGTATGAAAATGTTATCTCCTGTGATAAAATATTTTTTCACGCCTTAAAAGTTGACTTCAGGTTCTTTGTACAGATGTGCTGGCAATCAATAAATGTATGCAAACTGATTATATCCTCCTTTACAAGAGACCCAAAGCATAAAACAAACCTCACTGCAGTGATTCCCCTATGAAATTGAAGTTGGTTGACGTCCTTCTCTGCTGTATTTGGGTTCCTATAAAACATTCCCCTAATTGCGATCTCTGCCATCGATTTCTGATTACAAGGATATAATACCTATTGGAGAAGGCTTGTCATGTACAAAAAAACTTTTGTTTTCATACTGTACCTCATATGCTAAAATATTTAGCGATATGTGTTTATAATATAGTGGATAATGTACCCCCTACTGTAAATTATAAGGATATTAGAATTCACCGAGGAGTTCCGTGACCATATAAAAGCACGAGGCCGGAGGCCGAGTGCCTCTTATACAGGCCACGGAACTCCGAGGTGCCTTCTAATATCCCTATGAATTTACAGTAGGGGGTACATTATCCATTATAACCCACCCCACCCTCATTTATAAACAAACCCATGGTTATTGTGCAGTCCACAGGCTGCTGTCACACACACACCACACACTACTGATTCTTCTTTTCTGACACCTTCTCCTCCTGACACATACACACACACCTGACACACACACACCTCTGACACACACACACACCTGACACACACACACCTGACACACACACACACACACCTGACACACACACACACACACCTGACACACACACACACACCTGACACACACACACACACCTGACACACACACACACACACCTGACACACACACACACACACACCTGACACACACACACCTGACACACACACCACTCTTTCTTTCCTCTCCTGCCCCGTAGTTTTCTGCATATAGTCAGCTGACCCCTGCTCCTCCTGGCAGTCCCACCCACCTGCTGCTTTCAGTGATCCGGCCGGAGTCTAACAGCTTAGACCGCACCCCTTCTGCTGCCTCCTGGATTATCTCACATAACACCGGCTTCTCATACTTGCTTCCGGGTATACGGCTCTTCATTAGATCAAAGGTACTTTTCCCAGGTACTTCCGTGTTATTATCAGCGCGCTACTGCGTAGTAGCGCGCCGATTATAGGGATATTTTTTACAGTTTATGCCCATAGGGATCAATGGAAGGGGTGGGTTATATATATATATATATATCGGTGGGTTTCACCCGCACACACTACCAAAGTACAGCTGCCTGGGTGCTCCTTAATGATTAAGAAGATCCACTGGTAAAATAGATCAGTGCACTAAGAATACTCATTGATCTATTTTACCAGTATATATAATAATATATACACTAAGAATCCTAATTTTAAATGAAGATTAATAGGGAGAAAATGAATAAAGATATTTACCGGTTCCCTTCTATACACATTCAGGCTCATTCACTGAGAGACTCAATTGCTCTTCGTTGTGCTCCTTGTGTGGATATAATATCATGATTGTGTCACTTGATCAATAACTGAACCTGCTATGTGCAAACGCAATATTAAAATCGAATAGCACCAACTAAGCAGGGTAACTTATAGAAACCTCTGCAGCCACTGCAAATCCCTTCTTAACATTGTGGAAAGTGCGGATTTTAAAGGCAAGTCCACCCCTCAAATGAAAAGTTGTATATAGGTAAATCACCCTCAAGCCCCAAAACTGCAATTCTTAGAATAGTAAATACGTTATTAACCGGAAATACTGCCTGATGTTCTGTTACCCCTCATTCCAATTAGCAGCTGCCAGTAATGGATGTGACAATTGACATTACACCATTGACTGAATTATATTACCCAAGCAGCTTCTTCCGAGCATGTGCAAGCTTGTAATGAGCTTGGAGAGGGTGCGGAAACCTATTGAGAGGCAGAGAGAATGGGACAAGAACACTTTCCTGCATTACAGTCCCACACATGTTCACTTTCTAACTATTGTGGTTTTGGGGTTTAGATGGTGGTTTATCCTTATACATTTTTTAATCATTCGTGGGGTGAAAATGCCCTTTAAAACAGGATTTTTGTGTTAAGGTGAGTGAGCCTTTGTTACCTTGTAAGGGCATGGCCACACTGCAACGTAATCGCTTGCGATTTCATGTGCGGTTTTGTTGCGTTTGCGCATGCATTTTTTACATTAAGTATTGAAAAACGCATGCGATTTAAAATGTGGAACACAAATCGCAATGCACCCGAAAACACGCATTTTCAATGATATGAAAAAAACGCAAGTGCAGAAGCATGCCCAAACGCAAAAAAAGCGCAGCAGCGTGGCCTAGCCCTAAATCTAGAAAATACCCTGAAACAATAAGCCACCCTTTCCAGACACATCTCTTTTCCAAGCCTTGTTTGGTTAATTGGTTAATAGCACAGATACAGTAATGTACCCAGTGCCTTATAAGTGAACTTGATTACAGATTGTGACTTCTATCCTGTCAGTACAAGCAAAGAGTTATGGCAGAATAACTGAACAGAGAAACCTTTAAACTACGGGATTCACAGTTGGTATAATGACACTGTATTTCTGGCTACCAGTTGCTATAGTGATTAATGCTTCTGTTTCTAGGGCCACACAACGTATGGTTGGAGAAATAGAAATAACAGACTTTAAAAAGAGGGTTTTATTGGTATATAGCTGGCAGGAACTAGAATACAAGAGTGTTTGTGAAGGTTCTCTTTCATCCAGGTCATGGTATATCTGTTTTATTCAATTAGATCAACTGGACTTAAAGTTTAGTTCTTGAAGACGTTTCACTAGTCATCCGACTGGCTTTCTCAATTCTTGAGAACATCTTTGCCTAAAGATGTTATTTAGGGTTTTTTGAAGGTACAATGGAAGGCTTTTTAAATAACCCTAAATTGCTTGAGTCCACAGTTTTCCTTTTAATCCATGCCAGGAAGATTCAATGTTCTGCAAGCAGCCACTGTTTAAAAGGAGTTACAGTTCACATACACATCCCACCTCTTTCTTTCTGGGAATTTTTGATATTAGCTGCATAATCGTGACAGATGTATCTGTACAGTCATTTATTAGTGCTGCCTATTTACCCATTCTCTTTAAACCTTAGTGTATGAGTCATAGACGCTCAGTTCAGCATGATGTAATGCGTTCGGCTTCCTTTCATATTCCCAGGATCTTCTGTGTACTCCCCCTTTCCACACAAACATTCACATCTATAAAGCGACATCTCTGGTTTAGGGTGTTTATCACTAGATTGTAATGTGGATTCTTTAGCCCTCTACTAAATTGAATATTAAGGTCACTGAGCCCTAATTCTAGGCACAGGCTCATATATACTCTCCAGAATCTGTGTGTAGATTATTAAAGGACAATTATACATTACTCACCCCCTCTCCACAGCTGTATAGGACCTTTTCTACTAGCTCCTCATCCTTGGGTTTTTCTTAGATGCTAACCTTAAGTATCCTTTGTGGCTCTAATCCTCTCTATTTCGTTCAATGAGAAGACTTAAGGTTTGTACACGCACAATGTGTATGAACGAACGTTTTGGCCAATAATCAGCCCGCGACGCACAATGTGTAGGAATGAACGTTTCGGCAGATAATCGGCCAGTGTGTGGGCACTTTATCGGCCAAAACGGTAGTTCATTTTTAGAGATCTGCCAGGTCCCCGACCAAACGTCCGTTTCAGCCGATAAAGTGCCTACACACTGGCCGATTGTAGCCCGAAACGTTCGTTCATACACATCGTGGGTCGGGACTCTACAAGGAGTGTGTTTTCCTATTTGCAACATTGTGAATGAAGGAGGGACCAGGGCAGTGAAGGAAACTTTAGGTAAGTACCGCTGCAGTTCTAAGAAGAACCTACCTATTTAGATCCTCACCTTGGGTACTATTCAGCTGTGCAATAGATGTGTATAATTCTACTTTAACTAGTAGACATAGTTTGTATGTATTTTCTTATACAAATATATTCTCTAGTGCTTGGCATTGGCAATTAGTTTTATATTTATACATCAAACCCTATTTAAAAGTGCTTACAATCTACAGTAAGTACCTGATCACATACAAACAGCCTATCAGTTTACTGTATGTAAATAACCTGGTTATTTGCTTGTAAGGGGGACCAGAGAACCTCAGGATTCCCAGTGAAGCACTGGAAAAACATACCAACTCCTTACAGATGTAGGTAACATTGGATTTGGGAACCAGGGAAAATTCTGGCTCTGTTTTCTAAAATCCAGCTAGACCCTACCCAATAATGATTAATATAACATTCTTAAGGGATATAAATCATCGTACTGGTCTGTACTGGGTTAATATCCAGAACCTAGTGCACTGTACTAGGCTGTGTGTGTAACATAAAAAATAGCCCTGTGCTTACTGTAAAATGTTTTGCTCCTGCAGTTAGTTGGCCCCTACCCATAGATTCCTTGTGTGGCCCCAGGAACAAAGTCTCAGTGTAAAAGCCACGAAAAAGCCACCTGGCCACATAGCTTTCCATCTTGAAGGGCTCAGTTGACTATGGTTAGCTATTGTTGTTATCCGTATCTGAAGGTTTAAATAATGTCTAGCTATGTGCATTTTTCGTGGAATGAAAAGGAAGGAGTGTGCATTTTAGATATGTAGAGTAGAGATACCCTTACCCTTTAAACTGCTATTCCTACCGTCCCTCAAGCTTTACTTAGAGAGATTTTAGCAGTGAAAGCTGCGTTTGTTCAAGGCCTTGGAACATTTTCTTGTATGCGCAGTGCACATGCACAAAGCCTGGATACCCAGATATTTCATTGGTTGTGCCTCTGTCATGGCCTTGACTTACAGCTTCTTCCCAGAAGAAGAGGAATGGAGCTGGTTATGATTTAGAAGATCTTCCTTTTGTGACATCCTGGGGACCAGTAAGTATTTCAAAGTTGACATTTTAGGGGGACCTGGTTAGAAATATCAAAGGTAGTTGGGGGGTGGGGGGGGGGGGGGGTTGAACATTTCCTTTAAATATAGCGGTTCAGGTCACCATTACCTAGAGAATCATCTATCAATCAATTCTGCTTTACAGATCTCCCCTATGAGCAGTTTATATTAACCAAGGCATACAGTGTCAATGATAAAACATACACAGGTCATGGCTGCACCCTTACTGTGTGGATGGGAAGCCTTGACATCTTTATCAGTGCCAGGTATTGGTGGTGTAAATGGCAAGTTCAGTCTTTTAAGGACAGGGCTCTGCTAATGTCACACTGCATATCTTGGTGGTGCTAGAGAACAATCTATAGAATGAGGTCAGACACAAATCTGTGCAGACCCTTTGTCCGCTGTCTTGCAGGCTTTGTAACTGTTTCTCACTTTCTATATTTAAGTTTAGGCAGTGAAAAGGACAAAGCTTCATGTCCTTTAAAGATGGCTAAAAGGAGTTTGTCTGCATTTTATTTTTTCTATTTAGACAACACAACAGATGGAAAAAGAACATTGTGAGTCTCCAGGCTTAAACGTACCAATCTCTTCCAAACTGCATTTACAGATTAGCTGTGTTCTTTCCTTATTAACATGTCAAGGAACAAGGGTTTCATCAGCTTATAGCATCATCACTGTTATTATAGTGTGTAAGTCTGACTCAGAATGCCTGTCTGACCTCTGCTAATGCGGTTTTCTGTTTCTGTCCTGGGTTCCAAATCCTTATTGCAGACTTACTAAAGCAGTGATTTCTTTGGTCCTAAAATATATGGACTGGGTCAAATTGGATGTAAATGGTACATTAAAGACATAAGCTTATTGATATCCAACATGCAGCACTTAATCTGTAGTTTAAATAAATTTCCCAGAATTCTCTTATAGTTAAAGGTTTCTGTGTTGCTAGTTACGATTGATTAAAATAACAGCCATGGAAAAATTTGCTTTGGATGTATAATGCATTGTGTATGCTATGAATAATGCATCAGCACAAAGTTTTCATCCCTGAGTACAGGTCCAATAGTGCAATAGAGAACTCCTGTAAAACAGGTTCCCTCTAACTTACCTGCAGAGTGGTGAGTGTGTGCATGAGCGCACAGCTTAGAGGAAACACTGCAGTGAAATGGGCCTGCATGAAATCCAAACTAGCGATAGGTGGTAGGGTCCATTACAAAGTGCAGCTTTGTAGAGTTACAGGGTTATTAGGCCTTGTTTATGCAGAGAAAAACAAAGAAATTAGAACTTTATTGTTTGATCTCCTTGATTGTAAATGAAAGGTACAATACAAACGATCATTCCGTGTATGGATGCTTTGTTGGCCAAAACGGGTTCAGTCGGGAACCGTTAAAGGGCATGTCCACTCCCAAAATGAACTTTGGGGGTAAGGTAGGTAATCCCTAACCCCCCCCCCCCAACCGCTGCAATAGTTCTTTTAAAAAATCCCCAGATTTCTACTTACACAGACTACTCTCCCACAGCGATCCGATTCGGCTGCCTGTTTACAAGAAGTTGCAAGCAGGGGCCGGACCATCAGTCGCGTTTGTGATTGGTTGAGAGGCAGCCAATCACAAACGCGGCTGATGTTAACTGGAAATGCCGCGGGAGATAAGGATTTGTAAGCACAGATCTGGGGATTTTTTTAAAGAAATATTGCGGTGGTTGGGGGTGGGCAGGGGTTACCTACCTTACCCCCAAAGGCTTTCACGCTAGGTGCAACGATGGCTGAGGATGGATCAAAATGGGCAAAGAATTTCCGTTTGCATCATGTACCAGCATGGGATTTTAGTTTGGTTTTGTGGTAGCTGTACATGCTGTGTACAAACTACAAATTGGGAATTACAAATTTCTCTGTCTCTAATGGCTGAGTAACTTTAAATGGAGATGTCATTCTGTCTTTTTAGCTAAAAATATTAATATTGAGTTAATCTGGAATTTGCCTTTAGCTTATGTCTTTTCTTCACCCCCTCTGTTCACCTTTTGTAAATGTTTAAATCTATAAAATGGATTTACTCCAATATATCAGACCCGCGATGTATTAATGTTTTTTTGCAATGCGTTAGCATACCACAAGCAATACAATAAATTGAAAAAAAATAAAATTATTTTCTGTATACAATGGCAAAGAAAATCATATGCACCAATCATATGGTTTCTAAAAAAATCCTTTGTTCTTCCACTCAATTTGAAGCTTTATTACGCTGTCCTCGTTAGCAGGGGCCAGATTCAGAATATGTATTAACCAGTCTCTTACCTGTCTGCTCTGAATTTAGGCCACACTGCACCTCGCTCCCACGATTGTGATCACCCGATGATGGGCCACACTAGTGTTCGCTTTAAAAAATGCGATTGGATCATGCTTAAAAGTGCATCAGTGTGGCCTAGCCCTTAGTGTCTTTTCAGTTTAAAAATGGGAATAAGGGCAATTTCCTATATGAGCATTTTCTTTCACAGATGGTAGAAGTTCCAATGCGTTGTTGGATCTGGTGATATCTAATAACCCTGAGCTCATTTCGGAGATGAAGGTAATGGGAAGCTTAGGGAAAAGTGACCATGATATAGTGTCATTTAATATAGGGAATAGTGACAATGATATAGTGTCATTTAATATAGGGAATAGTGACCATGATATAGTGTCATTTAATATAGGGAATAGTGACCATGATATAGTGTCATTTAATATAGGGAATAGTGACCATGATATAGTGTCATTTAATATAGGTTGCAAAAAGCTGAAGTGCACTGGGTTAACAAAAACTTTTAACTTTAGGAAAGCTAATTTTATGTTGTTAAAGGAATCACTCCTGCTCATAGACTGGGGGGAATTGTTTCTAGGTAAAGATATAGAGCAGATGTGGACCACTTTTAAAGGGATATTAAACTATTACATTTCTAAATCGGTACCTTTAGGGAACAAGTGTAAAAAAATTAGGTCCACTCCTGCATGGCTTAATGCTCAGGTAAAAAGGAAAATGGAAAAAAAGAAAAGGGCTTTTAAAATTTTGAAAACAGAGGGAACAGAACAGGCTTACATGGAGTACAAAAGCTGTAATAAAGAGTGTAAGAAAGCAATTAAACTAGCTAAAATAGAAAATGAAATACGGATTGCCGAACAAAGCAAGTCCAACCCCAAAATGTTTTTTAAGTATATAAATGGTAAAAAGATGAGGACTGAGAATGTGGGACCATTAAACAATGGGGCTAAGATGGTTGTAGAGGATGCCAAAAAGGCTAATCTGCTAAACCGTTTTTTTACATCGGTTTTCACTATAGAGAATCCTTGTCCTTACAGCAGAATAATATGCAGGGGAGAAATGAAGAGTATTCACATTGGCTGACGGAGGATATGGTACAGAAACAATTAGACAAAGTAAATATCAATAAAGCACCAGGACCAGATGGATTGCATCCCTGTATTTTAAAAGAGCTTAGTTCAGTTCTATCTAGACCACTGTTACTCATCTTTTCAGATTCACTTTGGTCTGGGGATGTGCCGCTGGATTGGAAAAAAGCCAATGTAATACCAATATTCAAAAAAGGTAGTTGCTCACAGCCTTGTAACTTTAGACCTGTAAGCCTAACATCAGTGGTAGGGAAGGTGCTGGAAACTTTGTTACGGGATCATATCCTTGACTTTGTCTCCAGAGCTCATCTTATTAGTAGTAGTCAGCATGGATTTATGAGAAATAGATCATGCCAGACAAATTTAATTGGTTTTTATGAAGAAGTGAGTAAGAATTTAGATTCAGGCACAGCAGTGGATGTGGTATACTTGGATTTTGCAAAAGGTTTTGATACTGTGCCACATAGGCGACTAATGTATAAACTGAGGGCTGTTGGCCTAGAAGAAAACATTTGTTCATGGATAGAGAATTGGTTATTGGATCGCAAACAGAGAGTGGTGGTAAATGGAGCTACATCTATGTGGGCTAAAGTTCTAAGTGGTTTGCCTTAGGGTTCTGTACTGGGGCCACTTCTTTTTAATCTGTTTATAAATGACTTAGAAGGGGGCATTGAGAGCAAGGTCTCTGTGTTTGCTGATGACACTAAACTATGCAGAGCTTTGGAAACTTCAAATAATGTGCAATTGCTGTAAGCAGATAAATTATTAAAATGGGCAGCAGAATGGCAGATGAGATTCAATGTTTATAAATGTAAGGTGATGCATTTAGGGTTTAACAATCCTTGTGCCACCTACACCATAAATAACTCTGTGTTAAGTGCATCTGTAATGGAATAAGATTTGGGGCTTCTGGTAGATAACAGACTTAGCTATAGCAAACAATGCCAGACAGCCACGGCTAGAGCTAGCAAGATATTGTCTTGTATAAAGAGGGGAATAGATTCAAGAGAGAAAAATATTATTCTCCCTCTTTAAAAGGCACTGGTAAGGCCTCATTTGGAATATGCGGTGCAGTTTTGGAATCCCAAAGGGAATGGAGGGGCTTGACTATGCAGGCAGATTGGACAAGTTAGGGCTGTTTATATTGGAGTGGGGATATGATAACCTTTTACAAATAAATTAATGGGCCATACAATAAACTCTCTGGTGCATTGGTCACGAATAGGTCAATTCAGAGGACACGTGGACATCCTTTGAGGTTGGAAGAAAAGAAGTTTCATCTTCAGGTTAGGAAAGGTTTATTTACAGTGAGAAACTGTGGAACTGTCTTCCAGCAGATGTGGTAATGGCAAGTTCATTGAATAGCTTTAAAAATGGCCTGGATAAGTTTCTAAAATGAAAAAATATTGAGAACTACTGGTATTAATACATTTACTGTAGATCTGGTTGATCCAGGGATAATTGGAGTCAGGAATGAATTGCCCCCCCCCCCTTTTTTTTAGCTGTATTTTTTTTTGCCTTCCCCTGGATCAACTGTTAGGAAGTAGGAAAAAAAAGTGAATAGGTTGGACTTCATGGACGTATGTCTTTTTTCAACCTCAATAACTATGTTACAATGTTAACCTTACAGTTGATCCTGAGGAAGGCAAAAAACAGTTAATATTGGGAGGGAGGAATCCTTCCTGACTCCAGTGTATATGTTAATACCAGTAATTCTGAATATTATTTACATATCAAATGGTGCTAATTTTGCCCCAACCAATCAGATGTTAGCTTTCAAATGTTAAAGGACAAAAGTCCTGCACTACTTACTTGTAATCTCCTTCGTCGCTCCGGTCCGATCCTCCCCACTAGCACTTTGAGTGACAGGTCGCGAGCCAGCCAATGGGAAGACGCGCTCTGCAAGGGGGCTTGTCTTCCCATTGGCTACCTCCCGGACTGTCACTGACAGTGCCAGTGGGGAAGATCGGACAGGGGCGACGAGGGAGATTACAAGTAAGTAGTGCAAGACTTTTGTAAAGTACCCAGAGGTGAGGACTTAGCGTTTTAGGTCCTCATCCTGGGTACTTTACAGGAATGGATCGGGGAAATGGTAAGTATAATTGTCCTTTAAATAACATCTGATTGGTTAGAGCAAAATTAGCACCATTTTTAACGATAAGAACTTTTATTGAATCTCCCTGTAATTTTGCTCAAAAAACATGCCTACAATATAGTCAGGGAGAATCAATAAAAGTTCTTATCATTAAAAATGGTACTAATTTTGCCCCAACCAATCAGATGGATCTGAATGGTTAGGGCAAAATTAGCACCAAGTTTAACAATGAGAACTTTTATTGATTCTCCCTGAGCATACCTTATCTGTTCAAGCAAAGGCAGTATAAATAGTCCTGAGTGCAACATTTTCTTTTTTCAACCCAAATCCTAATTCCAGAATATTGTTAGTAAGATTATTTTAAACTTCTACTCTTATCTAAATTTAAAAAAATTAAAGCATATGTACACTGGAAAATGTTTTTTTTTTAAATGCCCATTACTGAAAACTATAGTCCTTCCCAACTATTACTCTACATTTTTTTGATCTGTCCCTTATTTCTTGAAATATACAGTCTTATTTCTGAACAGTTTGTTCAGGGGCGTAACTACAGGGGAGCAGCAGGGCCCGGAGCCAAGACGGACCCATCTTTTTATTTTTCCTAAGGGAGATATAGCCTCCTCCCAGAAAACCACTATGGATGAAGCACAGATAGGGGCCCCATCATAGTTTTTCTGGGGGGCCCAGTGATTCCTAGTTACGCCACTGGGTAATGCAATGGGGAATCCAATGACTGGGTAAGGTAGTATGTATTATGTGTCTTCTTTTTCTTGGTATTTTAATTCCTAAAAAGCACAAGGAATTAAAGGGCATGTCCACCCCCAAAACTAAAATTTAACCCACTACTGGCCCCACTCTGTAGTGTATAAAAATCCTTAACTTATATCCCAGCTCCAAATGGTTCTCCTGTCCCCCCAAAGTTAAAAAAAACTGCCCACCAGGAGCCTGGCCACCAGGGAATTTGTTTCCGCCTCTTAGCTGTCCTCTCAGAGGTTTTTAGCTTGCTCAGAGCAGCCCTTCACTCCCTCCCTCTCCCTCCCGTTTTGTTCTCCCTCCCACTAGTGTAAAATCCCTTTCCCAGATAGTAGGGATAGTTCCCCCAGTCCAACCACTGTAAAATATTTGTAAGAATGTCCCCCAATCTTTACTTACCTTCCCTCTCTCCTCCAGTGTTCTGAACTGCCGGCAGCTGCGTCTGTGATTGGCTGCCTCTCAGCCAATCACAGACGTGTCTGCCGGTCCGGCCCCCTGCTTGCAGTTCCTTGCAACAGAAGGCCGGGCATTGCGGTGGAGGAGAGGGGGAAGGTAAGTAACAAATGGGGGACTTTCTTGATAACACATATAGCAGTTGGGGCTAGGGGAACTAGCCCTACAACATATTAAAAATTATCAAAAGGGGTAGACATACCCTTTAAAATGTCCTTTGTGGGAACACTAAAAGTTATTCATGGGCCATGAACATATGTAGCCGTGTATCTGGTCCATAGTCCTTGTTTGGTCCAAATACTGTACATTGTGTATATCTGTGCATGTTTTTTTTGTTATATGTGGACTATGCGGATTATTTTGGTTGTATGTTGATTGCATTAGGTTACATAGGGCCATGCAGACCTACAGGGTACAATCTTTAGGTGTCCTATGGTTTCTGTCCCTGTAAAATGCATGGTAACGCATGTGTTGTGTGTTATTATTGTGCGTTTTTCTATGCGTTACTGTGTGTTTTCTTTTCAAAATTCTCAAACTAGTAATGATTGGTGAAACATCCCACACAAATGATGTAATAAGTGTTATAATGTGATTTTAAAAACAGTCCGGGTGACTTGTATGGAAAACATTGATTTGTATGATGAATGACTGCGTTATTGCATAACATAGGCATTGTGTTACAGCTAGTCAGTGGGAACTAGCCTTAAGGTAACTGTTCTCTCCTTGTAAACCATCAAACACGGTTTCTTTAGCAAATACAAATACTGGGGAAATGTAATGTAGACATTTGATATACCAGAATCAGTATTATGGTATTCACGTATTTCATGTCATACTTTAAGGCTGCTAATTAAATAAGCAGTGCACACTAAATAAAACTGTCTCATTACTTTTATGAAGCACTTGACATGAATGAACAGTCTTCAGTGTTTATAAGAATCGCATTTCACAAGCTGTTTAGATATCAAACTTGACAGGAATATGTCAGAGTCTTGCTTCGGGACATAACCTCCCAATCTACTTCAAACCTGACCACCAATCCTTCCCTCTCCCCTTTTCCCAATAAATGACACCACACCAATTTCCGAGAGGAAAAGAAATAATGGCCACTTTATTGTGACAAACTTAATAATATCTTTCAAACTTTTATTAACATAACATTTATAACAATTGAATACCAATTAAAATAACAACATTAATTTTTCTGGCAATGTTCCCCATTCCACCAATAACCAAACCTCCCGCCGCTCCATCTTTCCAGCCCAGGAGGCACCCCATAACCAAACCTCCCGCCGCTCCATCTTTCCGGCCCAGGAGGCACCTTGATAAAGTCTCATTCAATCTCCCCTGGGGCCCCTTTTCGCCCCAGGGAGGTTATTAGACCCACACACCTTGGGAACTGTATCCCTTCTCTCCAACCCTCCTTTAGGGCAGCCGCCCCCTTTAACATTGCCAGAAATCGCCACAGCATGAAGGCCTGACCTCCTTAGGCCTGAATGCTACTCCATAAATCAAAAGCCATTTCGATTCCTTCTCTGAGACCATAATTGAAAACATCAACCCCCAAATCTGTCAGATGGACTCCGTCTGGCCTAAAATACTCTGTTTTGCCTTCTAACAGAGTATGCCGGATCGCCATCCCCCCGTGGAGGTGCACAAACCTGCTCAACGATTTATTGATTTTAATGCGCGCCCTTTGCATTGCCTTCACAGACCGTGCATGACGCCACTGCAATCTAGGGATCATTTCTGACCTCACCACAATCAAATTTGGAATAATGGACCGTAGAGCCAACAGGTCCCACTTCATGTTCTTAATCAATTCTCTCATTGGGATGACTCCCAGATCATTACCCCCAGCATGTATTAACAAAATATTAGGAGAGTCCCCCACCGACAGTTTACTTTCCACTACCTGTCTGACCCTTCTCCAAACCATCCCTCTCTCCCCTAACCACTGGACCCTTACTTTACCGTCTGGAAGCCCAAACTGAGCACCACCCAGACGAACCCTCGCACGACGCTCTGCCCAAAACACACGCGAATGACCGATGACCCAGATATCGCAACGCCGTGAACCTGCAAGAAAAAGACACAACTCTTAAAATCTATCCAAAATATATGGGTTTTTTTTTTTTTATTTTATGAGATGAGGTCTGATGTACAATTTAAAACGATTGGATTCCCATCTGCCAAGCCATTTTATGGCGCTGTCAGAGAGACCCCATCTCCAATTCTAAAAGAATGCTAACCGAAGTCAGCAGGAGACAGACCCATAACCAGCAAACATTTACGAAAAACTGCCACAAACTGGTAGATAGACAGAGCACACCTGTTCTGGTGCCTCAACAGTGAACCCCCACCCTCCGGCCTGACTGCAATGTAATCCACATAGCACACCAATGGACAGGTCACCGACCCCTGAACGCCCTGCAGAAAAACGTGAAATCCTTTATTATTTCGATCCGTTTTGGAATTAAATATGGATACCAAAAGAGATCCCTCTACTAGCCTCACATATTTCTCCTGTAACCCCCCTTGCACCTTTCCCGACTTACTCCCCAGCTCCCTATTCTAAGTGGTGCGTAAAAAGCCAGTGAGAAAGCCAGCCGAAATAATGATATTTCAAATTTAGAATGTCCCACTTTATTTAACGCATCAAAAAGTCCATGTAGCACCTGAAAAGTCACAGGCCTACGCGTATCTCCAGGTACTCTTCCTCTTTTCATGCCTTTATAGACTTGCCTTACAATAAATGTCTTGGTCGCGTCTGAAACGCGTTGTAGCTGGAATAAAAAGGACAAACCCGCTAAGGTTTTCCCGAGCGCAGACCCGGAGGAACCTTTTTCCGCCATAGATGTCAGGAAGAACAGGACTAGCAACTCCCTAGCCTCATCATCTAAAGCCCGACCCATGGATGTTTGCAGATCTTCCCACTGACCCCATATACGACGATACGCATCCCATGTGGACTTCGCGAGTGATCCCTGCACCCAACCCGTTATCTTTCCAAACATATCCTCCACAGATGCTCTGGGCATGGGTAGGGGTCCCTTTCTGCCTCTGGTGCCAGCTCCCGAAAACGGTCCAGCTGTAAACGAGAAAGGGAATCTGCTATTCCGTTGGAAACCCCAGGTACGTGTACAGCCCTCACCCACACATTATTCCTCAAACAACTCAAAACCAAGTATCTCAGTAACGCAATAACAGGAGGTGAAGACGCCGAACACCCATTTATGGCGCTAACCACAGCGGTGTTGTCGGAGTGTAAATTAACTCGCCTGTTAGCCAGTTGCGCACCCCACAACTCCATTGCCACCACCACTGGAAACAATTCCAACAGCGCAACGTTCTTTGTCAGACCCATTTCGAACCAAACAGCGGGCCACCTACCTACACTCCATTGGCCCCTAAAATATGCCCCAAACCCCACTGCACCAGCTGCGTCTGTGAAAAGATCCAATTCACCATTGGACATCACCTCAGCCAGCCAAACCGACTTTCCGTTGAATCCTGACAAGAACGATTCCCAAATTTGTAGGTCCGCCTTTACCTGCCTAGTGATACGAATAAAATGATGTGGTCTGGTAGCCCCAGACAATAACAGAGCCAACCTTCTGCAAAAAACTCTGCCCATAGGGATAATGCGACAGGCGAAGTTCAGTTTTCCCAACAGTGATTGAATCTGTTGTAATGTCATTTTCTTTGCTGCACAAGCCGTACCCACGAGTGTCAGCAAGTCTGTCACCTTATCCATGGGCAGCCTACATACCATCTCAACAGAATCAATATCGATACCCAAGAAACAAATTACTTCTGTTGGCCCTTGCGACTTGTCCTCTGACAAAGGCACCCCAAAACTCCTAAAGACCCGACGCAAGATCTCCTTCACCAACCAACAATCTGAAGACCCCGCTGGCCCTACCCAGAAGAAGTCGTCCAAGTAATGGATGACTGATTTTGAATTAGCTTCCTCTCTCACTACCCACTCCAGAAACGTTGCAAATGTCTCAAAGTAGGCGCAGGATAGGGAGCATCCCATGGGAAGGCATCTATCTACGTAAGTGTCGCCATCCACCGCACAGCCCAGCAAGTGCATACTCTCAGGGTGGACAGGTAATAGGCGAAAGGCTGCCTCGATATCTGCCTTCGCCATGAGGGCCCCCCTCCCCTGGCGCCTTACCAATTGAACGGCCTGATCAAAAGAAGCGTATGACACCTTAGTGAGCGTCTCATCAATCCCATCATTTACCGAGGACCCCTCCGGGTATGACAAATGATGGATGAGCCTGAATTTGCCCACCTCCTTCTTGGAGACCAAACCCAAGGGGGAAATGCGCAGGTTCCTCAGGGGATGATGGCGAAATGGTCCGGCCATTCTCCCTAAAGCTACCTCCTTGTCCAGTTTTTCTCTCACCATCTCTACCCTTTCCCTTGCTGATTTCAAGTTGCGGCATCTAGCACCACCTACCCGCTGTTCACCCGGTATCCTAAAACCCTCCTTAAAACCTCTTTCCAGGAAAACAGCTGCCTGCTGATTCGGGTACCTATTTAGCCACGGAAGCATCGCGTCGATGCTCACCGGGCTCTTCCCTCTTAGAATTGGGGTCAAAACAATATTGTACATTCCCTCCTTTCTGTTTTCTGAAGCAGCGGAACGCTGGATGGTTCCCACCCCCACACACTGAACACTCGTGTCTGAAACGACATGATGTCCCCCATCGGCACTGGCTCTCATTGAAAACCCAACATAATCCTCTTTTAGCCATGGATGTGCCCGACGAGCTAAATCCTGACCCCCTGCCGGGCTGTGATGGAAAGGGCTGCCCCCCGGCGCCAATGCCCCTGGACGCCGTCATAGTCTTCATCCATAGCCCTATGTCCCTGTGGTCCCATCGCAGTGAGCGACGAACTGCCATGCGCTGACGGAACTGCTCATCGTAACGCAACCACGCCGTACCCCCATAGACCCTGTAAGACTCGCTTATACTATCCTGGTAACAAAATAGGCTAGAACATGACTCAGGGTAGCGTTCGCCCAGGACACTTGCCAGGATTGAAAACGCCTGCAGCCAGTTGTTGAATGTTCTAGGTATTAACCTAAACCTACGTCGCTCCTCATCTTCCTCTTTCCTATGCTCCTTACCCCTTTCCCACTTATCAATATTGAAACGCTCAAGGGGCAAAAGCGTGAATATATCTAAATATTCCCGATTCCATATCTTATCTCTAACTTCTTGCTTCAAGTGTGCACCCAGCGGTCCCTCAAAGCAAACATAGGTGCTGCCAAATGCTGAATCTGAAATTAGGGAAATCGGTCGCTCCCCCGCTTCACCCTCTCTGGCTAACGACCTGTCACCACTCTGAATATCCATAGCAGAGCGCCCCCCATGCCTAGCGTCCTGAGTTGGCAATAACGGTTCTATCCGATCCGGCCTATGCGTACATACCCCCAACGTGCTGTGTCCCCAAGCTTGTGTTGGGCCACCCCCCTTCCAAAGTTTTTTCCCACTGTCCCATGAAGTCTCTAAGCCCCGACATAAAGGAATTAACCGCAACAACACTGCTTTGATTTTGTCCCCCAACCTGATTAACCAAAACCGCATCAGACGTCACCTCACCTGAAACTTGTCCCACCGGCTGTAAAGGCATCGACACCGAAAGCTGCTGTTGTGTGGTGCTGTGAGCCGCACCTGCATACACTTGTGGCAGGCTAGAAGGTAGAGGGAGGGGGGAGGGGACTGCAGGGTGGAGAATCCCGCCAGACCCAGAGGTTCCAGCTCCTTGTTGAGGAAGGAGGAGCGTGGATACACCACTGACCCAGCCACCAGTGGCTGGGAAGGAGCTGGTATGTGTAGGAGGCAGACCAACATCTGGAAAATGAGCGAACCCCTAGCGTCCACCAGTTGGGGGGGTGTAAATCCTGCTGGGCTCAATAGTGGGGCTGGAGGCAAAGTTCCCAACAGATTGGGCAGACCTGGCTGGCTGAGATGAACCAGAGGAGGCTGTCCGGGTAAAAAAGAGGCGGGATTACAGGCAGGGCTGGCTGAAACACTGGCTGAGGGGTCCTGATTGGAAGGACCAGGCTGAGGTGACCCAGGGCGCTCCTGCGCGCACGGACATGACAAGGCCGCAGCATGCGGCGCCTCCCTCTTCTTAGATTGCCTCTGAGAGGCCCGGCCCCTCTTAGGTTGGGAGCGGGACCCGGAACGGGCCTTAGATTTGCGGACCGGAGGGGAAGAAGAGGAGCGGGCAGGAGCCGATTGCCGGTCATGTGGTCCTGGGGCCTGTCTAATGGAAACGGATTGGGAACTTGGCAGAGGAGAGAACAGGGGGGGAGGAGACTGGGACTGGCGTGTGGAGGACTGCTCACCCAATCTTATGACCAAACGATCCTCGGGCAACGGAGCACGCTGACTTGGGGACGCAGATCTCGCTCTCCTTCGGATGACACCTCTTCGGACGGGCTGTACCTAGATGGAGGATGTGAGCGGCGGGTCCTAGGAGACAGGTCAGATCCACGTTCATTCAACTCAATCTGTTCCCTAATCCATGCCTCACCCCCCTATAGGGCCCTCTCCCGAATCCTGGCTAACAAGTGATCCAAAATGGAGGCCATGCCTGGAGATGGTTGGCTTGCGTCTCAACACTCCAACTATCTCACCAAAATGGGGCCTACCCTAACCTTCCCCTTTTCCTAATTCCCGCCTACCCTCAATTCTTCCCCTGTTCCCATCAAACTCCACCCACCCCTCAGCTCCGTACCAGTCCCTGTCATGAGCTCCCTAGCTGTATTCTCCAGCTTGTCGCTTACTTTACTGACAATAACTGAGCAATTATTTCCTTGTGGGTGTAGTTGTTTGTCTTACTGAAGGTGATTCAGTGTTGTAAATGATGTCAGGCAGTAGGGCAGTCCTTAGGGAGCAGGACAGGATTGGCCATTGTATTTACATTCAGGGAGATTCAATAAAAACTCTTATCGTTTAAAATGGTGCTAATTTTGCCCCAACCAATCAGATCTTATTTAACATTTTAAAGCTAACATCTGATTGGTTGGGGCAAAATTAGCACCATTTTTAACAATAAGAGCTTTTATTGAATAACCCTGATAATACGTGTGTGTGAAAGTAAAGAGCAGGATGACATCACACACACACACCCCAACTGTGAGGCAAACTTTTTGATTTTTTTGAAATTCTATGTACTCCAAATTGTCCTAGGGTTTATGTCTATAGGTGTCTGGCTGCAATATTTTATAATCATTAAAGATTTTTGCCTTTACCATACTCATAAAGATTATTGCAATAGTAAAACCAAAAGATGACTGAATACCTCCCCTCAACAATTCAAAAACAATTTAAGGGGCATTCGGGTCTCCAATAAAGTTAGGGTTACAGGAGAGCTAAACCCAAAAAAAACAAAGTTTAAGTTAGAAAGTACTTGCTTCAACATCCTTCTCACCATGAAAGATTCCACTCAGGGGCCTTTTCTTTACTTCTAGGTTCTGTTTTTCCCCCAAATCTAAAGCTGACATTTTCCCTTGCCTGACAGTACTTTTGCCTTGATTACATTTTCAGCACCTGTGTGATTTCCACTCCCACCTCTTAACCCCTATGTTGTATGAATATATTAAATCATCAATATTCAAATTGGTTGTGCAGCTGATTAACCCTTTCCTAGTAGCAGTGTTGTAATGTGATGTATATAGGTCTGGGTATCTAGTGTGTCTGGATCTGAAATAATGTCTCACCTACGGCTTTCACTCCACCAAATACGATATATAAACAATAAATTGCAGGTGAAACATACAAAGACACAGGTATGTAGCTGTGAATATTACAAGTTTATTGCAAAACATGCGTGCTACATGTTACAGACCCACTCAAGCACTTGAGGAAGTGGATCTGAAACATGTAGCACGCATGTTTTGCAATAAACCTGCACTATTCCCAGTTACAGACTCATGTCTTTGTATGTTTCACCTGCAATGTATTGTTTAAGAGTAGGAGGGCCATATTTAAAATCTTAAATTTTAAGAAAACCGCAGGTTTTCGTTACTGTACGACTGTGGCAGTAGTATACCATGCTGTAAACTACCATAATGATATTCTACAGGCAGTTGTAGATTTACGTTCACTATCATGCATTTACAAAATTTCCGATAGCAATCATAAATTAACGATTGCCAAAGTAGGCAATACCACACTCTAATAAATATGGCCTGTAGTGAAGGTCTCTAGCTCTCCTTGTCAGCTGCAGCAATATTAGTGGGAAGTGACGCTTCTTAAAGGGGAATGTTGAAGGGTAGGAAGAGTGTGTTTTTATAGAAACCACATGGTGCATGTAGGGGGAGGATTGTGAAGTAAACCTTATCTTAGCACAGCTCTGGGCAATGCATTTCTCATCAGTGTACTTTCTTAAAGGGGAAGGTTGGTACGGTAGTAGGACTGTGTTTTTATAGAAACCACTTACCACACGGTGCAGAACTGTAAGGGGAACGATAGTGAAGTGAACTTGATTTTAGAACAGCTCTGTGCAATGCATTTCTCATCAGTGTACTTTCTTAAAGGGGAAGGTTGGTACAGTAGTAGGAGTGTGTTTTTATAGAAACCACATGGTGCTTAACTGTAAGGGGAGGATAGTGAAGTGAACCTGATTTTAGCACAGCTCTGTGCAATGCATTTTTCATCAGTACCTTATTAAAGGGGATGTTGGAGGGTAGGAAGAGTGTGTTTTAATTCAGCTGTCTGTATAAAAACAACAACCTGTAGTACAGAGCTAAGATAAGAAATGCATTACACAGAGAAATGCATTGCACAGAGCTGTGCTAAGATCAGGGTCATTATATTATAATCCACCTGCAGCACTGCACCATGTTCTGTAAGTGTACGTATTAAAGGGCAATGTTGGAGGGTATGCCACTTGTAGCTCTGCACTATGTTGTTTCTATAAATGTACATACTAATAGGAATTATTGGAGGGAATGCCAATTAAAGCTGTACTGTTAGAGGGATGCAAATATGTTCTATAAAATTAATGCAACAGGAAGGCTGCCTGTGGGAAGTTTTGCATAAACAAAAACCCTCTTCCAACTAGGGCTCCCACCTTTGCCTTTAAGACCCGAACACATATACAGGCCTATGTATTAAAAGTTCTTATCGTTAATAATGGTGCAAATTTTGCCCCAACCAATCAGATTTTAAGAACTTTTATTACATAGGCTTGATAATATCTACACAACAAAAGGTTGCTAGTATTTTCTTTAGAAGGATGATGCAGTTTGATACAGTTTGTATTTAATGGAATAGTACTGCACTGCAACATGTAGATTTAATATGTGTTTGGGTCTTAAAGGCAAAATTGGCCTGTAAAATGCATTGCACAGAGCTGTGCGAAGACCATGTTAAGTCAATATGCTGCACCTGCAGCTCTGAGCTATTTTGTTTTTATAAGTGTACCTTGTAAAGTGATCGGTTTAATTCTACTGGGATTGCCACCTTTCGCTTTAAGACTCGAACGCTTAGCACTACTCCCTCTAGCGCGTTTTGGATTGCGGTTTGCGATCCGATTATGCTAGCGGGAGTGCAGGCTTGTAATATCCTATGGGACTGGCCCCACAACATGCAATGCATTTCAGTGTGCTATTGGAGTGCATGTGATCACCATTTTTGGTCTGTATTGCATGCGCTCTGCTGGAGTCCAGTTGTGGAAGCGCAACTCCCATGCACGGAAGCGAGCACGATCGTGCATTATTGCGAACGTGCGTCCTCCCTTGCACTTAAGTGGGACCACACTGCTGCAAAGCTAAGTTCCATTGTATTAAATACATGCTGTATGGCTAAACTGAAATTAATGCAGCTTGCATTACATGTCTAAGGGCTAGGTCACACAAGTGCGTTTTTTAGCTGATTGTGATCTTCCAATTGTATTGAAATCGCAGCAACGCACCAAAAACTTGCAATCGCATGCATTTGCAGAATTAAAATGGACAAATCGCAAGGGCAAATGCATGTAAATGGCATGCGATTGTTTGTGCCCTAAATGTACATTGCAGCAATACACACACTTATATAAATGGTAGCGTGCAGAACTTAACACATACAAAGAATACAAAGACACACAGGCTCATTTACCCAGAGCCGATATCGATGTGGGTAAATGTCCTGTTCACAATTCAATATCACATTTGCGAAAATACCACTATCTGCTGGCATTAAAATCCTGCGCTAAAACTAGCGCAAACGTAATATTGAATCTCGAGCGTCGGATGCGTGGGGGATTTTTGCACAACCATCGCATTCAATCCCACACATCTAATATGGAGTTAAAGTCACGCTAACCAGTTGCGAACCGGCTAGCACGACTTTAACTCTATATATCTGCCCAGCGAGTCTGGGTAAATGAGCCTGATATTAACAAGGGTTAACAAGTTGCTTCCTAAATACAAATCAAAAGGGTTTACACCTTCCCCCACTTTGTTTGAGCAGGAAAATCTGCTAATAATATGCACTGCTATCTCTGATGATTGGCTGGGGGACACTGGTAGGTGGGGACTCTGAGTTTAACTGTTACATGCAGCTTAGCATAAGGGGAGTGGGAAACAAACACAAGGTAGCTAGTTAGCATGTGCAGAAGGAGTTTTGGTACCTGGACCACCAGGAAGAGGCAACACTAGAAGCCAGCCGTAACATCATAGATTGCCAGTTCTATAAATGATTTCTACACTAAGAGGCTGAATTCAGAGGTGAAAAACAAATGGTTTTACTAAGTGACAGTTATAGAGTCTGTGGAGCTACCTTTGTATTTTGGGTTTAGTTCTCCTTTAAATAAAAGCATGCAGTCTTTCCTGAGTAGGGATGGCCGGTTCGCAGATCCGAACCTGGATCCGCCGCGGATTTATCCCGTTCACGAACGGTGGATTTTCCGCCTCCCGAAAATTTTCTAAATTACGAGGATTTCTCGGATTTTTGAAAATACGTATTTTTCGAAAATTTTCTAAATTACGAGGATTTCTCGTATTATATTTTTCATTTTAATGGGTCCTCTCGCAGATTTTCGAATTTTCAAATTTTTTCAAAAATTCGCGGATCCTCAAGCGGACCTGATTTTGTTAAGTTCGGACATCTCTATTCCTGAGTCCTGGATTACATCTCTGGCTGAAGCCTGTGAGAAATGATATTGGGGATAATGTTCAAGTTTACTGCTTCCAGTAGCTTGTGGGACACCACCTTGTTTTCTGCTCCATGGGGCAGAGCATGCTCATTTAATACTGGAAAAGACAGGAAGTACCTGCACAGACTTCCCACAAGTTTTACCTAGAGATGTGATCCAGCGTTCATTTTAAAGGTACGATGGATGGGCTTTTATTTTACCTTAACTTATTCCACAGCTGCCCTTTAAACAGAAAGTAAAGAGAATTGAGCTGTGTACTCACCATAGGATCCTTCTTCCCAACCGTCCTTTTGCCATTTGCAAATAGTTGGCCAGGACTGCTGGTCGCAGCAAAAGTAGCCACGGATAACAATTTTCCGCTACCAATCGTGTGGTCCATAGAGGTCTGTGGTTTTTTGACACGTCCAATCGCCTGTTTCTTCAAATCGGAGAAACAGATGTTGGTCGGGGGCTGCTGAAAGCCATGCATTTTCAGACTGAAATGGTGGGAATTTGGTTGGGTCACTTGTAAATGAATGTTTTGCGATCTTCTATCTTTACTTACTAAGCTGGATACGCACATGAAAGATAAAGGGAAGATTCCATCACATCCGACATTTTATCGGGTCCCTTAAAAATTCTGAAAATCTCCTCGTTGTGGTCGGCCCCCAGAAGTATAGGCAGCCGGCTGCAGTCCTAGGGATTGTGGCAGTCCAGAACGATCTCCTGATTGTCCTTTATATATGGAGAAATCTTGGGCTGTTTGTAGCCACATCTTTATAAAGGTGAGAGATGGAATCTTTCAAAAATTGTTACAGTGTGTACCTAGCAGGGGCGTAACTACCAGGGGAGCGGTGGGAGAAACCGCAGATGGGCCTGGGAGCCAAGGGGGCCCCATCTTCTTCTTTTTCCTCTTCTTTTTCCTATGACAGAGAGGAATAGATTCAAGAGAGAAAAATATTATTCTCCCTCTTTACAAGGCACTGGTAAGGCCTCATTTGGAATATGCGGTGCAGTTTTGGAATCCCATATATAAAAGGGACATCTTGGAAATTGAGGCAGTTCAGAGAAGGGCAACTAAATTAATAAGGGGAATGGAGGGGCTTGAATATGCAGGCAGATTAGACAAGTTAGGGCTGTTTACATTGGAGAAGCGACGTTTGCGTGGGGACATGATAACCTTATACAAATATATTAATGGGCCATACAATGAACTCTCTGGTGCATTGTTCACTAATAGGTCATATCAGAGGACACGTGGACATTATTAATTAATTTAAGCTAGGTACACACAGTACAGATTTCTGAAAGATGACAGACAGGATCTGCAAGATCCTGTCTGCCATCTTTTAAAGATCTGCATACACACAGTCCCGAGCGTTCTCCCTATAGGGAGAACGCTCGGACTGTGTGTTTCCATCGGCCGATGGAAATTTTCGGCCTTTCCCGAACGAGCGTACGGCCGACCCATCGTTCGCGGCGGCGCGCTGTCGTCAGGAAACGAACGTACACACAGTAACGATAAAGCCCCGATACCGTCGGATCCGACGGTATCGGGGCTTTATCTTACTGTGTGTACCCAGCTTTAGGTTGGAAGAAAAGATGTTCATCTTCAGTTAGAAGGTTTCTTTACGTGAGAACGGTGAAACTGTGGAACTGTCTTCCAGCAGATGTGGTAATGGCAAGTTCTTGAATAGTTTTAAAAAAGGCCTGGATAAATTTCTAAAACTAAAAAATATTGAGAATTACTGGTATTAATGAATATAGATCTGGTTGATCCAGGGATACTTTCCGATTGCCGTTTGGAGTCAGAAAGGAATTTTTCCCCCTTTTTAGCTGGGGTTTTTTGCCTTCCTCTGGATCAACTGTTAGGAAGGGTTAATAAAAAAAATAATAAATAAAAAGAGGGTGGATAGGTTGGACTTGATGGACGTATGTCTTTATTCAACCTTAATTACTATGTTACTATGTTACAGATATAGCCTCCCCCAGGAAACCACTGTGGATAAAACCAGGGTGGATAAAAATCAATGGTTTTTTTTTATTTAAATCAGATTTTTTTTTATTTAAATCAGATTTTTTTAAATAAAATGTTTTTTGAGTAAGTATATATATATTACCTTCCAAAGGTTATTCCATCATGAAATAAAGATTAGTTTTTTAATTATGTAGAATAAGGCTGTATATGTAAAACAATTTTGATAAATAAATTCTATTAATCCATTCACGTCATACTCTTCCAGAGGAAGTTTCTCTGCCTACAAGATATTATCACAGATGCTTGGTTTACTTTTTGCATGGATTACTGAATTTGACTCACCTCACATGCCTCGTCTTCACAGCAAAAATGTTTAACATTACCATATATACTCGAGTATAAACTGAGGTTTTCAGGCTTTAAAAAAAACCTGAAAATCATATATTCTTAAAGGGTATGTCCACCCTTAAAAAAAATTTTCACCAAAGATTCCCCCTGTCCCCCCAGCCCCAACCGCTATGTTAGTATTATTGCGAGTAAATGCAAGCAGAGGGGCGGGACTGGCATTCGCGTCTGTGATTGGCTGAGCGGCAGCCAATCACGGACGCTGCTGCCGGGAGTTCAGTGAGGCGGGGACAAGAGGGAAGGTAAGTAATGTTTCGGGCATTTTCTAATAATACTAACATAGCGGTTGGGGCTGGGGGGACAGGGGGAATCTTTGGTGAAAAGGGTTTTACACTAGGGGGAGGGAATCCTAATCAGGAGGGGGAGGGAGGGGGAGAAGGGCTGCAGTACACAGAGCAGGATTATCCACAAGGCAACCCTAGCACCTGCCTAGGGCCCAGGAAACTTCTGGGGGCCCAGGTTCAGAAGCAGTAACAAAAAACAGTCTATACAATATATTTAGGGGGCCCTAAATGATGGCACTGCCTTGGGCCCCATATGATCTTAATCCATCTCTGGCAGTACGCATGCCAAACTTCTCCCGGAGGCCAGGTAGGAGGCAGAGTCCTGTATGGACTCTGCTATCCTCCTGGTGGGCAGTTTTGGGGACTTTGGGGGGGGGGACTACAGGAGAACCTTATGGAGCTGGGATGTGAGGTAAGGATTAAACTACACTACATGATGGGGCCAGAAGTGGGGGGATTATAGTTTTGGGGGTTGACATGCCCTTTAAATGTTTTATTTTCTGTCTGCACAAAGTATTTTGTGTATTTAGCTAATGTTGATACCAACAGGTAACATTATGTATAGTTAGCATGATGAAAGGACATCCTGTGGTCCCAGTCTGTATTGCCCAGGTGCTAAACTCCAGACTCTGAATTAACAGGGGGTGATTACAAAGACATCTGGGTATGTGCATGCTGGGTAGGTTTGTGTACACACATGGTGGCAGTTACCAATGATTTATGGTAAATATATATAAGTGACGGGCAACTTTCAGTGGGGTTTGTGAGGTTTGTCGTAGTGAGTTAAGTGTGCTCAGAGTGCCCCTGGGCTGAGGGATGTAGTGTCCCCATCACAATGGCCACTTATAGACAAAACAATATTGCAAAGAAAAGAAGCATTTTCTTTAGCTTTGCAGCCAGCCTTATGTCAGCCATTTGTACATCTATCATGCAATAATCAATAGTGTGGTGCCTGTTGGTGAAATTGGCCAAAAAAATCGTTATCGGCCATTGGGGAAGTTTTTATCGTAGCCATATTATTAGGACTGATTAGTTGACTCTACAATACTATAGCTACTGTGTGGCCTCTATTAGTCTTGCATTGTGAATTGGCAGATGAATATGGTATTGCAATCCATTTAACCACAGACAATAAAATACATTAAGCACCAATAGCTGATAATAAAGAAGATAAATTGAATAGCACCATAACCATCACACTTTGGGCCATATTTAATGTAAGACTGCAGCCGTACATTTACAACGAACAATTGTTATTCTACGAACATTCGTTCGTAGAATACCAAGCGGTAATAGAATACCGCAATCAATGTCATAGATCTAGGTAGATTTACTAGATCGTAAATTAACGGTCACATAATGGTCGTTAAAGGCGCGGAATCTCTAAAAAGTGTGCCAGCGCCTTTATAAATATGGCCCTATGACTCACTGTTGGTTCTGTAAGATCTGCTAAACAATGTGCACTGCTACTTCCTAATAATGTAACATGAGGTAATGAAATGCTGAACTTGCCTGTTTACTTGATAGAAAACTCTGGGATGTACTTTAATTAGCTCCCTTTTTCCGACTGCAAGCCCATTTCCAAGAATGGTTAAGATATACCCTCTGCCAAAAACTGGATCATAATTTATAATGAACTTTGCAATGCCAAGTCAAAAATGTTCCTGGGATTTTTCCCCTTTAGTAAATTTGTGGTTTTCTTTGTTGAGTCTGGTAATAGAAAACAGGAGTTACTGATTCTGGGACCGCTAAATGTTACAATGACACATAGAGCCTTCTATGAGCAGGGAGGGGGCCCCTTATAGTTTTCTGGGGGACCTAGTGAATATTTGTTACTCTACCTTTTTAATAACATAGTAATAAAGCACTGTACCTTCCACAATAAAGCCAAACACAACTCTAACACAGTATAATATATAAAATATATATTTAAATACAAATAAATAGCCGGCCGGCCACAACAATACAGGAAACCCTATATATAAAAATACATATGTAGTATAATCTAATAGCAACCTGTAAAAATAAACATAACAAAATATATATATAAAAGTATAGATAGAGGGCGGGCAACTGAAAGTTCCAAAGGGTAGTTCAGCCAATCAAAATGTCCTCCTAGTGTGGCGGAAGAATAATCAATAGTTCACACCGGTGTTTAATAACATGCATCTCTCAATGTAATATGTTTTGGGTGTGGCTTGTTCTGTCATTTTCCTGAAGACCCAAAAATATTTGCAACATTTAAAGTTTTGGGCTCTAACCATCACCACTTATAAAAGTCATCCCGATCTTGGGGTTTCCCGGATTGCCAGGCCATCATAGTTTCTGATATACTCTGCCCATGTGTAAAATAATTACACTCAGGACATTTATACATTTATAAAAATGAGCGTTCCCTGGGCCAACAGTGAATGTTTGTCGGCCTCTGGAACACTTATTAGGGTATACACACTAGAAACTACAGAATCGACCCTTTGGCTATACTGTGTGTACTCAGCTTAAGGGAATTTTCACAGTTGTCCATCAGTAAAAAATATGTCAAGTTGCTTGAAAACTTCCTCTTTAGTCATATTCACTTTAAATAATGGGAAAAGGGACATAAAATGGGAGAGCTCATTTTTAAGCAGGACCGTTCCAGTAATGACCTCTTAGGCTAAATACACTTGAGTCAGACCCAACTGACTGACGGCCACAATAATTTGTTGAACCAGCACAAACTTTCATCCAAATCAAATAACATTGGATTAGATGTGTTGGTAAATTTTGGCCCTTCATATGGTCCGGTTTTGCGAAATGTCATCTTCAGCTTTATTTTCTTTTCAACCACAGTTATTTCGGGACCAAATTGTCAATCAGGTCGAACTATCGCCTAGTGAGTACCTACCCTTAGCTGTCTAAAGGGAACCCCTGTCTCCTTGATAAAAGGCACTGTTTTTTAATAGTGAATGATTTTCCTGATTTTGCATTGGTAGATCTTTAGTATGAGCCACTAGAAAAGGCAATTGATGCATCAATAATTCCCAATACTGTGCTAGCAATCCATTTGTTTAGCCCATGAAATTATTGACTGGATGTATAAACTAACCCTCCAATGTTACAATGAAAAGAGATAAATGTTGTTTACTAACTCGTACTTGGACGTTACCCTTTACATACTGTAATATGTTCCTGCAATAAACCAAGCCCCTTTTCTAACTTTGATCTGTTGAATCGGACATGGTCAGCCAGGTGAAGAGAGAGAAGTTCTGCAGTAAGCTTTGTATTTTACCATCCATAAAGTGAAGAAGCGAATAGGCTTTTTGATAGTTTACAGCTGCAATTCTATTTTACTACCATAACATAAATGTCCAGCGTTTTCAGCCACAGTGTAAAATGCAAAACAATGCAAAACAACACCATTAAAGGGCAAGTCCAGCCCCAAAATAAAAACGTACATACAGGTAAATCACCCCCCAAAACCCTAAACAGTAATAGTTTGAAACCTGGAATATACAGTGATGTGAAAAACTATTTGCCCCCTTCCTAATTTCTTCTTCTTTTGCATGTTTGTCAAACTTAAATGTTTCTGCTCATCAAAAAACGTTAACTATTAGTCAAAGATAACATAATTAAACACAAAATGCAGTTTTAAATGATGTTTTTTATTATTTAGTGAGAAAAAAAACTAAAAAAAAAAGAAATTGCCCCCTGAACCTAATAACTGGTTTGGCCACCCTTAGCAGCAATAACTGCAATCAGCGTTTCCGATAACTTGCAACAATTCTTTTACAGCGCTCTGGAGGAATTTTGGTCCACTCATCTTTGCAGAATTGTTGTATTCACTTTATTTGAGGGTTTCTATGAACCCGCCTTTTAAGGTCATGCCCACAACATCTCAATAGGATTCAGGTCAGACTTTGACTAGGCCCCTCCAAAGTCTTCATTTTGTTTTTCTTCAGCCATTCAGAGGTGGATTTGCTGGTGTGTTTTTGGTCATTGTCCTGCTGCAGCACCCAAGATCGCTTCAGCTTGAGTTGACGAACAGATTGCCTTCAGGATTTTTTGGTAGACAGTAGAGATGTCCGAACTTCGCAAAATCCGGTCCGCTCGAGGATCCGCGAATTTCGAAAAAATATGTATTTTCGAAAATACAAGTATTCCTCGTAATTTCGAATATTTTCGAAAATACGTATGTAAGGAAATAAGAGAAATCCTTGTATTTTCGAAAATTCCCGAAAATACATGTTTTCCCGTATTTTCGGAAGGCGGAAAATCCGGAAAAATCCGCCGTTCGCGAACGGGATAAATCCGCGGCGGATCCGGGTTCGGATCCGCGAACCGCCCATCCCTAGTAGACAGTAGAATTCATGGTTCCATCTATCACAGCAAGCCTTCCAGGTCCTGAAGCAGCAAAACAACCCCAGACCATCACACTACCACCACCATATTTTACTGTTGGTATGATGTTCTTTTGCTGAAATGCTGTGTTACTTCTACGCCAGATGTAACGGGACACTACCTTCCAAAAAGTTCAACTTTTGTCTCGTCGGTCCACAAGGTATTTTCCCAAAAGTCTTGGCAATCATTGAGATGTTTTTTTTAGCAAAATTGAGACGAGCCTTAAGTTCTTTTTGCTTAAAAGAGGTTTGCGCCTTGGATATCTGCCATGCAGGCCGTTTTTGCCCAGTCTCTTTCTATGGTGGAGTCGTGAACACTGACCTTAATTGAGGCAAGTGAGGCCTGCAGTTCTTTAGATGTTGTAATGGGGTCTTTTGTGGCCTTCGGATGAGTTTTCTCTGCGCTCTTGGGGTAATTTTGGTCGGGCCCACTCCTAGAAGGTTCATCACTGTTCCATGTTTTTGCCATTTGTGGATAAGGCTCTCACTGTGGTTCACTGTAGTCCCAAAGCTTTAGAAATGGCTTTTAACCTTTACCAGACTGATAGATCTCAATTACTTTTGTTCTCATTTGTTCCTGAATTTCTTTGGATCTTGGCATGATGTCTGCTTTTGAGGTGCTTTTGGTCTACCTCTCTGTGTCAATAGCTCCTATTTAAGGGATTTCTGATTGAAACAGGTGTGGCAGTAATCAGGCCTGGGGGGTGACTACAGAAATTGAACTCAGGTGTGATAACCACAGTTAAGTTATTTTTTAACAAGGGGGGCAATCACTTTTTCACACAGGGCCATGTAGATTTGGAGTTTTTTTTCTCACTAAATAATAAAAACCATCATTTAAAACTGCATTTTGTGTTCAATTATGTTTTCTTTGACTAATAGTTAATGGTTTTTGATGAGCAGAAACATTTAAGTGTGACAAACATGCAAAAGAATAAGAAATCAGGAAGGGGGCAAATAGTTTTTTACATCACTGTATAAGTCTAACCTGAAATCCTGCACAATGTCCTGTTTCCCCTGTTTCTGCTTCCTGGTTCTTCCAGTTATGGATTTGACAGTTGACATCACAGCCAATGACTGAATGTTAATCCCATGTCTGCCTCTTCTGAGCATGCCCAGGCTCAGTACAGGTTTCTAAATTGCTCAGTTTCCATGAGGCACCCAGAAGCATACAGTAATGAATTCATTGGACAAACTATGATATATCAACATATTTTAAAGAGGCCATTCTTTCTAAAATATGTTCTTATGAGGGTGGAGTTGTCCTTTAAGTAAGTGATATTGAATGTACACCAACGAACACTGCCTCCTCCAGCCTTAAACCATTCTCTCTTCCTGCTCCCTACCTTTGGAACTCTCACCCTCTCTTGTTTCGCCAGGTGACATCCATTAATACATTCCAATCTAGACTGTTATCCTACCATTCTGAGCACCAGCACAACAAATGATTGTTAGCCACCTCAAGCACTTTTTACCCATTCCCCACTTGTATCTGTATGTTGTCCTAGGAACTTAGATTGTAAGCTCTTCGGGGCAGGAATCTCATTCCTAATGTGTCAAGGCATGCTGCACTTATGCTTGTGAAGGTTCTCATTCATCCAGGTCATGGTATATCTGTTGTATTCAATTAGATCAACTGGACTTGAAATGTAGTTCTTGAAGACGTTTCGCTAGTCATCCGACTGGCTTTCTCAATTCAGAATGACTTGTACAAGAATCTGTGGCAATTATGTACCCTGGAAAATCCCAATTAGCATATCACAGCCAGGTGTTAAGGGTGTGATTAGATAGTGGCTAAGAGGTGTTATAGGAACGCCCAGAGTAAGGTGTTAAAACAGCATTGTACATGACAGATCAGTATTTGATGTTTGACTCCCACCACCCTTTAGATCAGAAGCTGGGGGTCATCAGAACCCTGCAACACAGAGCCGAGAACATCCCCACTAGCACAGAGGCGAAGGCTAAAGAAATGAAACATCTCAGAGGAGCCCTTAAAACTTGTGGATATCCAGACTGGGCCTTTGTCAAAAGAAGTAGAAGGAAAGAAAAGAACACGAATAACAACAGTGAAGGGGAAAAGCAAGACAGGAGGAAGAACATGGTCATCCCATATGTAGCAGGGGTCTCCGAGAAATTAAGAAGAATTTTCAAAAAACATCGTATCCCTGTCTGCTTTAAACCGAACAACACACTGAGGCAGCAATTGGTACATCCGAAAGACCCAATACCAAAACACAAGAAAAGCAACATCATATATGCAGTGCAGTGCAGTGAAGAATGCTCTGATTTGTATGTGGGGGAGACCAAACAGCAACTGCATCAACGTATGGCCCAGCACAGAAGAGCCAATTCCTCGGGTCAGGACTCAGCCGTGTATCTACATCTTAAGGATAAAGGACATACCTTTGAAGATTGTAATGTTAATATACTGGCGAAGGAACGTGACTGGTTCAAGAGAGGTGTTAAGGAGGCGTGAAAATAAAGAAACCAAGCCTAAATAGAGGTGGGGGGTTCGACACCAACTGTCTGCCATGTACAATGCTGTTTTAACACCTTACTCTGGGCGTTCCTATAACACCTCTTAGCCACTATCTAATCCCTTAACACCTGGCTGTGATATGCTAATTGGGATTTTCCAGGGTACATAATTGCCACAGATTCTTGTACAAGTCATTCTGAATTGAGAAAGCCAGTCGGATGACTAGCGAAACGTCTTCAAGAACTACATTTCAAGTCCAGTTGATCTAATTGAATACAACAGATACATGCTGCACTTACTGTATATAAATTTATCCATAATTTATATACATATATGTATTAACCTATGTATAAAATTGTATTTAATTTTTATTAATCTGTATAATTGCTTGCACTTATCCCCTTGTTTGTATACTCTTATATAATGTACAGCGCTGTGTACCCAAGTGGCACTTTATAAATAACATTTTACATGCATACATCATCAGGGCATCCAATGGTGCTGCAAATGGAACCAATTCCCTGAACAAAATGCCCCGCATGCTCCCTGGGGCCGTTCACTCCTGCACTAAGGAGCATGCCATAATAGACATTGACAGGGTGCTGGTGCCATTAGCGAGATTTTCAATCTCGGGCACGGCGGTATCACATGAGGCCCTTGAAATCTACCATAGATGTTGCCTTCTACTGACTTAACAATAAATGATTGCCAGAAAATGTATCCTAAAGAAATAAAACAATACTATATTTTAAAGACAAAATGACTGCTGTATCTATCATCTATTAACTACAGTATTATTTATAATATATATTCTTATAGCTTATTATATATAATACAGTATATATTCTTATAGCTTATTATATATAATATATATTCTTATAGCTTATTATATATAATATATATATTCTTATAGCTTATTATATATAATATATATTCTTATAGCTTATTTTATAAAATATATATTCTTATAGCTTATTATATATAATATTTATTCTTATAGCTTATTATATATAATATATATTCTTATAGTTTATTATATATAATAATAGCTTATTATATGGTTCCTGCTCGGGTGGGTAGATAAGGATTTAAGACTCAAGCAACCTGCATATTCCCAGTGGAAAGATTCCCCACCCACACTGTTCTCTCTGTGCGTTTGTGAAAGGGATGAACCGTATGTATCTGTATGTTCTTTTGAAACAAGCTTTAGATATCCTCATTATCTGTTATTTATTATAACTGACTCAGAAATGTAAAATACAATAAGGGACCTCATATAAACTCTCATCAGCTGCCATTGTTGCGCTAAAATGTCACTGTCAATAACATTAAAACACGTCTAGATGAAAATGGTGGCCAGTGCTATAAAGAAGAAATCTAATATTTCCTAGTGCTCCTCCATTAGGCTGATATCCATTACTTGTCCCGTCTTCTACTACTAATCATTTTCAAAGTTGTGGATGATGTCCTTATATCCATCATTATAATTAAATCAACCTCTCTCAAGGCAATAAATCTTTCTTTAAACTAAAAGTCATTCTTAGTACTGACATATGTGTATTGATAGTGCAGAAGTAATAATGTCTGCCCGTACACCCAGGGATACCCAGTTATTATTATTATTATTATTGTTATTATTGATTTATATAGCGCCAACATCTTCTGTGGCGCTTTACAATTACATAGTCATACATTACATACAGGTTAATACATGTTAATAAAAGTCATACATACTACATACACAGGTAATACATAATATAAGTAAACATAGTGTGGAGTTTCTTACAGCAATACCGTGATACAATGGGAAAGAGGACCCTGCCCAAAGAGCTTACAGACTAGAGGATATGGGGGTGAGACATAAGGTTGCGGGAATTGATAGGCTGTAAATAGATTGGCAGTGGAGCGTAAAGAACTGGTTGGATCATATTGGGTAAGAAGGGGGTAATGTTTAGGCCAGTTACTGGTTCCTTATTTTCTGGATAAAATGTAAGGGGCTTATTAGCGTTTGGGCTATGTATACGCCTTTGATGAAGTTTATGTAAACACGAAAAGTGTCAGGCGTGACCGTTTCTTTTTATGTCTATAAATTTGTTACTGTTAATCCAGGTTGCACAGATCCTTTCGATTCTAGGGACTCTGTATACTGTAAGGTTTAACATGTGAGTTGGACCATGCCAGACGTCCAGACTGACGTTGTTTAACGTTCTATTAGGAAATACAGGCGGATCTGTAAAGAAGTCTGTGCCTTACATGTTAAGGACATGGAGGATTTACATAACTTCACTGTGCTTGCTGCCTTAAATAAACCTTGAAAGGGAGAAATACAGACTTCTAAAAGCTCTAATGGAATTTTTCACATTTAAAGCAAAAGCAATTCTGCTCAATCTAGAACTGCTGCTACATTTGTTACTAATAACCAGTTTTAGTCATTTGAGCATGCTATTCAAAGCAGAGGGTGTAATGTTTTCATTGGGAGGCTTAGAAAGATTATGGCCGAAGTTCCTTTTCGGTTCCTTTTCGAACTTCGTAAAAGTTCAAAAGTTCGGTAGTTTAAAAATGAACCCACTGGGGAGAAATAGTCTGAAATGTTCTGATAAAATAGCAATGGTAACTTACTGTAAATGGCTGTGGCACCTGGGAAATGGTCTGGGAAACACGTACATATCACCAAAACTTGTTTAAACACTAACAAACGCTACATTCGAGGGTTACCGTATGATACATTAAGGACTACATTCAAGGGTTACAAAAATCGAAGGCTACATTCAAAGTTTACTGAAATAGAAGGTTACATTCGAGGGTTACCAAAATCGAAGGCTACATTCGAGGTTTACCGAAATCGAAGGCTACATTCGAGGTTTACCGAAATCGAAGGCTACATTCGAGTTTTACCAAAATAGAAGGCTACATTCCAGGGTTACCAAAATCGAAGGCTACATTCGAGGGTTACCGAAATAGAAGGCTACATTTGAGGGTTACCATAATAGAAGGCTACATTCGAGGGTTACAAAAATCGAAGGCTACAATCGAGGTTTACTGAAACCGAAGGCTACATTCGAGGTTTAGCAAAATGGAAGGCTACATTCGAGGGTTACCAAAATCGAAGGCTACATTTGAGGGTTGCATAAATCGAAGGTTACATTCGAGGGTTACTGAAATCGAAGGCTACATTTGAGGGTTATCAAAATCGAACAATACATTCAAGGGTAACCGATTCGAAAATTCGATAATTAGTGAACTAGTCCGTAGTTTGGATAGTTCAAGTTCATACAAACTCATAAAGTTCGACCCGAACTCGGGTTCCAGTTTGCGTCCATCACTACTGGTCACTATCAGGGAAATTTAGCTATAAATGCAATTGTAAAAAGTCATAGTCATTTTTGCTTTAGCGTGCCTTTTGCACTAATCCATTGAAGTTTTGCATGTGTGTAAAATGTGTTTTTTACAACAGTGACACTAAATGTTTTGGTCTATGCTGTGCTTGTTATTTAACATTTCTAATACTGTTGTTAATTGAGTCTGTGGCCACATTAGAACACACAGTGATTTGTGTGAAAAGTGTGATGCCAATGCAGCGTGTTACCGTGCATTTGCACTGCAAATTTTCCCCGAATCCTTGTTATTGGAGTGCATGTGATCTGCAGCAAAAATGGTAATCGCACACACTCCTATAACGGATGGGAACGCAGCACAAACTGTATGGCCCCTCCCATTAGCATGCACTGGCATGGGATTCTCACGCTCAATTGGATCGGTGCATGAGAGTATCTCGCCGTTCTTTAGCAAAATGTGCAGGAGAGAGGTCAGAACTTACCGCGGATCGCTCGTATACACACAGCCTAATACTATATCGTGTTAGTAATGCAATAATATGTGCAAAAGTCTTCTTTACTGAAAACAACTTTATACAGATTATTGTTATTAGCTGTCAACATCAATGTGACACCCTGTTTCTAAAGCTAATTTTGAAACACAAATTTGCATATGCTTGTGAAGGTTCTCATTCATCCAGGTCATATCTGTTGTATTCAATCAGATCAACTGGACTTGAAATGTAGTTCTTGAAGACGTTTCGCTAGTCATCCGACTGGCTTTCTCAATTCAGAATGACTTGTACAAGAATCTGTGGCAATTATGTACCCTGGAAAATCCCAATTAGCATATCACAGCCAGGTGTTAAGGGTGTGATTGGATAAGAGGTGTTATAGGAACCTCTTTTGTCTGGACTTTGAAACCCTCAGATTCGATTTGAAACTGGGTTCTATTTGAACCCACATTACATCTCTAATCCTGAGAGTATGGCCGATGGTCTAAGTTTTATCCAATATTTTTCCCTATCAGGTAAGGGATAAAGAATATACACTATATATAGACACTGGAAAGCCTCCTCCTCTTACAACAATATTACATCGTCATAGAATGACACACTGTATCATGGGCCCTGTTGCAGTGAATGGGAATTGAAAGCCCTTGTGCACGCACAGTGTAGCTGTACCTGGATGACGTCTATACATAAATCACAGCAGACTATAGACTGATTCAGTTGAAATCTGCTGTAAAATCTTATTTTTTCGTTTGCTTTGAATGGACAGACTTATACTTCATTCAGGCCTGTACCCCCTTGTCACTGTGCTTTAAATTGTACAGTAGAAAGAATCCTTACTTGTAATTATTTTCCATTAAACTGAGCCATAAGGTGTGTCCAGAGCTTTCAGTGCAGGATAAAAGACTTATTTTCAGTAACTAGAAAAATAAAAAAATACAATCCACTTTTTTATACTTAAAAGGTCCAAAAATGCAAAAACATTGCGCTTATTAATAAAACAAATGGATTTTCTAACGCACGAAATCAACATTTTGGGACACAAGTCAATAGGCCATGTGATTTTTAAGGTGCATTTTTACCCATAATCCCCATGGTGTGTTATTCTCAGAAACGCAAGTGCAAACACACATTAAAGCAGGTACAAGCGGACACAAGCGCATAGCAAAAGTGCACAGAAACCTTAGGGCATATTCAGTGTATTTCTAACCTTCAGAAGCTACTCCTGTCCAAGGGTAGAGAGGGTGAGGTTTAAATCCATTATCATAATTAAATCAATTTATATACAGACAGTAAATCAGTCTCGGCCTAAAATAACTGAAAGGCTGTGCTAGCTACTGTATCCATTGCTTGTTATGACATGACCTGAAGACATATCCAAAATAAGCATCTTTATGTTGAGTTTTCTATCTTAACACACACAACAATGCTTTATAGTGGATTTGCCATTAGGGTATTCGTTACAGCTGCTCGCTACGTGCTTTCTCTGATTGGTACTCAATGGAAAGGATATTATTAATTTCTGACCTGGCTCCAGACAGTAACTGGGATGGCTTCTTGTCTCTGCCCCTGACTGGACCAGGCCCTGCCATAACCTAACGAGACTCAGCCATGACCCTCCCAGACCACACCCACCAATGGTTTAAAGGGTACGTACACTGAAATAATGATTTAAATGTAAGGAACATTGCTGCAGATAAACAGCACAGGCAACATTTTGCATCTCTTATTTAATAAAGCTGGGTACAGATCTTTAAATGATGACAGACAGAGTCTTTAAGATTTTGCGTGTAATTTTCTAAAGATCTCCCTACACACAGTCCCAAGTGTTTTAAAAAAATGCATTCTTTAGGCATTAGAAATGTTAGGCAAACGTCTAATCTAATGTCTGCCTAGTGTATGTCCAGCATGTCTAATTCTTCCTCCTGACCGACCGTTTGAGGCTTTAGACCAGTCGGCCAGGAGAAGGTACTGTAGGTTGCAGCAAAAGCAACCACGTCTAACAGTTAGCGATGTCCATAGAGGACCACACAATCGGCTGTGGTTTTTCGCCATGTCTGATTGCGCATTCATCTGATCTGGATAAACGAACGGATGGCAGTCGGTTGCGGGTGCAAGAAGAAACCGTACAATCAAAACACTGAAATGCCGGACGATCAGGCCGAATTACTGTACGGTGTGTACCCAGCATTAGATCGGACCGGCAATGGAATCTTTTGGTTTTTATTACAGCTATCCTTTTTTTAATTCATTGAAGAATGGTAAAGGAGCTACGTCTTATCTCCCGTTCTTCAATTAATCTAACAGTAGGGAGGAAACTTACCGCAAGTCCAACTGTTTCCGGTTTAAAGGAACACTAAACAAGTAAAAACCTATAAAAATAAGAACGCTTATTCTCACCTCCCTGTGAATAATAGAACTTACCTTACCGGGCGCACGATCGGGCGAGCAGGACAGCGCAGCTGTCAGTTCTGAAGGAACTGCGAGTGGAGCACCCGGTAAGGTAAGTTCCAGTGTCCCCCTGGCGTTCTATGATTCACAGGGAGGTAAGAATAATAGAAACGGGTGGCATATACTTATTTTTACAGGTTTAGTGTTCCTTTAACTAAACTAGATTGCCCGACGCTATATCGGCCATTTTTGGGCTAAATTAGTGTAAAACCCATGCTACCCAATGTACTATCAGGTTAGAGTTGTGCACGGGGTAGCCTATGCAGTGAAGGCTATGTAAAGATTTACGCTACAATTTTGCTCAAATTTTAATTCATTTATTACTATGGCGTACGGGACCGATGCAGAACCAAAAAATTCTGTCTTACCTGACTGGGCTCCCGCGATGCAGCAAGTCTCATTAAGGAGTTAAAATCATTGCTGTATTGTGGTCCAGTAAGACGCAAGTTTTTTGGTTCTGCATCGTCCTGATAGTTCCTACACACTTCAATTAATGCAAAAAGTAAAGGAATAGTTCATGTTATGAGAGACCTATTCCTTTAAACACACATCAAATTCACATTTTCGCAATGTAATGTGGGGCTTTGCTGCATTGTGATGTGTGCAATGCTCCCTCTAAGCTGTGTGTATGTGCATGTTACTCAGCAAGCCTACGCACAGAGGTTAAATGGCTTGTCCACCCCCACCCCTTTTTAACAGCAGCTTAAGGCCCCCCCACATAACACATTTCACTATACTTACCTTTAGCAAAAATGATTTTATCATTACTTACAGTACAGGCCCTGATCCCTCTCTGGACAGAAGGCGCCTCCTCTGCTGCTGTACGTGTTAAATACGTGCCGCTTAACAGCCTCTGCAGTTCTGAGAATAGAAGTCATCCATTGGCTGTGACATAAGCGTAGAGATGGGTGAGGAATCAGACTGAGTAAGTAATGCTAGAAACCTTTTTATCTAAAGGTAAGTAAAGTGAAATGTATGTATTTGGGGATCTTTAGCTGCTGTTACAGGAATATTACACTGAAAAACTGAACTATTCCTTTAAAGGAACACTAAATCCATAAATATTACTGTTTGCCATCCGTTTCTATTATTCACAGGGAGGTGAGAGCGCTTATTCTCACCTCCCTGTGAATAATAGGATGCTCAGGGGACCTGGAACTTAACTTACCGCACTCCACTCGCAAGCCGTTACTGCACAGAACAGCTGTTCTGTCCCGATCGCGCGCCCTATCTTTTGTATTGGCGCGCATGCGCCTAAGATAGGGCGCACGGTCGGGACAGATCGGCTGTCAGTGAAGGAGCGGCTTGCAGTGAAGCGGCGGTAAGGTAAGTTCCAGGTCCCCCGGGCATCATATTATTCACAGGGAGGTGAGAATAAGCGTTCTCACCTCCCCGTGAATAATAGAAATGAATGGCAAATAGTTATATTTATGGATTATGGGGAGTTTAGTGTCCCTTTAATGCATTGGGAGGTAAAAGACATATTACTCACCTTTGTTCCTGGCTCCTGTGCAATTTAAGGTAAGGCATAGCTCCTTTCCCTGCCGTTCTTCATTCAATGCATGAAAGGAATAGTTCATATTCCAGTAATCTATTCCATTAAAATAGAGCACACACTAAAATCTGGGTGAATAAATTATCCAAATAAATGTGTTATGTAGTGTGCAAAGTTTGTGCTTGTGTACATCTGTGCACACAGCTGTAAATAAATTAGAGGGAACACTAGGTAGTAGCTCTCTATACACATCCCATAATGCTCACACAGGTATACTTGTATCTTTGGTAGAGAATTATTTAGGAAAGTTATACATTGATTTGCCTAGTGTCGTTTCAGGATTATAAGTCGGAAGAATGTTACACAACCTGATTTAAGTTCTCCTTTAAATGTATTTTGCTCCCTTACTTTTAACAGTCTATGGAGACAGCAGGCAATGGATGGTCCTGCAAGTCATCTTAGAGATTTGGATAGATCTGGGAACATTTCATAATTTACTTAACATAATGTATTAATAAACTACCAGAACAGTTGGTCAGATTTAACATTTCAAGCAGTTTAAAATTTAAATAGATCATAATCAAGGTTTTCCACAACTTCAACCATGATCAAGTTAAAGTCACCCAGTAGTGATTCGACAGGTCTGGCATATGATTATGATCATATGCAGATTTGAATGTTGTTGGTGACCATAGGTGAAAGTGATGCATTCATTTACAGTATCACCATCATACAATAGAAAAGAGAGCCCTGCCCAAGAGAGCTTACAGTCCAGATGAAATGGGGGTAATACATAAGGTGAAGTGATTCGGTAGGCTGTAATTAGATTGTCATTGTCAATGAGAGGGGTGGTGTCCTAGGTCAGATCATATGCACCTGAATAGATGAGTTTTCATGTTGCATTTGAAGATCTCAAGGGACGTAAGTGAAGTGAAGGTACAAAGGTATCAGGTCATCGGACTACCTATGTGCACTTTATGTTAACAATTCACCACTTAGGAGACAATTAGAAGCCCGGTGGTATGGTTTTAATATGGGTTTTCATATAAAGTTCTTTTTCATGGCTGCATACTGTATGTGCATGATGGGTTGGGGAATACATAAGTGTAAGTTGACAGGAGATTTTAGCTCTACCCTAATACTATTGCCAGATGGCTTACTTTCACACAGTAATGACAGAACGTCTGGTGGGTTAGTCTGGTACACAGCTTTACACAACTGGTAAATAGTCCCCTATTAGAATGTGATAGGGTAATAATGCTGCTTTACAAATGTGCCCCTGTTAGCCTATTGGTACACTATGTATTTCCTGAAGAAGCCATTAGTTTAGCTATGATAGGGTTTGCCTGGTGGAATGCCAATGATAGGGTTTGCCTGGTGGAATGCCAGGTCACTGTGGTGTCCCTATTAAAATTACCAAGAACAATGTCAGGTGTTCCAAGCCTCTGTGTCTGTTAATAAATGATTATCAATATGACAGTTTAATAGAACAGACGTATTTTAAATGGTATGTTTTCCTTTAAGAAGCTATAGATAATATTAAGATTTTCCAACCTCATTCCTTCGAGCCCTGCAGAGCTGCTTGACCGATGCATTAAAAGCAGCCTGATCACATTATACTAATCCTCCCTAATTTATGTTGACTTCCCATATGTCCATGTACAGAGATTGCCGATTCAACGCTCTGATTCATGCTACCTTTCCATTGAATATTTTATACCTTAGTTCTTTTTTTATAATTCATCTGTTCAGGACAGATTGTAACAGAAAAAGTCTCAGCATGAGCGGGGTCTACAGAGACCCCTTAGAGTTGTTCAATACAAACAGCTGGGTGGGTGTAACCCTAGTTCAGTCTATCGCTATTCATCTCAAGATCACTTTAAAGCTTGTTAAATTAATGATTAATGTAACATTCTATCATTTTAACCTGGTGTATACTTTATACGCTGATAGCCATTACTTTCAGGAGATAAAGCTGGACAGTCCTAACTCCTAAATCAGATGTTATTTTATTTGTTTATCCTTGGTAACGTTTTATTTCCCAGACAAGATGGATTAGATTGGGCTTCTCTGGAAATATATTTTAAAGGCCTACAGTTCTATATATTGGCCATTAAATTAACCATAGGGGCTATGCATTAATGGGCGTTAACCAGCCAAATCAGTGTAAAACCCACGTTACGTGATTATCAGGTTAGCGTAGGTGTTACACTAACTTAGTGATTTCTGTGTCATTTCCAAAACGTTTTGCAATATAAGATAAGTAAAGTTTTGCACAAAACGTAACGACTTTAGAAGGGAGACCCAAACCCTCCTACCTGATGGCAATTCTCCAATGCAGTAAATCTTGCAAAGGGATACAAAGCATTGTGGGATCTACAGCAGAAAGTGTGGCTGGGACATATTGCGTCTTGTCTATTCTCTTAAACCTCACGGTCATCTAAACTCAGTATACGGTATATGCTTCTGATATATCAGACTAACTTTGCCTAAGTAAACATGCACATTCTTGTTTATTTCATATATATATATAGATATATCTGTTCATATCACGGTTTTCCAACCTCAGGTCTTTAATTGTTACATACCAATTTTGCTTCAAGAGATCCCCTTAGACCAGTCCTGGTCTATTTAAAGTGCATGTTCACCCATATAAATCCAGGACCCCCCAAACCCTAGTAGACTCCCTAGCATTCCTGAAGGAAGATACTTACAAGAAAATCCCCTCTTCTGTGTGCTCTGCCTCCTCTTATAACTTTATGAGCTCATATATTCGCTGTGTCGCTGTAGTAATTTATTGGCCGTGACATCACTGTCATGGCCGTGACTGACAACTAACACCAGAAAGGACCAAAGAAGGAAGACAAGGAGACCAGCGGACTTCAAAAATGCAGGGAAGCCAGTTAAGTATCACAATACTAGGTTTTGGGTAGGAGGGGCTGGTTTTATAGAAAAAGTAATATGGGGGGTGAATATGCCCATTAGAACAAAAGCTCTTTACTTTAAAAGCAGCATTTTGTTTTTATTCATTTTCTCTAATATGAATACTGTGATTAATATTGGTATACTCCTAGACATGAGCAAGGCATTTAAAATGTTTAGCAAGCCTGGTCCTATATCAGGCTTTGTGCATACATGCGGCATAATCTGCAGCACCCTAGTGTTTGTAGAACACAGTCCCCTTTTCTCTCTGTTTCCTGCTCTTGTATCTAGACATGGAACATTCAGAGGGCTCCCTATCCTGGATTAGCAAAGTAATGCCCTTCACAGGGAACTATGAGTAAGATTATCTCTTATTTTTAAGAAGGGATTATCTTCTGTTCAGTTTCCCTTGAATATTCAGTAATGGATACGAATAAATCATTGCAGATTTTAATAAAGCAGTACAATGTATTTATATTGCAATGATTTGTACAAGTCTTACTAATGATTGTTGCACCTTATGGTAGAAATTCCCGTATTGTATAATTGTGTGGAAAGTGTTATGGTCTGTGTTTATATTTTACATGATCTATAAAGCTAGTGCTTTGCATTAACAAAAGGAAAAGGGATCAATAGAAGTGTACAGAGTAAATGGCTAGCATGATAACCCCTACCCACCTACCTTCCATTTTACTGCTGTGCACACTACCCTGAGTGAGGTCCTAAAGTGTTTCTCAAGCAGGTGTTTCTCAAGCAGGTGTCCGGGGACTCCTAGGGGTGCCATAGAGGCTGCATGGGGGTCCTCAGGAGATTGACATAAACTGTATGGATCCACCGTTGTAATGAATACAGATATATTTTTCTATATATTTATCAATGCATCCCTCTCAACATTTAAAAAAAGTACAATGAGGGACAAATGTAAAGTGTGGTACCGCCTATTTTAAATGTCATTACTGTCATTTTACATTGTTGAGCTGACTATGATAAATAAAAATAATAAAGTAATAAGGTTTTTATGGAAGGGTTCCCTGAAATATTAACATATTTTCAGGAGTTCCATGAGGATAAAAAGATCGAAAAACACTGGGTTGGACCCATCACCGGCGGTCAATTTGAGTGCATTTTTTTAAATAGAGATATAGTTATAGATCTATCATTTATATTTGTATGAATTATGTATTTTGATGATTTGGTGGCTAAGAAAGGAAAAATAACAATATATAATCATTATTTTATGTAGTTGTTCCATGAGACAAAAAAATCTCACTACATCAGTTTGTATCCATTTTTCAAAAGTAGGTGTGGACGACTGGGAGTTCCTGTGATGCCATTTCCTGTCCGCGGGCTATAGGAAACATGCTGAAGAATAGCAAAGTCATCAGAAAATCGCAAAGAACTCTTTCCATAACACAATCTGCTACCTCTCTCTCCAAAAATCTCCTGAAGTGACAAGTGTTCTTTGGTCCTGCCCCCTTAAATTTGAAAAATGTGACAAAAAATGAGTTAAAACGCAACGGACAGAAACGCAAAAAAACTGACACAAACACATAATAACGCACTAACAGTCAGCAACGGATACAAAAACATTAAAACGTTGTTTTTGTCCTTTCCTAGTGTGAACCTCTGATGAAGTATCATTGTGGGAGACCCGCCGCGTATAGCGGATGGGGCGTCTGACTGTGGGGGGAGGATGCACCTTTTCCAGGAAGCCCTCAGAGTCCTCCTCCTGCTGGTCTGGGAAGTTCGCGAGGCCTCGCGAGATGGACGCGGCGTGACGTCATTGCGCTGCGCCGCGTCCATATAAGGCGGGGCCACAAGGTCACCGGCGCCATTTTCACTAGCGCCGGTGACAGGATAGGAGCTCATCCCTCCCTCCCTCCCCTTTTTATTGTATATTACTTATTGTATATTACTGTTAAAATTTTTTAATGTTGTTGGAGTCACGGCTGGCGGGTACACCCTTGCTGGATATGGATGGAGCCGTTACATGCCCTCTGGCGAGACAGAGGTTGGCATTCAAAGCTGAGTTCTACGGCTATGATGGTTTAACAACAAGGATGGTTTATGGCAAGCAAAGGGTGTACAGTGAAAAAATATGCAAATGGGGCATATTATGCAAATATGCAAATTTATGCAAATTGTGCATTTATGTTAATTTAATAAATTAGCCGTGGCCGATTGTTTACCCAAAAAAGTAGTTGTCTGTGTCTTATTTTAAGGTAAAAAGGAGTAATTATTCATGGGATAGTTGTGTATGGCTGTATGGGTTCTTCATCTTCCCCCCCGCGGTCTTCACACAAAACGCATCAGGTCCGTACTTTATTTATGAGCACAAATAAAGAAATGTTTTAAAACAATTGGACATCCTTGATATGGACACCGTGTGGTAGCAGGGCCTTCTATCTACTTATTTACATAGGGTGAACAAGCCCTTAGATCCTGATCCCTTGGTTCACCCTGGGAAGGTTGCACAACTTACCTGAACTTCCAATCGGTGAGCCAATTTACTTATGTCCTCTGCCTGAATCCAGGAGCTAACCAATGGGAAGGTGCACTCTGTAAGAAGCATGTTCTCATTGTAAGCGGGTAAAGCTAGACTGGACCCCTGGTATAAAACCTAGCAGTTTATGGCAGTTTAGTATATACATGGGGCAATATTTTGACCTGAGCTTTCCTGCCACTCATAAGAAGATTCTCAGTCAATAGAGATGGGCCAAAGCCCGAAACTGAGTTTGACTCGAACAGTTTGGACTAACACAAACTCTTTAGAACTTCCTGAACTACGAACTAGTTCGGGTCTTTTGAACTCGCTGACTTATTTTCGATAATTATCACGAATCCGATAATTCTCGAATCACTAACCCTCGAATATAGATTTCGATTTTGGTAACACTCAAATGTATCATCCACTAACCCTTGAATTTATCGTTCGGGGAACCCTCAAATTCAGCCGTAACACTCGAATATATCAAAAACTCGATGTGGAAACAATTGGCCGATCGTGGGCAAAGTGACTTGGAGATTCAATAAAAGTTCTTATGGTTAACAATTCTACAAATTTTGGCCCAACAAATTACAGTAGATGTTAGCAAAATTAGCACCATTTTTAACGATCAGAACTTTTATTGATTCTCCCTGTTAGTGTTTAACCCTTTCCCTGCCACAGATCGTATATTCACGATCTGTGCAGAGAATGCTTTAACTGCCACAGATCGTGAATATACGATCTGTGGCTTCCCCTTTAAATTTTCAAAAACACCGCGCGCTAGGGCCGACCCGGGGGCAGCATTCAGCTGCCCCCCTATCCCCCTCGACCCCCCCTCGGTTGTGTCCAAATCCGAGGGGGGGATCGGGAGTTACAGTACCTTTCCGATGCAGTACCTTTCAGATGCAGCCGGTCCCACGTGGATGAAGAGGAGGAAGCGGAAAGGGAGACCCCGGTGACGTCACGCAGCTTCCTCCTTCACCGGGGTCTCCCTTGAAGTGGTAGGAGACTGCCCCTGGTGGTCTAGTTGAGGTACTGCAGCTTGATCTCAATTTGATCATGCTGCAGTACCTAGTATAGAAAAGCTGTCAAGCTGCCAGCTTTTCTATACATTTTGTGAATGGAACTCAAAGTTCCATTCACAAAGGATTTTTTCTAAGTCTTTGCTACTTAGCGAAGACTTAGAAAAAAAATGGGGACAGAGATCAATATTTGGTGATCACTTCTGATCACAAATTATTGATCTTTGCCAATGAATGAAAAATCACTTCCTGAAAATGATTTCCGGGAAGTGATTTTTCCGATCGGATTTCGAATTGGGAAAACGGGCATTTATCCCGTATTCCAAGTTCGGTATCATTCCCTAAGATGATCTGATGATTATCTTTGGGAATGATCGGGGAAAAAAGGGAAATACACACAAAAAAATTCTTAAAGTGATACACACACCCTTTTTTTTTTTTTTACCCTAAAACTATAAATTAGAAAAAAAAGTTGTCTTCTCCCAAGCTCCCCAATGTCCCCAGTGATATCGGTAATTAAACGCGGATACTTATTTGTTCGATTTCAAGGGAAACTAAGCCTATATTTTATAAGGAAATTTTGCAGAGGTACCAATAAAGACCGTATGTGAATTTTTAGGATCAGTAAAGTGTGCAAAAACGTGTGTGACTCTCCATACTAACCGACTTCACAAAATACCACTAAAAGGGGGATGTGTGTGTGTGGGGGGTGGGTTGTGGCGTTTTTAAAAAATTTTCTTGTAACTGCACTTCTAAATGCGTCCCTTTGAGCTAGTTGGTGGCCTCGTCTCTGTTTGCACCCACGCAAATGGCACACCGTTTGATTCAGACATGTGGAGATTGCTATTTATGGGTTTTTTTGCTTGTCAAGTGGGTTTAGGTAGGATTTCAACCCTTGAATCATCTCATTTTATTTTTCACAAACTCGTAAAAACACCGGTTCTTTGGATCGCTGGGTCTGGAATTCTTCATGCATGTATGAAAGCATGGCACCGTAACGTAGCTGAAGGTGTGTAGATTCCAAAATATATAGTTTGTGGGGGAATCTCCATGTTTTGGGACTGTTTCCTTAGAAAAAGGGTAGGCTGTTTCAAATTACAGAGCACTTTGATTTTTTTCTTGTAATTGCATTTGTGCATGCGTCCCATTTGAGCTAGTGGGTGGCCACGTCTCTGTGTGCATCCACGCATATGGCATACCGTTTGATTCAGAACATGTGGGAGATTGATATTTAGTGGGGGGGTTTATTTGCGGGGGGCATTTCAAAGTTTTGGGGCTGTTTGAAATTACAGACACTTTGATATTTTTTCTTGTAATTACACTGGTGCATGCGTCCCATTTGAGCTAGTTGGTGGCCATGTCCCTGTGTGCATCCACGCATATGGCATACCGTTTGATTCAGGGCATTTGGAAGATTGATAATTGACAAGTTTTTTTTACATGACATGGAAATTGGCCATGATTTTTAACTTTGAATTGTATTTTTATAATTTTTCCTGAAAATCTGGTAAGAAAGCGAAATTGTACACAAAACTGCACCCACACCATTGGTGGTATGCATAAAAGAATCACACCATTTGTGTAGCTGAAGGTGTGTGAGAGTCCAAAATATATAGTTTTGGGGGGTATTTCTAATATAGAGGGGTGTTTAGTCTGACAAATCTGAAAAGTTGCTGTAATTGGGCCACTGTTCATTGGCTCACTTTGTGGCTAGTTGATTCCACATCTGCGTGTGTAACCATACATAGGGCATACCGTTTGATTCAGAACATTTGGGAGATTGATATTTGGTAACTTTTTTTTACATTACTTGGGATTTTGGCATGATTTCTACCTTTGAGAGTGTTTTTTTAAAATTTTTTAGAAAATCTGCTAAAGCTGTGAACTTCTACAAAGAACTGCGCCCACACCATTGATGGTACGAATGAACAAACTACAGAATTTCGTAGATAAAGGTGTGTGGATTCGAGAAATATATGGTTTGTGGGGGTTGTTTTGTGGGGAAAATTGCAGACTGTTCAAATTCAGATTTGACTGAATATTTTTGCTGTTTCTGAGCCATTGTGCATTGTTTCACTTTGTGTCTTTTGGCTTCCACGTCCACGTGTGTAACCACCCATATGGCATACCGTTTGATTCAGGACATTTGGGAGATTGATATTTAGTAGCTTTTTTTTACATTCCTTGGGGTTTTGGCATGATTTCTACCTTTTGAAGTTGTTTTTGTTCATTTTTTCAGACAAATGCGAATTTCTACGAAGAACTGCGCCCACACCATTGATTGTATGAATGAACAAACTACACGTTACGTAGCTGAAGGTATGTAGATTCTGAGAATATATCATTTTGCGGGGGTATTTCCAAGTTAGAGGGGTGTTCAGTTTGGAAAATCTGGGAAAATGCTGTTATTGGCTCACTGCGCATTGTTTTACATTTTGACTAGTCGCTCCACGTCAGTGTGTGTAACCACACATATGGCACACTGTTTGATTCAGGACATTTAGGAGATTGATATTTGGAAGTTTTTTTTACATTACATGGGGTTTTGGTGTGATTTTGTAACTTTGAAATGTATTTTTCTCTATTTTTCCAGAAAATTGTGTAAAATTCGAAATTCTACGAAGACACTGCCGCCACACCATTGATGGTATGAATGAACGAACTACAGTGCTACATAGCTGAAGGTGTTTAGATTTAAGGAATATATAGTTGTGGGGGGGTATTTCTGAGTTATCAGGGTGTTTTGTGGAAAAAACTGCAGACTGTCCAAATTCGGAGTTGGCTAAATATTTTCGCTGTTTCTGAGCCATCGTGCATTGTCTCACTTTGTGGCTTTTCGCTTCCACGTCCACGTGTGTAACCACACATATGGCATACCGTTTGATTCAGGACATTTGGAGATTGATATTTAGTAACTTTTTTTTAGATTCCATCAGTTTTGGCATGATTTCTACCTTTTGAAGTTGTTTTTTGTTCATTTTTTCAGAAAATTGCGAACTTCTACAAGAACTGCGCCCACACCATTGATGGTATGAATGAACAAACTACAGCGTTACATAGCTGAAGTGTGTAGATTTCAGGAATATATAGTTTGTGGGGGTTATTTCTAAGTTACGGGGGTGTTTTGTGGAAAAAACTGCAGACTGTCCAAATTCGGAGTTGCTAAATATTTTCGCTGTTTCTAGCCATCGTGCATTGTCTCACTTTGTGGCTTTTCGCTTCCACGTCCGCGTGTGTAACCACACATATGGCATAACCGTTTGATTCAGGACATTTGGGAGATTGATATTTAGTAACTTTTTTTTAGATTCCATCAGGTTTTGGCATGATTTCTACCTTTTGAAGTTGTTTTTGTTTCATTTTTTCAGAAAAGTGCGAACTTCTACGAGAGAACTGCGCCCACACCATTGATGGTATGAATGAACAAACTACAGCGTTACATAGCTGAAGGTGTGTAGATTTCAGGAATAATAGTTTGTGGGGGTTATTTCTAAGTTACGGGGTGTTTTGTGGAAAAAACTGCAGACTGTCCAAATTCGGAGTTGGCTAAATATTTTCGCTGTTTCTGAGCCATCGTGCATTGTCTCACTTTGTGGCTTTTCGCTTCCACGTCCGCGTGTGTAACCACACATATGGCATACCGTTTGATTCAGGACATTGGGAGATTGATATTTGGTACCTTTTTTTTACATTCCATGGGGTTTTGGCATGATTTCGACCTTCTTGAACGTTGTTTGATGTTCATTTTTTTTAAAATCTGGTAAAAGTGCACTTCTACAAGAACTGCGCCACACCATTGATTATATGAATGAACGAACTACAGTGTTCATAGCTGAAGGTGTGTAGATTTCAGGAATATATAGTTTGTGGGGGGTATTTTGAGTTGGGGGGTGGTTTTTGTGGAAAAACTGCAGACTGTTCAAATACAAACTGGCTATTTTTTTTTGCTGCTACTGACATTTGGCACTGGTCACGCTCTGGGTTAGTTGGCACCATGTCTCTGGGTACACCCATGAATGTGGCACTGTTTTATTCGGGAGGGGTTAGCTTTCATATTGAGATGCGTTTGAACTTTCCTCCACAGTTTTTAGCTGAAATTCGCATTTGATTTTGTCTCTGATTTTACAGTTGAGGAAAAAAAAGGAAAATGTGAGAAGTAACTTAAATTTGACGAAGAGCTGCGTCCGGGTATCTGCATTTTGATCGAAACTAACCTCACTCGTAAAATCCTGCGAGTGTGTAGTTTCTAAAAATATCTCACTTGGGGGGATATTTTAGATAATTTGGTAGATATTCTATGTTAACTGTCAGTAGTGGTTACACATTTTAATTGTGTGTAATATCTAGGAGTGGCAGTTTTAGTTTGGGGGGGTCTCCTGTACAGGAAACGTCGGGTACCTACATATATCTGGTATCGTTGTACTCGGGAGTATCTGAGCTTTTAGAAACAGTAAGATTTTTGTGTGTAACCTTAAGATAACTATAAGTAAAATGGGAAAAATCCATGAATATTTGCAAATTTTTCATTTTTTTGCATATTTTACTCATAATTCCAGTAAAATTTCCAGAAAAGTTACAAAATTCTGTTACCATGTTAAAGTACACTTTGTGCTGAAAAAAACAATGTATAATATTCCTGATTTACTGCAAGGTTTCCTACTGTAAAATTAGTCTAAAGCGATTTAGACTAGTAGACTAAATTTAGTCTAAATTCTTCTGGCAGTTAACGCAAAAAAAAATGAAAATCTCCTGGCAGTGAAAGGGTTAAACACGTTTTGGTGATATGTACATTTTCCTCAGATAATTTCCCAGGTGCCACAGCCATTTACAATAAGTTACCACTACTATTTTTACTGTAATTAACCAGAACTTTTCAAACTATTTTCTTCCATTGACTTTAATGGGTTAGTTTTTTCGAACTACCGAACATCCAAACTTTTGTTTGAAAACAAACCGAACTTCTGGAAGTTGTGCCATCTCTATCAGTGAATACCCTGCACTCATTGGCTGTAATGTCATCGATCACAGCTATGACTGCAAAGGTTACCTTAAAGAACAGGTGAGACATCATGCAGAGGATATCTCTGTAGGCCAGCACTTACCGAATGTGTGAGTATTACACGTTAAGGCTTTTTGCATGCTTTATTTATATACAAAAGCTACAATCATGGCCTGCTCTCATCTTTCCCAATGTCTTGCTACTCCATCCGCATTGGTCCACCCCACCCACAGGGCCAGTAAACAAAGGGGCAAACAAAGGGATGCACCACCTATTCGGAACAGGCATCCTGCAGTGCATGTCTTTCCCATACTGAAAGACATGCACTGCAGGATGACTGAAGCCAACAGGGGGAGCAAGAAATTGGATATGTAAAATGCTTTAGGTCCTCACCCTGGGTGCATTCAATAGAAGGGGAATGTTTAGTTTAGCGCCCCTTTAACCTTCTTTATAATGGTTTAGGGAATGTAGTGAGAAATCATTTTGGCAAACCAACAAATTAAAACAACATTAAAGGAAAACTAATAATGTAAATGCCTCCTGGCTATGAAAGTGACCGCTACATTTGTTTTTCTGGTCTAGGTATCAAACAATTTTTTTCAGGATCAGTTATAATTTTATTTCTTAAGAAATGCAAATTTAATACCAAAGACCCAATAGCTCTGAATCTCATTTATCATTGTTGCTTTGGAAACAGCCTGCTGAATGCGTACAGTTTCCTTGGTAACGCATCCCAGAGGTTTGGGATAAAAAGAAGGATATACAGGTGGAAGGCAATGACAATAAGTGCCAATTACAGTTTCCTTTCACAGAGCTAGAAGCTGATTAGGAAAATAATTGGAGAAGAGGAGAGATTGCCACTTTTAAAGGTGTTTTGCAATTCAAATACCTTTTTAGGCTTTTAATGGGGATCCAGCTATAACACAAGTGGATTAGGCCACAAACAGGAAATGGGCTGAAACAAATTGGTCCCCGAAGCAGAGTGATGTTTTAGGAAATGCTGGACATTAAGCCTGTTACAATAACAGGCGCTAGAAGCCCAGAGTGCCTCCATCCTCCATGTCCCAAGGCCACAGTTCCCTCTTAGTGTCCGAGACTCAGGGTCCCCCCTCTGTCCCAGACCCAGGGCCCCCCCTCTGCCCCAGACCCTCTGTCACTCTGCTTTACAGCCAGCCCTGACACCTATGGTAAATAGGAGGTTAATTTAGCATGGTGTCATGTCAGTGAGCAGTTCTGACTACCCTCACCCAGACATTGATGTCTAGTGCAACCCTCTACCTCACAACCCCCAACAGACACATGATTAATATCATTGGGGTCCAGGACAAACACACACCCCACCAGCTACCCCCTGCCTCACTGTCCCCCACCCAGAGATCTTAGAACATAACTGGTGTGTGTACAGTTTATTGGTATCAGACCCAGTAATGCAGCATGGACAGGAATTTTCACACTGTGAAGAGTTAACTTAAGAAATCAACCCACCCAGAGCAGCCAGCAGTCTGTGGTCTGTGGTCCCGCTCCTTTATGCAAACTTGTGATCCGATTGGCTGTTCTGCTCTAAAGGGAAAAGAAGCAGCCAATCAGGTAGCCAATTTACTCCAGAGCAGCCACACACACACACAGACACAGGGACGCACACTTGCATTTTATTATATAGGATGGAGGATATTTAAAGTGATAAAAATTAAGCCCTCAAATTTTTGAGCAGAATGATTTAAACTTGCTTTCTCCTGCTCCTATATTCTCGTATTTTCAGATATAACATACAGCAGCTCTCTTTTTAAAGGGGAACTAAAGGGCTGCTGCAACCCTGACTTATCTGTTCTAAAATGGGTGATGATTTAAATCACTTGGGATTCCTCCTATAGAAAACTTTCTCATTTAGGGCTAGGCCACACCACAGCATTTTAACAAGCGTTCCTATCAGGGCGTTAAAAAGTGCACACTAGTCTTGACCAATTGCCCACAATAGGTGCGTTGCTGTGCGTTTCGATCCACTAATTGGAGAGCATGCAATCTGCAATTATTGTGGGCATGTGGTTAGATTGTGCAACTGCAGTGCATGGCAATGCACACTAGCGAACTGGAAATGTGCACGTTTCCTCTGCCTAAGAGATGCTTCCTGCACAGTCTGGACTGGAAAAAGATTTGACTGATTAAGGTGGCTTGTACTGGTCAGTCATGCAGCTTTTGTCTGTATTGCCCATTTGTAGCTAACTGTGTGGTCCACTCTGCAGAAATTAATGAGAAATGAATGGTAAAAGCGGAACCTCGCTATCATATGTCGGCCCCAAAGATGATCCGGAAAGGCGGTTCCACAGAAATTGATTGAACGTTGCTGGATCGGTCTTAAGGTAAGCTGTATTTATGGGCAGCTAAAGAGTGGAAAAGTGATACAATGTACTATTTTATAGTGGCAGGAAAAACACGATCAAGGGAAATCAAAACTTTAAAGTTAGGAAAAATACATAGGGTGAGTGAAAAAAACAGTGTACATGTCCTTTAAACAATTTGTAGGCAAAATAAAACAAGATAAATTATTGTTTTGAATAAAGCACAGGGGCTTAGATAATGCACGGTATCACTAATGTGCAATACCGCATGTTTATAAATATGGCCCAAACATACTGGTTACTGTAGAGACAAGGAACTTCCGCCAGTTGATAGATCCATGTGACTTCCCATTCGTTTTCTGTGGTATCAATGGGCAAGACATTTTATTCGAAATGTAAATATTTTGCAAGTCAAGCCATGATCTATGGCACCCAATGCAAATATTTTTTTTATTCATATTAGTCCTCCCACTAACTTTCCTTCACTTGTGTAAGCTGTTAATATTCAAAAAATATATCTCAAACTTTCCCTGCTAATAGTCATCCCTGTGAAGCACCCAAGTGGCCACCTTACTTTAAATCCCACTAAACTGCAAATGTGCACTCTTTGATGAACATTGCGTGAAAGACCCGCAGACTCAATGTTTTCACTTTACTGCATGTAAAATAATTCCATCTCTTACAGTACCATAGCATTATGATCCTACTGAATGGTCCTATTGGTTACTATTTCTATAAATGCATGTTGGCTATATTTTTTATCAGATAACCTCTGGAACATATATAGGCCAAAGGGACAGCCTTTTGTCTACCTTTGCAGTTTAGTGGTCATACAGTTATCATGAAGTATTTTCCTGTGTACAAAAGTAAAACATAAAGGTCAATATTACAATCTCTTTGACTTAATCTCCTTGGAAAAGAATTCAACTTGGTGTTACAGCCAAACTGTTACTACCTCCATTAGGTCATAATTAGGGGGATAATTGACCGAGTAGGAATTTCTTCAGGTTTCAGATTAAAACATGTTCCCTGATAACAGCCTTTGAGATCTGGGGGATGGTGTATTGCAAGGATCCTCAAATATGGCTCTCCGGATATTTATAGACTACAATTTTCAGCATTCCTTGGGATTTCTCTAAGAAGTTCTAGGTTATTGGGGAACCCATTTGCAACTGACCTTTGACATCATTTAATGAATATGGGTGATTGTGCAAGCTGAAACACCTAGTTTAAAGGCTATAATATGTATCTCAGCACGGTGAACTTCTATTGTCACATTTCCTCTGGTAATGTACAACAGGACAGCCCATGTGGACACTGCCTTTAGTTGACCTCCAAACTCATTTTAATTGCTTTGCTCAAATCATTACTTTCTAGTGCACAGGTGCATACATCAACATTCTACATTGCAATAAACCTCACATGGATTCCCTTCAGCTTCTTCCATTTCTTTGTAAGGAACTTAAAGACAGAAGAAAAAAATGATTAAACATTTCTAATCTGTTCTATATCTGTATTAAAAGATAAGTATTATCACAGAGAAGCATGTTTAGATTCATTTTGTATATTTACTTTACCTGTTTTAAATTTAATTTGTGTTTCACAAATTGTTTAATTTGCAAATAAACCAAAATTCAGAATTATATTTTATAGTTTGCTGGATGTTTTGGAGGAAAGACTTGAAGGTTACAAGAGTGCTCTAGAGTCCTAGCTTGCCTTGGTTGCATGTCAAACCATGGCAATCCAGATGTTTAGGAACTACAACTACTAGCATGCCTTGGTTGCATGTCAAACCATGGCAATCCAGATGTTTAGGAACTACAACTCCTAGCATGTCTTGGTTGTATGTCAAACCTTGGCAATCCAGATGTTTAGGAACTACAACTACTAGCATGCCTTGGTTGCATGTCAATTCTTGGCAATCCAGATGTTTAGGAACTACAACTACTAGCATTCTGGTTGCATGTCAACCATGGAATCCAGATTTTAGGAACTACAACTCCTAGCATGTCTTGGTTGCATGCAAACTTGGAAATCCAGATGTTTAGGAACTACAACTACTAGCATGTCTTGGTTGCATGTCAAACCTTGGCAATCCACAGTTTTAGGAACTACAATACTAGCATGCTTGGTTGCATGTCAATTCTTGGCAATCCAGATGTTAGGAACTACAACTACTAGCATGCATTGGTTGCATGTCAAATCTTGGCAATCCAGATGTTTAGGAACTACAATCCTAGCATGTCTTGGTTGATGTCAAACCATGGCAATCCAGATTTTAGGAACTACAACTCCTAGCATGTCTTGGTTGCATGTCAAATCTTGGAAATCCAGATGTTTAGGAACTACAAATCCTAGCATGTCTTGGTTGTCATGTCAAACCTTGGCAATCCAGATGTTTAGGAAATACAACTACTAGCATGCCTTGGTTGCATGTAATCTTGGCAATCCAGATGTTAGGAACACAACTACTAGCATGTGGTTGCATGTCAAATCTTGGCAATCCAGATGTTTAGGAACTACAACTCCTAGCATGTCTTGGTGTATGTCAACCTTGGCAATCCAGATGTTGGAACTACAACTACTAGCATGCCTTGGTTGCATGTCAATTCATGGCAATCCAAATGTTTAGGAACTACAAATATAGATGCATTGGTTGCATGTCAAATCTTGGCAATCCAGATTTTTAGGAACTACAACTCCTAGCATGTCTTGGTTGCATGTCAAATCTTGGAAATCCAGATGTTTAGGAACTACAACTACTAGCATGTCTTGGTTGCATGTCAAACCTTGGCAATCCACATGTTTAGGAACTACAACTACTAGCATGCTTTGGTTGCATGTCAATTCTTGGCAATCCAGATGTTAGGAACTACAACTACTAGCATGCATTGGTTGCATGTCAAATCTTGGCAATCCAGATGTTTAGGAACTACAACTCCTAGCATGTCTTGGTTGCATGTCAAACCATGGCAATCCAGATTTTTAGGAACTACAACTCCTAGCATGTCTTGGTTGCATGTCAAATCTTGGAAATCCAGATGTTTAGGAACTACAACTCCTAGCATGTCTTGGTTGTATGTCAAACCTTGGCAATCCAGATGTTTAGGAACTAAAAACTACTAGCATGCCTTGGTTGCATGTAAATCTTGGCAATCCAGATGTTAGGAACTACAACTACTAGCAGGCTTGGTTGCATGTCAAATCTTGGCAATCCAGATGTTTAGGAACTACAACTCCTAGCATGTTGGTTGATGTCAAACTTGGCAATCAGATGTTTAGGAACTACAACTACTAGCATGCCTTGGTTGCATGTCAATCTGGCAATCCAGATGTTTAGGAACTACAAACTACTAGCATGCTTGGTTGCATGTCAAAATCTGGAAATCCAGATGTTTAGGAACTACAACACCTAGCATGTCTTGGTTGCATGTCAAAATCTTGGAAATCCAGATGTTTAGGAACTACAACTACTAGCATGCCTGGTTGCATGTCAAACCTTGGAAATCCAGATGTTTAGGAACTACAACTACTAGCATGCCTTGGTTGCATGGCAAACCTTGGCAATCCAGATGTTTAGGAACTACAACTACTAGCATGCTTGGTTGCATGTCAATCTGGCAATCCAGAGTTTAGGAACTACAATACTAGCATGCATGGGTGCATGTCAAATCTTGGAAATCCAGATGTTTAGGAACTACAACTCCTAGCATGTCTTGGTTGTATGTCAAACCTTGGCAATCCAGATGTTTAGGAACTACAACTACTAGCATGCCTTGGTTGCATGTTAATTCTTGGCAATCCAAATGTTTAGGAACTACAATAATAGCGATGAATTGGTTGCATGTCAAATCTTGGCAATCCAGATGTTTAGGAAATACAACTCCTAGCATGTCTTGGTTGTATGTAAACCTTGGCATCCAGATGTTAGGAACTACAACTACTAGCATGCCTTGGTTGCATGTCAATTCATGGCAATCCAAATGTTAGGAACTACAACTACTAGCATGCATTGGTGCATGTCAAATCTTGGCAATCCAGATGGTAGGAACTACAACTCCTAGCAGTCTTGGTTGAATGTCAAATCTTGGAAATCCAGATGTTTAGGAACTACAACTACTAGCATGCCTTGGTTGCATGTCAAACCTTGGAAATCCAGATGTTTAGGAACTACAACTACTAGCATGCCTTGGTTGCATGTCAAACCTTGGAAATCCAGATGTTGGAACTACAACTACTAGCATGCCTTGGTTGCATGTCAATTCATGGCAATCCAGATGTTTAGGAACTACAACTACTAGCATGCATTGGTTGCATGTCAAATCTTGGCAATCCAGATGTTTAGGAACTACAACTCCTAGCATGTCTTGGTTGAATGTCAAATCTTGGAAATCCAGATGTTTAGGAACTACAACTACTAGCATGCCTTGGTTGCATGTCAAGCCTTGGAAATCCAGATGTTTAGGAACTACAACTACTAGCATGCCTTGGTTGCATGTCGAACCTTAGCAATCCAGATGTTTAGGAACTACAACTACTAGCATGCCTTTGTTGCATGTCGAACCTTGGAAATCAAGATGTTTAGGAACTACAACTACTAGCATGCCTTGGTTGCATGTCAAACCTTGGAAATCCAGATGTTTAGGAACTACAACTACTAGCATGTCTTGGTTGCATGTCAAATCTTGGAAATCCAGATGTTTAGGAACTACAACTACTAGCATGCCTTGGTTGCATGTCGAACCTTGGCAATCCAGATGTTTAGGAACTACAACTATGTGCATGCCTTGGTTGCATGTTGAACCTTGGCAATCCAGATGTTTAGGAACTACAACTATGTGCATGGCTTGGTTGCATGTCAAACCTTGGCAATCCAGATGTTTAGGAACTACAACTCCCAGCAAATGCTGGTAAAAACATCTGGAGTCCCAGGGTTCACTGCCTTAGATTGTGGTCTGAATTTTTGCAATCCTACTTTGTTGGTCTTTCCTTTTTTTCTGTTTTTTAGTTTCTAATGGGTTTAGTGTAGGACACATTTAATGTTAGAATTTAGCAGTGGTTTGAAGATTGGCTGAGTGACATACCAATCTAGGAAATCTGGCTCACGACTGGTACAATTCAGGGAACTTTCAGCAAAAAATAATTAACTTGGAATGTCTCCATTTTTATCTTATCTGCATAGCACTTCCATTACTTTTCATGTCAGCAACAACTTATTTAGCGTGAACGTCAAGGTTACAAGAGACGAGTATCGGGCACATTATGCTTATGCTGTTTTCTCTTTTTGCCTGGCTATCTGCCCCTCTTGGAAAACTATTTAAAAGGAAAAAAATCTAAAATGGACTAAATGTACTAATATAGAAGTTGAAAGACAAATGTACCTTTAAACAATAAACCTTAACCACATGGCGCATTATGTCTTCCAGACATACCTTGTGATTTAAACTTTTGCAACTGAATCTTACACTACCACAGATTGGAACTTCCTACTTCCTGTTACAGGGAAAAGCTCTGCACTTCCTGAATGATCATGATACCGTAAGTTCATAGAGCCTCATGTATTCCGGTTCCATACTAATAATAACATGTGTTTAAGACCTGGTATTTAGAGGTGTTAAAGAAGCCCCTTAGTTTTATGTATTACATTGCTTGTGCCATGGAGAATTTTTTGCTATACGTAAAATCTGTGCTAACCCCTAGTACATTGGCACAAATGGGTTACACTTATGCAATGCTTAAAGTTGCATCACCTAATGCAAGCTGCCTGAATTTTCCCCTCTAGCACCAAGAGCATGCACCCTTGCACTGAATTTGGCCATCCTGAGGCAAGCAGCTTGGGTTACTCCATTGAAGAGATTAAGTGCCTTATGGGAGAGTCCCCCATCTGTCCCCATTGTAAATTCAACCAGTGTTATTTCCTTGGGTTTAAAGGGCATGTCCACCCCCAAAACTATAATCCCCCCAACTACTGGCCCCACCATGTAGTGTAGTTTAATCCTTACCTCACATCCCAACTCCATCTGGTTCTCCTGTAGTCCCCCCCCAAAGTTCCAAAAACTGCCCACCAGGAGGCTAGCAGGTCCATATAGGACACTGCCTGCTACCTGGCCTCCCGGAGATTCCTGCGATGCGTGCTGCAGCCCTTCTCCCCCCTCCCTCCCCCTCCCTCTCCCTCCCTCTCCCTCCCTCTCCCTCCCGTTCTACTATCCCTCCCCCTAGCACAAATCCCCCTTAATATTCTGCTCCCCAGGTCCCCCAGCCCCAACCGCATGTTTTTTTTTTTTAAAAGCTCCCCAAACTCTTACTTACCTCTCCGCTTTCCTCTGCTGCACTGAATGACCGGCAGCCACGTCCGTGATTGGCTGCCGCTCAGCCAATCACAGACGCGACTGCCGGTCCCGCCCCTCTGCTTGCATTCTCGCAAGCAGAGGGCCGGCAGTGCGGCGGAGGATCGAGGGAAGGTAAGTAAGAGTTTGGGGGGCTTTTTAAAAAAACAAAACATGCGGTTGGGGCTGGGGGACATGGGGGAGCATGATATTAAATTTTTATTTTAGGGGTGGACATAGCCTTTAACTTTTTTTGGAGTGCAAATGCCATCACAAGTCAGATTTAATTTGGCCTAACATGCTCATGAAAAAGCATTATTATAAAAATCATACATGGTATTGACACATTGATAAAGTAAATATATCTCTCCGGTTCCGGGGTGTAGGGGAGGCTCAGCAGGACAGGCAGGACTCTTGCAGAATTCTGTATGTTTTGGGGGGTAATATTGTTTCCAACATTACACTATTCTACATTATTTAAACATTCTCAGTCTGCAGTTGTTGTAAAGCTGGGTACACACGATGAGATATTTCGGTCCGATCGACCGATATTATCGCATCCGAATTCGCTAATGTCCGACCGACCGTTGGTGGAAAACCTCGTCCGATCGTGCAGTCCTGTATGGACCACACGATCGGTCGAGGTAACTATCGGACGCGGCTGCTTTTGCCGCGACCGACAGTCCTTACTCCTGGCCGACCGGTCGAAAGTATCAGGAGGAAAAATCGCTAGGTGTGTACCTAGCTTAAGGATGGTGAGCTCTTTGTTTTTTGACTGGAGGAGGTAGGTATAACAAGACTTTTTATTACCTCTAAATGTAACCTAAAGATATTTAAAAAATATTCATAGTTTGGCACTTTTCTGAATATTTCCATTTTCTAAATTCCATTTTGGCAAAATTGTTAGTGAAAGAGTTTTCATTGGAAAGTTTAGTAGGAAATTAATTTAGAATGTTTTCCCTACTATTTTTAATATCTTTTGCTTATCATCATGTTTATAAACTCAAAAATAATCTGGCTAATCAATCAAACACCCATGCATGTGTGTTGTTGGTCGAACTTAGACCTTGGCATTTATATTGGATATAGTTTGTGCATGTGTGTATTTATGCACTTACTAAGGGCTAGGCTAGACTAACACGTTTTTTCTGCGCTTGCGCACGGGATCTTGCATGCGATTGTGCATGAGATTTTGGTCAGAATAGAAATCCTAGGAGCGCAAAAGTTTGCGCGATTTCCGATACGCTTTGGATTGCCTTTCTGTTTTGCGATCACCATATTTTTGAGCAAACGCATGTGTTTCCGTATTGTTAAATAGCAAAATCGCATGCGCAAACATGGTAAAATGCACCATAATCACATAATAATCACAGAATTATGATAACCTTTTCGATTATGCATGCGCTTTGGTGCATTGTAGTGGGGCCTCAGCCTTAATGGCCTAGGGGCATAATTCTAAAATGGCAATGTTGATTTGATGGGTAATTTTCGATAGCTATAAATAATCTCTATTTATAAAAATAAAAAAAAGTTAGTTGTATTTATAAAAATATAAAACCAGTTAGCAGTATTTATAAAAATGGAAAACCAGTTAGCATTATTTATAAAAAAGGGAAAACCAGTTAGCAGTATTTATAAAAATGGAAAACCAGTTAGCAGTATTTATAATAATGGAAAACCAGTTAGTTGTATTTATAAAAATATAAAACCAGTTAACATTAGCAGTATTAATGAAAATGGAAAACCAGTTAACATTAGCAGTATTAATGAAAATGGAAAAACAGTTAGCATTAGCAGTATTAATGAAAATGGAAAACCAGTTAGCGTTAGCAGTATTAATGAAAATGGCAGTATTAATGAAAATGGAAAACCAATTAGCATTAGCAGTATTAATGAAAATGGAAAACCAGTTAGCAGTATTAATGAAAATGGAAAACAAGTTAGCATTAGCAGTATTAATGAAAATGGAATACCAGTTAGCAGTATTAATGAAAATGGAAAACCATTTAGCATTAGCAGTATTAATGAAAATGGAAAACCAGTTAGCAGTATTAATGAAAATGGAAAACCAGTTAGCAGTATTAATGAAAATGGAAAACCAGTTAGCAGTATTAATGAAAATGGAAAACCAGTTAGCAGTATTTATAAAAATGGAAAACCAGTTAGTTGTATTTATAAAAATATAAAACCAGTAAGCATTAACAGTATTAATGAAAATGGAAAACCAGTTAGCAGTATTTATAAAAATGGAAAACCAGTTAGTAGTTGTATTTATAAAAATATAAAACCAGTTAGAATTAGCAGTATTAATGAAAATGGAAAAACAGTTAGCAGTATTTATATAAAGATGAAAATTAGAATTTTGGTGAAAATTTCTAAATCTCTTGCCAATTTTGAAGTGTTGAGAATGCATTTCTGGGGGACGTCCCTTGGCTGGAAATAGTTTACTTAATCAATCTTTGCTTTGCTTAAAGGTCTTCATTTGTGTGTTTTACTATTACCATAATTTTTTGGGTTTTTTTGTCCTGGCGAATTTTAATGGTTTTTCTTTTTATATATATATTTTTTTAATAGCGTTAGAATTAGTTACATTATTAGGCAAAAATTTGCCAACTTGTTTTGCAAGGATGTTCAACTTAACACAACTTTGTTAATGGGTAGTGACAAATTTCGCAGCAGCAAAAATGAAAAATAAACCCCACTAAAAATGCTAATAGTTTTATGGTGTGATCCAATCGTTATGCGATCATGCATTAAGCGGCCACACTAAGTGCACTGCTGTCCATTGCACTGTGATCCGCTTATCAGAGTGTGCAGCATTTTTTGCACAATCGCCTGTGCTCCAATTGCAGAACATTGCAAGCACACAACAGTGCCTTTCCGATGCCCTAGTGCACATTGTAGTGGCCTCAAGTAGACAATTTTGTTTTGTGAAAAGCTGTCAACTATTAAAGACACAATTTAATTACAATTAGAACCCACAACCAAAAACACACAGTTATGGAAAAAATGATCAATTGAGCCATAAAAATACAATAAACACTGAAAAAACACTGAGGACTCTAGATAGAAAATAATACAAATGTATGAATAAAAAAAGACCCCAACCAATCAGTAAGTGTTTGGATTTCCCCTTGGGCTTTGTTGATTCATTTAACTGCATCAAACCACCCAGGTTCTCCATAGCAATAGTCGTACCCAAAACTCTATGAAAATAAAAAGCTCTGTGGATGAAGCCAAAGAAAGCCAAACATTTACTTTATTGAAGCTGCAGATCTGGGGCAGAACTGGCTGAGAGAGTGGAATAAAATCACTTGCTAAGAGAGAGCCCAGCTGGTTATACTCACCCAAACATATTAAATCTGTTATTGTTGTAAAATGGGATTCTATGAAATATCATAGTGTGGGAATCTCATTTATATAGATATAAAGATTTCTGTGTGGGATTTGAGCTTTTCAAACCACTATGAACATATATTGAATTTTTCTCTTTTAATAAAGCACGGAACATATTTTACAGTGTTTTACAATTAGGTAATAAACCCTTTGCCAAAGAGCTTACAATCTAAATCACCTGTCATACACACAACTTCACTATTGGCCTTGTGTACTGAGAGCTACAATTGCAACAAATATTCCTATGGGGACGAAGTTATGTTTAATACGGTGTCACTGACCTGGCCAGGATCCCACCATGCAGTAAATCCCCTTCACCCGTCACATGTTACACTCTTTACCCTTAAATAACGTATCCATAATATAGAAAACTGTTTATGCTCGTATTCATAGTACAATTATAGCATCACCTTAATATACACCTCAATTAGAACACATTAAAGGGTAACGCCAGCCTCCTAACTTACATATTCTGAGTTATCACCCCCCAAAACCCCAGTAGTTACCCTTTAAATATAAGCTAAAGAGCTAAAGCAGGAGGGAGATATCCCATCTATTGTTTAAGTGGTTCATTTACCCAGAACCACTGGGCAATAATATGAAGTTGAAGTTGGTTCGCTATTGGTTAGCGCAGGTTACGCAAAAGACACCTACGCATCTCTCGCTCACGATTTAATATCACATTTTTGCATCCCACAGATATGGCCCAATTTTACCCCATCTTTACATTTCTGCACTGTATGTTATCCATGCTTTTTGTTAAGTTTATTTCCTTTGTTTTCTTTCTAAAATGAGTTTAGATCCCAGTTTACTGATATTCTGTAGCCCTTACAACACTACATTGTTTCTGCTTATAGTCTTTAAAGCTGGGTATACACAGTAACGATAAAGCCCTGATACCGTCGGGAATCGGGGCTTTATCGGTACTGTGTTTACCTTCGTTTTCCGAATCAGGAAATCAGGTCAAGATATCGCCCACAATTACCAATGTGGCTAAATGTTTTCAATCAGCAGTCATGTCAGCATTGATATCCTGTGTTTGCCAGCCATTGGGGAAAGCTGCATTTGTTAGACAATAACAACACACAAAAACAGCATACCTGCCTTTTGGTGGAATGAGAGGTGGGACATGGATAAATAAAACCCACCTACCCCCCAACACATAAACAATTTCCGTGCACTAATTTAATATACCAATAGCGTCTCTAAGGGAATTGAGCTTTAGTGAATTGGTGTTTTACCAAAAAGCTGTGCTAACGGCATATTGAATAGGCTTTGCCACCGCAAACCCTTTATTAAAGTCATACTAACATATATTAAATTTTTTGCCCTGCACCTCTGATAAACGAGGACCCTTTGTCTTCACCTTGTAGCATACCTGAAATCTGCCTTTTAAGGATCGATCCTAAATTTCCTTCATTGAAAGATATACTGGTATATGTAACATTATATACAATATCAATAATACTCCTAGACCTGATAAATACATCCATGAGTCTTTAGAGAGCAGTGCAAGCCTGTACGCACGTTAGGCTGGGTACACACCATACAATATTTTCGCCCAACCGACCAATATGGGTAGGATACTGATGGGACCGCACTTTCGTCATTTGTCCTAGCCAATCCCTCGCTAGTAGCAAACACTCGGTTGGAACAAAAAGTCTCTGTGTGTGTACCCAGCCTAAGATTGTTGGTATGTATCCAATGTCTGTATTCAACTTCAGTTCAGTTTTATCTAGGGGATTGTTTCTTCTCAGATTCACTTTTCTCCAGAGATATGAAATGTGGAAAGGCTGATGTACCAATATTTAAAATGTTTACAGCCTGGTAATTATAGACCTGTAACTTTATTCTTGACCAAGTCTCAAGGGCATGTCCACCCCTTTTTTTGACTTTTAATATGTTGTAGGTCTTCCTCCCCCAGCCCCAACCGCATTATTATTAAGTCCAGAAACTCCCCCGATCTTTACTTACCTTCCCTCTTTCCTCCGCCGTACTGCCCGGCCCTCTGCTTGCATGAAACTGCAAGCAGGGGGTCGGACTGGCAGCCGCGTCTGTGATTGGTTAAGATGCAGCCAATCACGGATGCGGCTGCCGGCAGTTCAGAACATCGGGGGAAAGAGGGAAGGTAAGTATAGTTCGGGAGAGTTTCTGGAAATAATAATAATGCGGTTGGTGCTGGGGCAGGAAGCCCTACAATAACCTAAGGGCATTTTACACTAGGGGGAGGGAGAGGAAAATGGGAGGGAGAGGGAGGGGGGGAGGGCTGCTCTGAGCAAGCCAAAAACCTCTGCGAGGAAGTCTCAGAGGCAGAAATAATTTCCCTCCCTTCACTGCTCCTGGTGGTCAGTTTTTTGGACTTTACAGGGACATTACTGGAGAACTATTTGTAGCGGGGATGTAAGGTAAGGATTTTATTACACTACACAGTGGGGCCAGTAGTGGGTGAAATTCTAGTTTTGGGGGTGGACATGCCCTTCAAAGTTATTACGATCATAACAGCGACTGATACTTTGATAGACAGATGTTAATTGTACGTAGATGTACCAAACGCATTGTTCGACATTCAATTCGTTTAGCGATTATTGTCTAATGTTGTCTATTGGGAGGTTACATTACATTAACATTTAATTGGAACTTCGCATGTCGGATTGATTGTAATAGTGGCCCAGTGGCTGGGTACACACAAGCAGATGTATGGCCCAATGGGCGGTAAACGTGTCAGAAAATGACGGCCGATCATGTGCCCTCCTATGGACTGCACAATCTGTCACATCGAACTGTCCAGGCTGACTGATCACTAATGCCAAATGGTCGGTCGGGATGAAAAATCCAGCCGTGGGTACCCAGCTTAAGGTTTTAAGTAGTGTGCCACAAGGTTCTGCACTGGGGCTACTTTTATTTAATCTTTTGATTAGTGACTTAAAAGTGGAAATTGAATGGGGTAAGGATCACTCTATACAAATACACCAATGGGCCTTACAATAATTTCCCAGGTGCATTCTTCATTAATTTGTCATTTTAGAGGACACGTGGACATCCTTTAATATTGGAAGAATATTTTCATTTTCAGTTTAAAATGTTTTTTCACAGTGAGACTTCAGACGTTTTTTTCCTCTCTGAATTAACTGTTGGACAGACATTTACAGTATTCAACCTTTAAAAGAACATCATTCTTGCCAACATCATTCTTCATGGAGTATTGGATGTGCTGGTAAATTGTGACCAGTTTTGACTATTTTTATAAATATATCTGTGTCAACCAGACCTCAATATTGACATTTTCTTCGGGCAGATTTGTGCTCCCAGTTAGCCTGATCAGCTGACCAGACCGATATTTTTGTAGATCGGGAAAAACTAGTTCGGCCGGAGCAATTGAACATGTCTATAAAAAACGTGCAACGGTTGCAAGTTGGTGAAAAGTATCAGCCATAAATGCAGGTACCAGGGATTTTAAAATGTAGCTGGTTTCATTAAATATAAACGATAGGGTGAGAAACTCCTCACGGACACTGTAATTAAAGTATTAAATGGGTGAAATGCTTGTAAGCCTGGTAGGATATTGTAATGTAATTTTTCTAATAAGATTTAGCAAGTTAAAGGAAGATTTTGAAAAATACTTTGTGCTAAAAAGTCGTTAAATAACATCACTTTATCTTCTAGCGCCTTAGGTGTCCGTTCTCTGTGATAAGAAATTTAAGATGCATAAAGAACATGTTTATTAAAATAAAATCATCATAAACCCTAAATTAAACATGGCAGTGTATGCTTTCATCTCATCTACAATCCCTAGTGGTTATGGGGAAACCAGCACGGATTTCTAGTTCTATTCCTTTTCATGTTTTATTACTTTAAAAGAGAATCTATAAATGGACTGAATACATTATATCGGTCTTACAGCAGTAACTCACCTCTGAAATCAGCAGCATTGGGGAGGGATAATCGATTTGTGCAGGTTTCTTACTCTGTCTAAATTTCTGCATACCACCCCCATCCCCTGCCGTTTGTCCTGGACACTTAAAGGAGAACTAAACTTACATTTTTTAAAACCTAATGTGAAAGTTTTTCTCCCCAGAACACCTATAAATTGTAAGATTCTTCTCTAGTAAGTAGCATTTAGTACATGTAAGTAATAGATTCTGTAACTAAGAAGGCTTCCATGTTGTTGCCAGTACAACCCACAACCCATGAAGTCATCAAAGAGCCACGCCCCCTGACCCCAGTATTCACTGTCTCTATGAAAAGAGTTTTTTCTATACAGATGACTCTACACCAACATGGAAGTCCCTGAAAAGACTTTGAAAGCTGCTTGTTACCCTGCAGTTTATTTATCAGTCAGTGGGAGTTGCTGGAAAATAAACTGCAGGGTAACAAACAGCTTTCAAAGTCTCATCGGGGATTCCATATCCCATTTTTTTATTATTCTTTTCCTAGAAAACGATAATAGCTTCCACATGTACCAGGATTCTGTGCTTATTCACTGGTGGCGAACTCAGTTCAGATACCCCAGACTTACTGTTTTCTTGTTTCTATCATGTTTCAAGCAAAAGATAACACTTCTAAATGTACCTAAGTTTTCAGCTTATTTGGTTTTGGCTCACCTGGTAAGACGCCAGTTTCCGAAACACACAGTTCACAAGATCACAAGTTCAAATCTCCAGACTTACCTTTGTTTTTTGTTTCCATTATGTTTCTGGTAAAAGATTCTATATGTACCACAGTTCTATATAGTGTCTCTGTTAGCCTAGAGGTAAGAGCTCTGCTTTCAGCAAGACAGATTAAATGCTCATGTTGCAGGTTCTGTTCCCCAGACTTACTTTTATTTTTTTATTTTTGCTGAAATGTTAGTATTCTGTTTCTTACATCCATGTTATCTATGAAATACACTGCAAAGATTACTTTTCTTTTTGTATGAAAAGTAAAGGATTATATCATTGTTAGGACAGGAGCCTTGAATGTGTTTGAAAACAAAAAACTGAAATCCCTGTTCTGTGTCAGGGAGAGGGAGGATCTCTGTGCTATAATGTGATTGGCTGTCAGCTTCTAGGAAGCAAGGCTGCAACTTCTTTGTTTTGATCTGTTAAGCACTACAGAGCATGTGCCTGTACGCAGACACTTAGCTGGGGGTTTACCCAGCTAAGGTGGATTGTGGGAGCTGACCCCTAGTACTCACAGGTTATTTTCATAAAGCACCTAATGGCAAAGGGAGAGGTGAGACACAGCTTGTTGTATGTTTGTAAATGTGCTCTGTCTATTGGGACCATAGTGAGACTTCAGATGTTTTTTTCCTCTCTGAATTAACTGTTGGACAGGCATTGTGGGTAGGGTAAAAAGACTGAACTAGATAGACATATGTCTTTATTCAAATAAACAATAATGCCGGCCCAGGCACACTCCTTGGCAAATTTGCTTATAAGTCCAAAAGGAGCTAACTCAGTAAGGATCCTCTACCTATGAATTTTTCGCTATAGGTCAAGCAAGGTTTTGAACTGAGATGCACACTTAAACTTTGGATTACTCCATTTTATTATGCACAACCACACACACAACGTTTCAGGGATCTGATGAAGGGGACAATGTGATCCCTGAAACGTTGTGTGTTTGGTTGTGCATAATAAAATGGAGCAATCCAAAGTTTAATTGTGCATCTTAGTTCATACCTTGCTTGTGATATAAGGGATAATATAAGGGAAAAATTTCTATTATTGATGATGGCAGATGGATGCTAAACACCGTTTATCACAATTGTAAACCAGAATGTGACTACTAACACCTGGTGAAGGAGAGAATTCTTTTTGGAACTCACTTAAAGGGCATGTCCACCTCCAAAACTATAATTCCCCCCACTACTGGCCCCACCATGTAGCGCAATAAAATCCTTACCTTACATCCCAGCTCCAAATGGTTCTCCTGGACACCCCACCCCCCACAAAGTCCCAAAAACTGTCCATATAGGACTCTGCCTCCTGTCTCCCCTTCGGAAGAAGTTTGGCATGCGCACAGCAGGCCTCTTCCTCTCCCTCCCTCTCCCACCCGTTTTGCAATCCCTCCCCCTAGTGTTAAACCCCTTTGCCCAATATTAGCTATCCTTTCCCCAGCCCCAACCACTATAAAAGATTTTACTGGAACTCCCCCGAACTTTACTTAACTTAGCTCTCTCCCCCGGCGTTCTGGGCAGCCGCATCCGTGATTGGCTGCCTCTCAGCCAATCACGGACGCGGCTGCCAGTCCCTCCCCATTTTAGTTCCATGCAAGCAGAGGGCCGGTTTAGTACGTCGGTATGGTGGTTGGGGCTGGGGGAGGGAAAGCTACTAATGGGCAAATTTTGCAAAATGGGGTGGACATGCCCTTTAAGATTGCAATTACTGGAAACCCCACAGACGAGCACAGTGTACAATAAAATAATAATATAAAAGGAACATCTCCAAAATACTTTATAGCACTGTACACAGTACGGACGGTCTAGCACTCTTTACATGTATGCTTTATCAGGCCAGTTGAACTTCATATACATATTTTGGAGATATTCCTACTATATTAAACATGTGAATTATTTTATTTTGCGCTGCGTTCCTGTGTGAGTTTTCCCAGTGGTGGTTTATTTTATAGGGAGCTACCACTAGGGGCTGCTCATGCAGAGCAAGAGGGTCAGTTCTGAACACCTGCACAATTCACTGCACCCATGTTAATAAATTAGCCTTGGCGGTTACACATGGTACATTAGTAATATAGTTAAAACAGTTGAAATGTAAATAAAACAATTCATTAACTTAGGCTTTCCAAATACTGCTCAATGCCAGAATTAAACAGCATGAAATTCTAGCAGATGCCTTTCATAGTCAGAACACAGACTAAATGAAACAACAGCATATTTACTCTTATTCACAAGAACAACAAGAGATCACACGTGGGATGTTCAAATAAAATGAAGATTTTAAAGCAGCGTGAACAGAACAGTTAGGATTCTAGCTGTAAAAATCCTTTCTTAGTGCTAGGCCACACTGCCGCGAAGTTTTCGCGTTTGCGCATGCATTTTTTTTTTAATACAGCAATTGCGTCAACGCCTGCGATTGCACTTGCGTTTCCGTTTGCGATATGCAATCGCATGCGATCACTATTTTAAAGCGCAATCGCATGCGATTCCGTATCTCTAACGGGGGAAATCATGCGCAAATGCAGCGTAATTGCACACGCAATTGTGTGCGATCGCGTTTTTTTATTGCAGTGTGGCCGTGCCCTTATGGTGAGACAGCATTACATTTGTATATAGTGCCCCCTAGTGTAAACCTAGTGAAATCATTTTAAATGATAGAAGCAGCTCCACAGGTTTAGGGCTAGGCCGAACTCGCGCACTTTTCGTGCGCGTTTTGCGTTCGCGGTTGCGCCCGCAATTTTTGCTAAAATAGAAGTTGCTGGAATGTGAAAATTCCCACAATTTCTGATGCACGTGCGATTTGCGCATCCGTTTGCGTTTGGGTAACACGTGCATTCACCATTTTTGGTGCGTTAACGCATGCATTTCCATGAGGGAAAATGGCAAAATGCGCACGCAAAACTCACAAGAATCAGGCACACAATCACGTGCAATAACGCTATTGTGTACGCGATTCCTGTGCGTTGCAGTGTGGGCTCATATGGGGTTTTCTTATCAAAGCATTTTTTATTTCAGTAGCTATGTTAGATATACTGTGAGAATTAGGGGCTTCATATCCATTGCTGAATAATGAAATAGATGCAGTGGTTTCTGTATCAGGAATGTGCATATACTACCAGCAGGGGTTTTCATGAGATGAGTTTAGGGTTCTGCTTCCTTTCAGTAGCTTGAAAAGCTTCAGATGGCCATTTCCATACAGCAAAGACATCAACACCTTTCCCTTGAACCCTTGGGGGAGGAGGGATCAACTGCAGGGGGGCCCGGGAAACAAGGGGGCCCCATCTTATCTTATTTTTTTATGACATATATAAACCACAGTGGATGAAGCACAAATAGGGGCCCCATTATAGTTGTGCTGGGGGCCCCAGTGATTCCTAGTTACACCGCTGCTTGAACACCTTTTCACCTCATACTAATGGAAAAGTTACTGAAAATTTTTGGTTTTTGATTCATTATTGAAATTGTACATATGTCAAAATTCCAAATATTCTCTTAATTTCTTTTAATAAAAATCATTGATTAAATTCCCTTTGCTAAGGCCAGCTGAGGTCAGTATTGAGCTGTCATTTTAGTTTCGACAACAACTTTTCTTCTTAGGAAGCTTGCTTCGTTTAATTGTTTCTATCAGTAATTTCTGCATCATTGGCTGCGGGACAATTGGAACATGTTTACTTTCCTAGGGCAAGATAGTAATGGGCTCTGTTAGGTGCTCCTGCAAGCAGGAAATCAGTAATTTGGAAGCACTTATTTATGCAAAGGGAAATGGGCCGATGGGAAGATTTAAGGGGCATGCCCACTTCTTCTGTAAAAATATATCCGTTGTACTCACCCTGTCTTAATATGGTTGCAGGCTGAGAAATCTGACTCCACGATCCTCCACCGCGGCTTCCTTCTGCTTACTTGTAAGGCAGTTAGTCACGTCTGTGACAGTGAGGTCTTGGCAATGGCTGAGGGCCCTTACTAATCGAGCCTGCACTGCTGCTGCCCATTGAACGTATATGGCACGTTGCAGCAGCAGAGGAGGCAAAGCCCACGGCGGTGGATCGTGGATTTTGTAAATCGGATTCCTCAGCCTGCAAGCATATTTGGTCCGAGTGAGTACAGCGGACATGGGGTTTGAGGGGTCTAGCACAGCATATTCCATTTCTACAGAAGGAATGGACATGCCCTTTAAGTTAGAGGAATGAGAAAATAATCTTTGTATTTGCATTAAACGTTTCCTTTAATAAGACATTCCCTCAGCACTATCAGTCTGAAACATGCAAAAACATATGAATTTGAATATATCCACATGAGACTTGGAATTGGTTAAAGAATTAATGTTGCAGTTCATTCTCCTTTAAGCAGGGTATCCAGAGCAGGCGTCATTTAACAGCTCGGTAGTGTACACTTGGGAGTCCCTTTTGCTCTTGGTTAAATTGCTTTTCTCAAAAAAAGTAAATGTGTTAAAACCCGCTAAATGTAGTTCCTATACTTCTAAATAAATAAATACATAAGGTTTACATTGTGTTTATCATCTGGTGCACTGTGCTGTGATTTTCCTTATAATGTTTTGCGTCCATTATTGTCTGTTGAGGGTAAGGGGTTTTGCACAGCACACAGATTAAAGAGGAAATTCACAGAACAGACTGATAACAGCTACGGTAATTGCTGGTTGGTTCACAACAGCAACATTACCCCAATTCTGTGAAATCTTTTAAATTTTTCTTTTTTTTGACAAAGCTGTTCCTACAAAAAAAGAAGTGAAATTGTAATTTAAAAGTGCAAGGTCCGGCCCTCATCTCCAGCTTGCCAGTAGAATGCTTTTTTTAACATGGGTCAGCTGTTAACATTAGCTAGTGTGCTGCATTGGGAATAGGAATGTTAGATCAGAACACAGCCATGGTGCACTAGTTTCACAAACTAGCAGGGCAGTTGGGGGAGGGCTGGGGTTGCCTACACTACAGAAAATCCCCCCTACTCTACAGAAAGGAATAGGGGCAGACGGATCCCAAGGGGGGGAAGGGCTCCCCTGTGCATACCAGAGTCCTCCAAGTGGACAAGGATGTAGCAGGTACTGGATGACACACAGACAGGCTCCTACTCTTCACTTTTTGGGACTTTCTGCAGGCACTTCAGGAAAACCATAAGGAGCTGGGGAGAAAATAGGGATTTTTTATATCTACACAGTGGGCCAGTAGTGGGTTTACATTTTAGTTTTGAGGGTGGACATGCCCTTTAAAGCCCTATACTGTAAAAGGAATTACAAAAAGAAAAGAAAATATTGTGGTGAACTTTAACAGTTGATCACCCGGAGAACAAGAGGTAGGAATACTTGCTGATACCAACTGTACGCTCACCCAATGCAGGAACATATTTTTAAAATCACTCCAACAGTGCAGGAAATTTTTTTTATTTAAATGAAGGAATTTAGGAGCAGATTTCCTCTCACATTATAGACTTTATTACTTTTATTGTACAGTATCTACCATTGGTTGCTGCTTTTTCCTGACATAAAACATAAACTTTCATGAGCTTCTTTACAGTGACATATGGTAAGTGCATAAAACATGAGCACAAATGCAAATGAAATAGCTTTATATAGAAAGTATAATGTGGGTGGCTAAAGTCACATTCATATATTTTATGATTATAAAATTGCATAATGTCACTTGCTGCCAGATTAACTGAATTGGAAAAAAAATCCACTTATCAGCATTGTTTTCTTGGCCTGGGTCAGTGTATCATGAGCCCATTAAAAAGTGAAGTTTCAAGGCCAGAGGCATAACCACCGGGGGGGGGGGGATCTTCTTACTCTTCCTCCCATTGATACAGTCCCCCAGATAACTGCTGTTGTAAAGCAGAGAAGGGGGGCATGATATAGTTTTGCTGGGGACCTGAAGCTAGACTCCTGCACAAGGCAGCAGGGGTGTTCCTATGGGTTTTGACACCTGAAACAACTGCCGCCTATTGGCAGGCAGGGGGGGCACATGAAGCGGGCATGGCTTCATCAGGGAACATAGGCATGGCTTGTGGAGGTGGGTATGGAGGACTGACTAACACTTACTGGTGAACTGGAGGGCTGACTTAACACTGATTGGTGGACTGGAGGGCTGACTTAACACTGATTGGTGGACTGGAGGGCTGACTTAACACCGATTGGTGGACTGGTGCTGAAATGCGGTATTGCAGGAAGGAGTTGTTTTTTTAACTGGCGCCTTTTCAGTGTTCCCCAGGGGAGCGCCCTGTTTCACTTTGCTTCATGGTAGGTGCACCCCTGCAAAGCAGATATCGCAGGTGCATATGAAGCTTCCCATATACAACTGCCATTTTCCTGCAATACCTCAAGCCTTATGTGTATATATATATATATATACAGTATATATATATATATATATATATATAAATATAATATTATTCCAAATGGTACCCTAATTATATACAAAACCACATGGGGTGTTTTTAGAGCCAATTGCTATTAATTCCAAACGTGTTGATTGAATTAGTCCAGTGTATCATTGAATGGGATTTCGTATGGACCACATAATCAAAGCTTGACATAAAGCATGTTTCCCTGTTTCCTATTACTAAATACAGATACAGGAATGGTGATGTGGTTTATTCCTATAACATTATTTTTTGGGTGTTGTCCTGTTAGCTGACGAAATAACCCACATTGTGTTAATCAATTGGGATGAATATAAAATCATTGATTCATTGTATTTTAGAGTTAAATTAAAGATCACAATCAACTTCATGTATCGAAAAAACACTCAACACTCACATAGTCCACCTCATATAGGGCCACATTTATTAACCTGTGGTATCAGAAAGTTCCGATACTGTGGGTTATCGTAAGATAATGTTTGTGGTCTTACATTTACGACTGTACAATACCAAGTGCTATTACAAAATAGTGATTGTTAGCGTGTTATTGTGAAATAGCAATACCGCACCTTTATAACGTGAATACTGGCTTCCTCTAGTGGATAAAGGCAATGTAAGCGCATTGTTCTAAAATAACACTTAAAGGCTATGTCCACCCCTAAATTACACTTTTAATATTATGCTCCCCCATATCCCCCAGCCCCAAACGCATGTTTTTTTTTTTAAAAAGCCCCCCAAACTCTTACTTACCTCCCCTCGATCCTCCGCCGCACTGCCGGCCCTCTGCAAGCAGAGGGGCGGGACCGGCAGTCGCGTCTGTGATTGGCTGAGCGGCAGCCAATCACGGACGCGGCTGCCGGTCATTCAATGCAGCGGAGGAAAGCGGAGAGGTAAGTAAGAGTTTGGGGAGCTTTTTTAAAAAAAAAAAAACATGCGGTTGGGGCTGGGGGACATGGGGGAGCACAATATTAAGGGGGATATGAGCTAGGGGGAGGGATAGTAGGAAAAAACGGGAGGGAGAGGGAGGGAGAGGGAGGGGGAGGGAGGGGGGAGAAGGGCTGCAGTACGCATGGCAAAAATCTACCTGAGGCCAGCTAGCAGGCAGTGTCCTATATGGACCTGCTAGCCTCCTGGTGGGTAGTTTTTGGAACTTTGGGGGGGGACTACAGGAGAACCAGATGGAGTTGGGATGTGAGGTAAGGATTAAACTACACTACATGGTGGGGCCAGTAGTTGGGGGGATTATAGTTTTGGGGGTGGACATGCCCTTTAAAGGGAATTTCCACCCCTCTGCAAAAAAATTACTATGTTATGCAGCACCCCCCTAAACCTAGACTTCATTTAGCTTACACTATTTAAATCTGCTTCCAGCAAGAGCTCTCATACTCAAAAGCTCTGTGATCCACCGCCGCGGCTCTGCTCTTCGGGCTTCACTTCCGCGTAAGTGACAAAGTAAGTGTGAAGTCATTGACGTCACAGCCAATCACTGACTGCCATTCCCGGAGCAGTCTCCACTGAGGCAGCTCGGGAACAAAAAAAGAACATAGCAGTCGCAGTGGAGAGGGAGTGCAGAGACTCTATGGATTGCGAACTTGTATGAATTCACATGCTGGGAGCAGATTTTGCAATCTGTAAGCTCTGCAATCTGTTTAAAACAAGTGTAAGCTAAACAAACTCTAGGTTTAGGGGGGTATTACTATTTTTTTTCCAGAGGGGTGGACAGTACCTTTCAGCTATAGGTTTAGATCATGTTACCTTATCACACTATTTCTTAACTATTCATTTAAACCAATCAGTTTGAATCATATTCCATATTAGACCTCACCAGTGCTAAATTGTTAAATTAGCTTTTTTTATGAAGAAAACTTTATTTCGTCACTTTCTCTGTGTTATTGTTTTTAAGGTTGGTGTATTACATGCTTGGAAGCAGGTAGATATATATTTCCAATCTACAACCCCCAAAACCCTATCAGCGTTATTCAATAAAAGCTTTTATCATTAAAAATGGTGCTAATTTTGGCCCAACCAATTAGATGTTAGCTTTCAAATGTTAAATAACATTTGATTGGTTGGGGCAAAATTAGCACCATTTTAAACAATAAGAACTTTTATTGAATCTCCCAGTATATTGGCAATACTTATTTTCTCCAGAGTGCTCCTGGAAGATATTTACCTTTAAGTTTGCCAGTCTCTTGCTGCTGTTCTTATTGGTAGCTGGCAGGAGACATGGCCAAGCTTCAGGTTTTCAGGTTCGAGTTCAGATCCATCCCTAGCTGGCAGTCAAGGCAGTGATGGTGTGCCCAATTACTGTGACCCAGTGTAGTGAGGGACCTGCGGACTTCAAGGTCAATATCTTCTATATATTCCAGAGACAAATGTAAGTATTGCCAACATAGGTTTTTGGGGATGAAGATTAAGTAGTAAAAAGTTTGTTGGGGTGTGAACATGCCCTTTAATGTTCATTACTCAATCATTCTAGATATCTGTCCAACACACCTTACACAATTGGGACATGCAATAGTGTATACAGCATGAGCAGTTAAAATAGCCCAGAGATATGAATTTGGAATATCTTTTAACAGGTGGTCATTTACATTTTCTGGCAATTACTGCAGCACTTGAAAGAATGACAAGGAAAAGTTATTAGTGTAGAAAGAAAGACTTAGAAAGAAAAGGGCCCTAAAGCCAGCCATAGACCTGTTTCCAGGCTAATGTCCTCTCTCTTCTCCTCTATCACTAATTAAAGGACAACTAAAGCCACAGAACAAAACTGAACCAGATGACAGAACACCTTGATATAAAACCAGTAATCTGTGTCTTACCTCTCATTTTGATACGGGCAGGAAATTTACCTTAATAACATAAGCATGTGACTGAGGTCAGGAGGTGTGGTCTGACACTGCGCATACACACAGATACTTCATACAGTTCTTAACATTCTTACATTTACGTTAATACAATTTACTGAGGTGGTATTTTATAGCTTATTGGCGTTTTTAGGGGGGTTGTTTTTAGATTCCGGAGTATAAAAAATTGGGTTTAGTTCTTCTTTAAAGGGTAAGTAATAACATTGCTAACTAACCTTGCTTTCTAATACTTTAAACCATCATCATTCTGTTGGTCACTCTCTATTGGCTGCACACTAACTGCAACTTCAATGACTTCCCTACTATACTGACTATACTGGTATTAATTTCACCCACAATTAGGTTTAGAGGGGTTATATACCAAACTGATATTCTAACTACTTCATATAATGAGTTACAAAGGTCACACTGCTCAAACCCCAACTCTCTACATTGCAAATGGGATTATCTCCTGCTATTATTTAGTAATCTTCCTATTTATGATGAGTGATACTAAATTGTTCTGGTTAAATACACTGCTAAGTTACTATTGACGTCAGTGGTGAAATACCATGCTCAATGACTGCATTTATTTTATTGATGATAATGTTCCTTGGTAACTTTTTAAAACTGTACTGCAATGACAGACTTATTCATTTGCGTGTACATTTTTTCCCCTGGCTTTTAGCCCAGTAACTGCTGATTTAAAGGACAACTTTAGTGTCCATGCTTGGTCCCCCACCCCAGTCTGTAATCTATCCAATGTGAAGAAGTGCCTCTTACAGAGCGTCTTCCTGTTGGCTAGGCCCTCGGCCACAAGGGGGGGGGGGGGACACTACACTTGTCTTTTACATAATATATCACATCTAAGTACTTTCTAACCATGTATGTCTCTCCCTATTAACCCTATAGAAAGTAACTTAGTCATGCTCAGTGTGGGTTGCCCAATAAAAGAGAGGAGTTGACCAAGGGATAAGTTAATGTAAAAGACTGGTATGTATTAAGCTGAGAATTACTTGTAAGGTAAATAATACTCATGCATCATATTCATCAGAAACGTTCGCTAGTTCACACTGTTTGACTCTTTCTGCCTCTCTCTAGTTGAACTATCAAGGTACATTGGACAAAGATGCGAATAATCTAATTGTGTATTACCGTATCTGTTTGTCACTGCTGTTAACATGGCTCCAATAGGGGTTGAATTGATGTTGGGAATCTATAAACAGAACCCGCTGTTATATTTTGTTCAAGTTTTACAGCAAGACTAATGTGAAATGACAAAATGATGGCATTCTCAGTGTTGTATATTGCCAATAAAATATGTTTTAATAATTGGCTCCAAAGCAATCTTTACTTGAGTGAGTAGAGGTCCTGGAAATGGTTTACAAGAAGTGACTAATATTCCATTTAGTGCAGGGTTTCTAAGCAGCTATTGTAACACAGTCTGTGTATCTGTCATGACTTTATTTCCAGTGATTGTTGTCATGCAAATAAAATATAGTTTGTGTGAAATAAAATAACACCTAAAGCTTGTGGAAAGCTACAACATTAGCAAAAACATTGCTTGCAAGCAAAACATGGTGAACAACTCCAAGTATAATTATCATTTCTGCATCACCGAACACAGAGCGAGAGTCCAACCCAGCAAATATCTATGGTTATTTGTACAGCTAATGTGTAATTTACATCATTGTGGGTGTTATTTCAGCGTCATTTTATGTGTGTAATCAGCCAAAGTGTCTCTTCTAGTAATTATAAAGTGTTAGAAAACAGAATAAAATGAACAGGGGTGCTTGGAAGTTTTGAAGCCTTTAGTTACTTTCTTTCTGCATTAATATGACCTAAACTTGAGTTACAAATCGAGATTAATAGAACCAATTTAAGCAAATAAGACAAAACCATTTTACTTCTACCTATCTAATTATCTATCTATCTACCTATCTAATTATCTATCTATCTATCTATCTACTTACCTACCTATCTATCTATCTATCTACCTATCTAATTATCTATCTATCTATCTATCTAATTATCTATCTATATCCCTCTTTCTATCTACCCTCTTTCTTTCTATCTATCTATACCTATCTTTCTATCTATCTATCTATCTATCTATGTATCTATCTACCTATCTAATTATCTATCTATCTAACTATCTATCTATCGATCTAATTATCTATCTATATCCTCTTTCTTTCTATCTATCTATCTACCTATCTAATTATCTATCTATCCTCTTCTTTCTAACTATCTATCTAATTATCTATCTATATCTATCTATCTATACCTATCTATCTATCTATCTATCTATCTATCTATCTATACCTATCTATCTACTTATCTAATTATCTATCTATCTAACTATCTATCTATCTATCTATCTACCTATCTATCTAATTATCTATCTACCTATCTATCTACCTATCTATCTATCTAATTATCTATCTACCTATCTATCTACCTATCTATCTATCTATCTACCTATCTACCTATCTAATTATCTATCTACCTATCTATCTATCTACCTATCTAATTATCTATCTATCTACTCTATCTATCTATCTATCTATCTATCTATCTATCTATCTATCTACCTATCTAATTATCTATCTATCTATCTACCTAATTATCTATCTATCTACCTATCTAATTATCTATCTATCTATCTATCTATCTATCTATCTCTCTTTTCCTTTCGATTGATCAAAAAATATCAGGTTGACCAGAGTGTGTTGAGTGGTTTGACCACTGTACCACACACTGACAGATTAGTAAGGCAGATATTAGTAAGTAAAAAGAAAAAAACATTTTTATTTTGAATTCTTTTAAACATACCAGTGCTGGAAAAACTGCATGCACACATGGATTACATAGCAGTCTAACACGTTTCAGGTGTACGCAAAGCCCTTAATAATAGCCTAATCCATGGTTACACACGTTTAAAGCTTTGTAGTTTGGCTGCGCCCAGGGCCCCAGGAAAGTGGAAGAGGAGGAGGGATAAACAGGTGGGGGTAAAAAGAGAAAATAATAAATACGTGAAGTCGACACCGTTAATATCTGTTTTATAACAATTGCTATGATACCACGTATTAAACACATACAGTGTATGTCTCTTCTTGGGAATGGGTCGTGCATCACTTTAGAACATGATTTAAAAGGCTTTAATTATATTGCCAAAACAAAAATAGAAGTAAATAAATCTGAATAAAAAAGGCAATCATCCAGTATATCAAATGTATTTTACATTAACCAATCCATTTCACTGGATCTTTCAGCTTTCTCTTTGGCATAAATGTCTATAAAAGTATATTATTGATTGTTTTGATTTGCCATCTGTGGTTGTGCCATTAACATGGTTTGGTTGTGCCCTATTGCCTTTGGACCAGGATGGCAAGCCTTCATTCACAGACTTAATGTCAATTTGTACCAAGGCATTCTACAGGGAACTGTCATAGTATCCTTCAAAGGAAGCTCGATGAAAAGCAGTTTTAATGGGGAGAATGCAGTGTTACCGCTTGTAATTTTTGCATTTGTCGTTTGTCATATTGAAGAGTTTTAATTACAGCAGAGTGAGGAATATTTGACAGGATAACAGCCTAAACAGCCTAAACAGCGAAGTCATTTCTCCATAAAATGTAAGATAATTTTTTTTAATTGAAGAGCCCTGATCCCGTAAATATATAGTGGAAGGGCCTAGGGTGGACAGAACATGTGAAGAAACCCACCAACATCCTTGGATTGAAGCTGTTCTGTAAAAAGTCACTGTGCAGGGAGACCTATAATTAGTATAAACTAATCTACAAATACAGTACTTGTGCCACACACTAATATGTAGCAACAAATCTCAAGAAATAAACAAATGAGAACATTTTTGTTTTATTTAATGAATTGGGTTATCTTTATCTATCTGCAGGATTTTCATGTCATTCTGATTGTGCTGCAGTTTATATTTATAGGAGCTTAATTTATTATTTATTATTGATATATTATTTAAGTAAGCTGTATCTCTCACCACTGAAATCAAAACATTTTGCAGAAATCAGTTGTTTAATTTTGCAGGTTATCACAGAATGGTGGGTCTTGGAGCCAGATATAGTAAGTTCTTTGGTCCCTCAGCCATAAAGCAGAACAGGACTACTATATATATATATATATATATATATTTCTAGACCTTTTGGAACCCGAGACAAATGTTTTAAAGCTGCCTGTATAACTTACTATGGTGTGCCCTGCCACAAAAATAGTGGATGTGGCTTGTGGGGTGGGTGTGGATTGTGGAGGTAGATGTGGTGGGGCTTACCAACACTGGCTGAAAGGCTGACTTGACACTGACTGGTGAACTAGAGGGCTGACCCAACAGTGACTGCTGAACCCTGAAACTGCAGCCACTGTTAGGTCAGTCCTCCAGTTCAGCAGACATTGTTAGGTCAGCCCTCCAGTTCAGCAGACATTGATATGTAAGCCCTCCATTTCAGCAGACACTGTTAGGTCAGTTGGTTTCACCAGCCAGTGTTGACTTAACAGTGGCTGGTGAACTGGAGGGCTGACTTAACCATGGCTGGTGAACTGGAGGGGCTGGCCTAATAGTGGCTGGGGAACTGAAGGGCTGACAAATATATGCCACATAGAGAGCCCATAGTGACTGGTTCATACAAGTTGCCCACACAGTGACTGGTACTTTCAAGTTGCTCACATAAACTGGTACATATAAGTTGCCCACAGTGATTGGTACTTATAAGTTGCCCACAGTGATTGGTACTTATAAGTTGCCCACAGAGACTGCTAATATAAGTTTTATCTTACTGTGGCGCATCCTGGCATGATGGGGGAAACTTTTTTTATTGAAGATTTCTACTGTATCAGATAGTCGTGGCCCTGTGCCCAACTAACATTACCCCTAAATACTGCAGGTAAAAGCTTGCAGCTATATTAATCTGTGCAAAGGCTTGCTATAGAGTCCTTTGTTTCTCAATAACAGATTCTATATGCATTTTTATATATTTCTATATATGTGTGTGATACAGTCATACCAGTGAAAATATATGGTTCCATCAAAATATAAACTTTTTTGCATAGATCCTAGTTATTTCATTTAGTATTACGGTCAGTAAGCAGAATTATACATCTGTATCCATGAGATATGACTTCCGAAAGGCATCTGCTACCTGCCAAATTTAACGTAAATCTAAAACGCACATATTTTTGTATACCAGACTGCTTGACAAAATAATCTTTACTAGGTCAACTTTTCCCCTTAGGCACCCTGTTAAATAAGCATGTGTCAAAGCAACATCACTGGCCTCACAAAAGGGATTTTGTTCACAATTCTGACATGTGATACATTTCTTCTTATCTGAGTTTCAGCCAATTAAGACTTTTGTCAGCTTCAATTTGTTTGAAAACTGCAACTTTATTCATTAGGCATCTGCAATATACTGCATCAAAGTAAAAACTGGCCACACACAAGCTTACAGTACCTTTTAAAATTTCCAATTACTTATTCCAATTCCAATTGCATATGGGCCAATTAAATAGATAGTTTACAATTAAGCATCGCATACAGGAAATCAGAATGTGACACATGAAGCTTTGATCACTTTTACATTGATTGATTGCATTATATATACACAAAATTATGTCATGGTGATTTTTATTTTGCTCATGCAGAATGAAGCAATGTAAATTTGGCCAATGCTTTTGATGGGTTACAAGTGGGAATTGACCTTAGGATTGGAACACACAGGCTGAGCTGCTTGCTCAATTTCCAGACCTTTAAGCTGGGCACATACAGTATAGATAAAAGGCAGATTGGCTTAGACTAGAATGTCTGTGTGTGGCGCTAACAAACAAACAATCCTGTAGCCAACAAATGGTTTCGTCAATGTAACCCAAGGTTTCTATTGGCCCCTATCCTTAAGTATAGCAGGTAGCTAAGCAAACTTTCTTATTATACAAAGTTTAGGGAAAATGCTGGTGCTATGTGAACCCAGATCTATAGTCAAGGACAGACAGTAACCAAGGAAATAGGAATTAGGGCTGGGACACATAGGGACACTGGGACACATAGGTCTATTTCCCAGCCAGTTCTCTTACACTGATAGTAATAGGACAGTAGTATTCCATTGGGAATGAATGTGTACAGAATGATGTTGTGGCCTGGCTGAAGCCACTGAGTATATAAATACAGTTTGCCATGGTTTACTGTTAGGGTGGATTGTCTGGACCGACCAAAAGTTATGATCCTTGAAATAGACATGATCGTTATGTGCCAAATTAGAGCCAACTTCCTTTACTGATCCAACCAAAATTTCAGACTTAGTAATCTTAGTAAATCACCTCCCCTAATAGTACCTAAAAATGGTGCTATTTTTGCCCCAACCAATCAGATGTTAGCTTTCAAATGTTAAATAACATCTGATTGGTTGGGGCAAAATTAGCACAATTTTTAACGATAAGAACTTTCATTGAATCTCCCTGTATGAGTAAAGTATCTAAATTGACACTAACACAGTAGAAGCTGGAGCATTCACAAATCTGCTGTGAAACTGTAGGTGAAGCCAGTAAGAAAACATCTTTGGGCAACATTTGATGTGGCTTTTTTGTCCTTAAAGTTTCTCCGTTGTTATGTTGGAACCCTTTGTAATTTCCAATGGGGCTGGAGAGCTATAATAATTTAGCCCTTAAAGCTGCTGTCTATCTTTGGTTGGCAACCAAAGGATCTGCTACTGTTACCATGGGCAAGAACGGGAGACTAAAATGTTAGCTACACCCATGTTAACTTTTTAATGCTACTCCCACCTTAAATTAAGCCTTCTGCATTTTTCCCTTGCCTTTCCCCTGTAAACGCCATTTGCTATATTTATAACTGTGACATAGCAGCCAACCTTCGTGCCTTACATTACAGAGGTTGCCCTCTTTCTTGCAGACCATGGGACATTTTGCTAGATGCAGAGAGATGGGGACATATTGTGATGCCCCTTGTTTTTTTACCCCATATAAAATGTTCATATATAGTATATCATATTTTTGTGAAGGTTCTCATTCATCCAGGTTATGATATAACTGGGGTATCCATTAGATCATCTGGTGTCATTCTGAAAAAGACAGAGATATATTATATTAATTATATAATTATAATTATAAAATATATTAATTAATAATATAATGCATGTTTGTTAAAGGTGCACAGTTGGCAGTAATGTGGGCTACAGCTGTACTGAATTGGTAAATTGATATGATATAGGAGACTATATAATTCAATTCATGCTAACACTGGTACCAAATGATTTTCTATGTGATCAGTTTATACCTGTCCGCAAACTGTTAACACTTTTCATCTCTGCATCTTGACAAAATCAAATCAAAATCAAATCAAATTTAATACTATCAATCTGATACACCTTTCTTAGGACCTCAGCCGGGAGTGCCAGGCTCAACAAACTGCTAGAAGGTAGAATCAGGACAATTCTGAAATGTCAGAACAGCAGGTAACCAGGTGCCAGCAGAAAGAGTGTAATTTGTGCACCTGTAATCCCCCCTAAACATTATCCCGGTTCATAGCTGACCAAGTGGAAGTAGCATTACTGATAAGATATGGTGATATCAACTCCCCAGCCATTTCACCACTTGTGAAGACCTAGTTCTTTCCCCAGAGCAACAAAATAAGGCAGAAATCCAGGGATTTCAATTGGTTATTCATCAGTGAAGGTGTCACTGATTTTATCAGGGAATAATGGTCAATATATCAGTCATTGCTTATCTGCTTGCTTATAAAATATTGATGAGTAGGGAGGTTGTACATGATATCGTGCACTAAACGCCTTTTATAGCATGGGTGATATTAGACATTACATAACACAATGCGTAATCAGTTATACTGAAACAAAGTATTAAATCGAACTACCATAAAATAAGAGTTAATCTTCAAAGCAGCCCTGTAACCACGTGGACAAGTGGATTAGAAATGTGTATTCTGCATTTTCTCTTTCTGCTAAACACATTCAGCCCAGCCTGACCATCTGTCTCATAAGGATGTGATTGCGATTATCTAATTCCTATTGGAGGAATGGCTCGGTGATCGCTGTTTACATAAGCACTACAAGCCTAAAGCACATGGGCAAGGCATGCGAACACCGTCCCATCGTGGGGGGGGGGGGGAATCCTTTATTAAAATGAATGTGGTTGGAAAGAAACTTTATCTGCAAATGATTTGTGTATTTAATGTATGAAATGTAATTAAATATTGTATTAAAATGTATTTACTATATCATATCCTGCACTTGCAATACTCTGCAATTGCAACTTATTGTTTATCTGTGGAATTCAGTGAGATCAACTGGACTTAAGTTCTTGAAGACGTTTGTATATTTCTACCAGCTGTAGAGAGGAGTTGGTTTGTAACTGCTTGGGTTCTTACTGAAAACCATGGGGTCCTGATCAAAAGGACAATGGGGCCACCTCCCTGCAATGTTTACAGTGACTGACAGGAGAGAGTTCAAACCCCCTAGCTCTAGGCTGCCCAGTGGTCACAGGGATGGCTCAACTAACTGTTAAGGCTCTGGTAACTGTATTTCTATTTAAACACATTTTAGCTTTTTCTTTAAACATAACTAGCGGTTTGTACCATTAATAAATGTGCTATTTACAGTTAATATCTTTCCTTCAATGTATACAGTAGTTCTGGAAGTTACTACTACACGTACATACACTGTTAGCAGAATCCACTGTATATCGGTTTGGATCACACCCCTGGCAATATGCTCTGCGTTCATTTAGATTTGATGGGTGAATAATGAAAGAGCTCAGAATAGAAGTATCCTATAGAATGTTAAGCCAATTTCCCAAAGGCAAATCCATAATAAAAATCAACCTTTTTCTTTCTGTTCCTCTGTACAGGATCATTACCAGTTGCCCATGGACATACGGAATGTTTTCCATACAGACAATCCAAACTTTTCATATATAGCACAAATAGCTACTCTTTATTGATATCCTATGTGCTGTGTTTTCCTGTATGGTTTGCTGGTTGTGCAGAACGCCAATGATGTCAAGGATGATATAGTGATTTGTAATTGCAAGCAGAGGGAATACAGACGGATAAACTATAATACATCAATTAAATTAAAAAGAAAGGGAAATACATATTTAAAGGGCATGTCCACCCCCAAAACTAAAATTTCCCCCGCTACTGGCCCCACTGTACAGTGTTAAAAAATTGTTACCTTACCTCTCTGCTCCAAATGGTTCTCCTGCAATGTCTGTCCAAAGTCCCAGAAAGTGAAGAGCAGGAGCCTGTCTGTGAGTGAAAAGGTTTCCGCCTCTTACCTTTCTTCTAAGAGGTTTCTGGCATGTACAGTGAAGCCTATCCCCCACCTCCCTCCCTCCATCTCGATTCCTCTTTGCTGCCTGGTGCCCTATCTATAAAATGTTTTTCTGTAGTGTAGTGGACCCTATCCCAGTACCTTTCTGATTATTTTTTTTTTTTAAAACAAACATGGCAGTTGGGGGTGGGATAGGGTCCCCTACACTACAGAAAAAGTTCAATACGTAGGTGGAGATAGATCTAATGATAATAAATGGTCCAAGCCGGAAAGGTCAGTAGTTAGTACCAATGGACTGTATGCTATTTATATTAATTCAACATCAGTCTAATATTGGCCCAATTATTACTGTATAGATCAGGGGAAATGTGTTTTAGTCTGAATGTCCCCTTTAAAAACTGTTCTGTAAAACACAAGTCAATGAAAGTTCAGTGAGTTACCATGAAAGTTCAGTGAGTTACCGTTCTTTATATAACGACAGAATGCAATCAGAAAAAACACTGTAAGCCAAGATAATTAATTAACATGCCATTCATTATATATTACACACATGCAATCTAGCAGGGCTGGTTTATTTTAAACTAAATCCAATATATTATTCTATCACTTCAATTCAATGTTTTCATTCAGCACATGTAATAGTTTACATATGGTTAAAGGGCTCGGTGCCAAATTCTCGTTTTTAAACCTCTAGGTTAATGATAGAAATTAAGATTCTTCTGTTCAAGTCCTTAGTCATAATGGCAGTGGAATGTGTGAGATAACCGTCAGAGTAGATTTAATATATATTAAGGGTAGGTTTTGTTTAAACACTAAAACGATACATACCACACCCTGTGCTATAGCTAAAGGGCATGTCTACCACCAAGGCGACATTCTGATAAAGAAGCCCCCAAAACCCTATCAGGGAAATTCAATAAAAGTTCTTATTGTTATAAATGGTGCTAATTTTGCCTGAACCAATCAGAAATTATCTAACATTTAAAAGCTAACATCTGTTTGCTTGGGGCAAAATTAGCACCATTTTTAACTATAAGAATTTTTATTAAATTACCCTGTAAGATTGTTATTCTCATACTGCCCAAAACTACACACACAGATAATTATTCAGCCCGAACCCTGCATGAGATACCAGCAAACTCCTTTCACTTCCTGGAGCCGCAGTTGTGATGTATGATGTCACAGCCAATGACTAATTAGTTACCTGGAGGCTTGTCCATTGAGAACAGTGGAAAGCTCGTCTGAACATGTGTGAAAGCTCTGAGCTTTCCCTTCTCTTAGCAAATTGCCAGCAGGGATCCTGCTGAATAACTAGCTTTGTGTACAGATGTGGGCAGTGTGAGTATAATGATCTAAAGTTTTGGGGAGCATCTCTATCAGAATATGTCCTTTTGGGGGTGGACATGCCCTTTAATGCTAATAGCAAGCGATTTGTGTTCCAAGTATACCATATGTGACCCAGCACTAGGCACATGCTTGACAAAGTTCCAATCCAGCACCTGCTAAGTATCTTATTAAAAAAAATGTTTCCACCATTTAGCCTGTCTTTTTGATTTTGCCCCTTATGCGATTGAGTTTGACACCATTGCCCTACATTAACCAGTTATTAGATATTATTATTCATATCTTTCTTTCTAAATTCATTAAAATACATATTAATACAAATATAACCAATCAATATAGAAATTGGAACACATTTTGCTGTATCGATGACCACAATGTATTATACACATTACACTCCCCATGGAAAGTAATACAATAATTGGCATTGCCCCACCAAAATAGGGAATGTGTATGTGTCTATAACATACACCATTAGCCTTTCTAGAATTTCAAACACTCACAAAATAATTAATTAAGGGAAAATGAGGTGTAGGAAAGCTTGCTCCTACTTCCCAGAGAATTATAGGTGTGTGGGGTGTTCAGTGGTAGTTATTTTCTTGGTTACCAGTATCCTGCTAAATCTTTGCACAGAAAAATAGTCATTAGCACTGAAATCCACAGAGGGACCAAATACCTGTCTCCTTGTTTTGCTGAATATTTTGCAGCTTCTCTTGTTACCTACTGTACGCTGTGCGTTGAACATGACTTGGAATTAAGGCGTATAGATATATTAACCAAAAATTCAGTTTATCACAACTTTAATCAACGTAACTCATCAGCACAATTAACATTTTATGACTGTTTTCAACTCTTAGTTCTATTCTCTGGTATATTTTATTATTGTTTTATTTAATAATACTTCATAGTCGCTTGTGCTGCTTATACTATCAATTGTTCTATGTTAAGTGAATCTCTGTTTGAAAATGATATTTTGGTGGATAACAAATTAAAATGTAGCAAGTAGAGATGGATTAGAACTGAACTCGAACCTGAGTTCGACACATGCTTTCATCGTTTGGACTTTTAGAACTTCCCGAAGTATGGACGAATTCGGGTTTTCCGAACTAGCGGATGTATTGATAATTATCGAATTTGCGTTGTTGTTGTTCGCTAACCCTCTATTTTGTCCATAACCTGTTGGACTGTTTCTGCGATAAGCCTTGAATGTACCATTTTCACAATAGCCCTCCAAAGCAGCATTTCAGTGAAATCCCTCAAATAATTTGTTTCGTGACAACCCTTGAATGTGGCATTTTGGCAATATCCCTCAAATGTTCCGTTTCGGCGTTAGCCCTCGAATGTATCGTTCGGTAACCCTCAAATGTATCGTTTGGTAACCCTTGAATGTATCATTTGATTTCAGCATCCCTCATATGTATTGTTCAATTTTGGTAACCCTTGTATGTATCGTTCGATTTTCGGTAACTCTCAAATGTATCGTACGATTTTTGTTAACCCTCGAATGTATCATTTAGTAACCCTCAAACTGGTGATAACCCTCGAATGTAGCATACAGAAACCCGAAAATTGCCCAATTGTGTGAGAAGTTAGTGTTTAAACAAGTTTTGGTGGTATGGACATGTTCCCCAGACCATTTCCCAGGTGCCACAGCCATTTTCATTGTAATTAACTAGAACTTTTCAAACCATTTTCTCCCATTACTTTTAATGGGTTAATTTCCGAACTATAGAACATTTACTATATCTAATTCGGAAACAAAATAAACTTCAGGAACTTCGGCTATATCTAATAGCAAGCAAGCCAGGTAGCAACAGCTAGAGACACAAGATATTATCTATTGTATAAAGAGGTGTATGGATTCAAGGGAGGAAAATAATATTCTCCCTCTTAACAAAGCATTGGTAAGGACTCCGTTAGAATATGCAGTACAGTTTTGGAATCTTGTACACAAAAGGGACATCTTGGAATTGGAAAGGGAATTGTTCAACTATTAAAAATGTCAGAGGAAATGCAGACTTCCCTTAAGACTAAAGGAAAAGAAGTTCAATCTTCAAGTTCAGTTTTTCCCTGTGAGAACCATAAAACTATGAAACTGTCTTCCTTAATACGTGGTTATGGCAGGTTCATAGGTTCATTGGATAGTTTTAAAAAAATCTGGATGAGTTTATTTAAACAAGGAATGTTGCAAGTTACTGGTATTGATACATAAAATTGGAATTGATCCAGGGAAATTTGCTGAGTAGATACTATACTATAGACTTTCATATTTAGTATCAATCTTTTACTTTGTGATAGTGATTTCTATATATTGTGTGGTGTGCTGTTCTTCACCTTTTGCATTTTACTTATGATTAAACAGTGTTTTCCTAATGTCTGTATACTTGTCTGATTGTGAAGATCTGTCTCCTATGGGGCCATTCCTTGGTCTTCATGCTTATTTGAAGTATAACGTCCATATTGTTCCAATTGTTTCAAGGTATATGCAGCTTGTTTACATTGTCAGACTAGATTTACTGTAACTTTTCACACATGGCCAGAAGTAAATCGAATCCCATTACTTCATATGTAGATGTTTATAATTTGTACAGCATGTTTTATTGTAACCATATAAAAAATGTCTTTTAAAATAACAGTCAAAGTGCAGCCCATTAAAACCAAATACATATGTAGCGAGATAAGATAATGATCTACTGCAGGGGAGCATAACATGGGAACTAAACGCAATACATAATAAATTAATTAACTGACCTGACCAATCATCATTTTTTGACAAATGTTCTGCTAATTTTTTCAGGATTCTTAAAAGGACAAGAAACAGGGAAAGGGGCCCCATCATAGTTTTGCTGGGGGTGTGTTAATTGTTATTTTAAGGTAAAGTAACTTCATCATACCACCCAAAATTCACAGAGGGCTGACCAGGCATGGGCACATAGACAACCCAGATCCAACAATGGGCCACCATGCCTGCTCCCACAGACTGCCCAAGCCCCTGCAGGTCAAAGGCCAGTATTGGCAAATGACAAGGTAGGCACACACTATTTAGAATCAATCTTTAACTTTATTTTGACATTGTATGTGCACAATGTTTCGGGGTGTCCCCCTTCTTCATGCACCTGAAGAAGGGGGACACCCCGAAACGTTGTGCTTATACAGTGTCACAGATATCTGTTTGGTGGTTAACAGTCTGGAGGATACAGCACCATAGGAGTTTCCAATACAGGTGTGTGGGGAGATCCTTATCTAGCAGTGACAAAGGCCAGTATTCCAGAGTGGACCCTTTAAACGTAGTCTGTCCTGGCAAATCCAAGATGGTTGTGATAGGTCTCAGATGGTTGTGATGAGTCTCAAATGTAGTTAAGTACATAAATATATAAATTGTGCACAGTTTAACGGGGGGAGCCTGGTTGTTGTCTGGTGCAGAGGAAATTTGGGAACCTGTTTATTGGAGAGCAAAACAATTTGTGTAGCAAAGTTTAGTATAGACTGATGGGGAGAGGTAGGAAGCAGCAAGACCAGTAAGTAGTAGGTTACAATAGTCCAGTCGTGATAGAATGAGAGCATAAGTATAGCTTCGGTCAGGAGAGATAGGAACCTGAGGCTTTTCAATATGTTGCCCCTCTACCACTCTGGATCTGGATCTAATGTTCCCAGATTGCATAGATTCAAGGGTGGAAATATTATTCTACCTTTTAAAAAGGCTCAGTCTACAAAACACTGCAGTAAAGGACTCCAGTATCTAGTGGGCTGTTCGACAACAGATCATTTGGCGTTTGGAGATCCCTTAAGATTAGATGGAAACAGGTAAAAACCTTGGAACTGTCGCTAAGAACATGTTGTACTGATGTGTTCTTTAAAGGGCATATCTACCCCTTTTTTAAAAATTTAATTTGTTGTAGGGCTTCCTCCCCCAGCCCCAACCACTTTATTATTGTTTTCAGAAAGTCCCCCGATCTTTACTTACCTTCCCTCTTTCCTCCGCCGTACTGCTCGGCCTTCTGCTTGCATGAAACTGCAAGCAGGGGGCCGGACCGGCAGCCGCGTCTGTGATTGGCCAAGAGGCAGCCAATCACGGATGCGGCTGCCAGTAGTTCAGAACGCCGGAGGAGAGAGGGAAGGTAAGTAGAGTTCAGGGGAGTTTCTGTAAATAATAACAATGCGGCATTTTTACAATATGTAAAAAGGGGATTACACTAGAGAGAGGGAGGGGGGGGGAAGGGAGGGCTTTACTGAGCATGACAAAATTCTCCCGGAGGAGAGACAGGAGGCAGAGTCCTATATGGACTCTGCTAGGCTCCTGGTGGCCAGTTTTTTGGACTTTGGGCGAACATTGCAGGAGAACCATTTGGAGCTGGGATCTAAGGTAAGGATTTTTATGCACTACAGAGTGGGGTCAGTAGTGGGGGAAATTATAGTTTTGGGTGTGGATATGCCCTTTAAATACTATCAAGAGGGCTTTGTTTCCAATCACAGTATTTATTGACTGCAGAATCTACTGGCTTGGGCGTAACTACCAGAGGAGCAGATCTTGCAACTGTAGGGGGGCCCGGGAGTAAGGGGGCCCCCATCTTCTTATTTTTTCTATGACAGATATAGCTTCCTCCCAGAAAACTACTGTAGATGAAGCATGGATAGGGGAACCATCATAGTTTTGCTGGGGGATCCAGTGATTACTAGTTATGCCACTGTCTACCACTCAGGAATCAGTCTCCCAGACAGGAATCTTGGCTACACTATAAGAGTTAGATTTGATGGACCTATGTCTTTATTTAACCTTGCTTACTAAGTTCCTATGTTTGGAATCCTGATATAAAATGTCAGACAAAGCCTTCCTCTGGGCTACTGCATTTGGGGTGCCAATAGAAATGATTAAATTCCTGGCAGTGAGATCTGAGCACAAGTGATCGGTACCTCACAAGGTGAAATCCCTTTGCATGCAAATGAAGGAATGTCTATTTGGCTAACTACAGTGCATACAAAGGTGTAATTTGGAAGAGGAAACCTTCAGTTTTGTAGTTACAGTGTCAAAAATAATGGGCTGTATAAGTTCATTTTTGAATGATTCATGAGTGTAAAAGTGACTTCTTTATAATGATGAAGTAGTGATAAAGTAGACAATAAACATGCAATAAAATAAATTTTTAGACAAGCTTCCCTTGAGCAATATGAGAAACACGTTTACCAACGTCATGTAGATAAACTATTTAAAGGGCATGTCCACACCCTTAACTGAAGCTCGCCCCAATGTTGAGCACATTTGTATAGTGTTAAATGACCCCTACCTTTCTCTTTTGCTGCATATATTTGTCCTGCATGGCCGAAATACAGCCAAGGAAAATGAAGAGTAGGAGCCTTTTCCTGGTGTAATTCATTTCTGTCTTTAACTGTTCCGCCTAGAGGTTTCTGGCATGCACAGAGGAGTTCCCCTCCTCCCTCCCTCCCTCCTGCTGCTGTTCCATGCCCGTAACTGTAATTTTGTAAAAATACAAGTACCTAGGAAATGTCCCCATACCTAGACCTTGCTAGTGCAAATTCAGATTCTAAACATACTTACCAGTCTTTGTTCCATCGCTCTCCTTCTGCTGTTTATTCAGATCACAGAAGCAGCAGAAGGGGTCAGACCACCAGGACCACAGTGAATCCAATTGGTTAAACAACATGGATTAATTAATGTTATCCGCTTTCATCAACTGCCCTGTCTAACTTGAAAGTTGAACTTCCAGATTGCTGCACTTTCTAACAGTATCAACCTTACTCATTTACCGTTGGCAATTTTTTTTGTTCCAATGAACTTGAAACAATAGCAAGTTGTCAAACAGCACTTTTGCAGACATTTGTGTGTTGCCTGATTAACTTACCCATCCCTCTATCTATAATACATTGATCACTTCCTTCCTATCTATAATACATTGATCACTTCCTATCTTTTTTTAATGTCATGCTAACTATCCGTTAGCCTTACGCGTGATCAGCTTTCCTCTATTGCGGGCTTTGTGCTGTACTGTTTACCTTCCAACCTTGGTGAACAGACACACTCTGTGCAATTTTGTCAGTACAACACAAATAAGACTATTTGGACCTGATTTACCCACATGTGCCGTGTTAAAAATAGGAGTTAAAATTGTGCTAACCTATATTGAATAGGTTAGCGTAAGTTTAACTCCATAATTGCACTGGCTGCACCGGTTTCACAAAAGCCTCCCGTGCAATCAGTGTAATGTATTTAATAAAGGATTTGCACCAATTTTAACTCCAAAATTTAAGACCAGCTAATGGCTGGTCTTAAAGTGGCACTGGGGTAAAATTCCTTTTGGGATTTGCCACAAGGTGCAAATCCAATATTAAATACCGAAAGCCATATCTGCCCGGAGCAATTTGTGGTTGTGGGTAAATGAGGCCCCTTGACTCTAGTCTACTCTTCTGTGTGAACACATGGCTGTCTGCCAAAGCAGATGAGAGGTTGTACCCCAAATGACAAATTCAAGACTATTTCAATTGTAATTGCTTTTGAATGAAGATCATGCAGAGAATGCAGATTCCCCACTTTCATCCATTGACAGAACTGAACAATATTTTGATTTTAAAAAATACATTAATTTTCTTATAACGAGCCATGAATTCCCTTTAACTAAAACTGTGGACAGCTGCAAGCAATGAAATACAAAAGAAGTTGAGCAAAGGCTATTGAGGGATCTGAGAAGTGTATGCATAGCGTCGATTCATTCAAAAGCTTTCCACTTTTTTTTTTGCACATTAATAGGTTCCTGTAATTCTAAAATCATTGTTAATGCTTTCTTTATAATATCTTTATTGTTGCAGGGAGATAATGTTAACGAATTCTGCCAAGAGTGGAAATGAAAATGTCGTAACGCTGTATAATTCCGCTATTATTTACAAGTTGATTCCTTATTCTTTTCTTCTTTTAATAATAGTTAATAACACGTAGGGTGATCCAAGTCATTTTCACATTAGGTTAAGGGAACCAATCCAGATCTGTTATATGGTGCAGTCATTATTCTATAGTATGTTGGTGTTTCATAGTTTATGCAGTTATTTATCCAAACGACTAGAGCTCACCAGGAAATCTGTTTAAACTCATTTACATCAACTGAAACGTTGGGCAGTCGGGTTGAATTATTGCATCGTGTGTACCTAGCTTAAGGTGCTGGAAACCTTTAATTCCATTTTCAAAGACTGGTTTTCCACTCATGTTTCTTTAAAGCAGAAATGAAGTAAAAACGTACATTTAGTTTGGGAAATTAGACACTTTTACATATTTAAAGTAGAAAAAAGGCTGAAATGTTCTGTAAATACCCCTGCTTGAATTACATAATCCCTAAATAACAAATACTGTAGTTTTAGCTCTTATCTGATATTAGTCGAATTTTGGAAAAATTATCTTTTTCTGGCTTAATCAAATTTTCGTCCTGACTGACAATAAAAATGAGGTTGTTGTCTACTGTACATGACTTATTTCCTCACATCTTCCAATCTAATTACCTTTACCTTCCTAATTGGAAGGGCATGTCCACCCTAAAACCAAACAACTGGTACCGCTCCCAACTCTAACTGATACATTCAGCACATTATTAGATGTTTTATTAACCAGATATTTAAAGGGCATGTCCAGCATAAAATAAACTTTTAATATTCTGGTAGAGGACCCCCCCAAACCCCATTTTCACAATATTTACAAATCTCCACCTCTGCTCTGCGACTGACAGCCATTCTACTTTAAAATAAGATTTTAGGAAGGAAACACAGTGCAGCTCTAATGTCTGCAAAACATGTTTAATTGCATTGTGACATGTTTCGGATCACAATGGATCCTTTCTCTTCCTCTTAGGTGGACAGAAGAAGTTGGAACATACAGCGTTACCAAAAGTCTAAATGACTTAGAAGGCGGCATTAAGAGCAAGTTCTCTGCTGATGACACTAGCAAAATGGCAGATGAGATTCAATGTTGATAAATGTAAGGTGATGCATTTGGGGTTTAACAATCCCTGTGCCACCTACACCATACATTCTCTGTGTTAAGTGAATCTGTAATGGAAAAAGATTTGGGGGTTCTAGTAGATAACAGACTTAGGTGTTGCAAACAATGCCAGGTAGCAACGGCTAGAGCTAGCAAGATATTGTCTAGTATAAAGAGAATAGATTCAAGGGAAAAAATAAAATTCTCGCTCTTTACAAGGCACAGGTAAGGCCTCATTTGGAATATGTGGTGCAGTTTTGGAATCCCACATACAAAAGGGACATCTTGGAAATGTAAGCAGTTCAGAGATGGGCAACTAAAATAATATAGGGAATGGAGGGGCTTGACTATGCAGGCAGATTAGACAAGTTAGGGCTGTTTACTTTGGAAAATTTGTGTGGGGATATGATCACTTTATACAAACATATTAATGGACCATACAATAAACTTTCTGCATCCTTTAGGATTAGAAGAAAATAAGTTTCATCTTCAGGTTAGGAAAGGTTTCTTTAAAGTGAGAATGGTGAAACCGTGGAACTGTCTTCCAGCAGATGTGATAATGGCACGTTCACTGAATAGCTTTAAAAGTGGGCTAGATAAGTTTCTAAAACTAAAAAAAAAAAAATATTGAGAATTACTGGTATTAATAATATACTTTAGTTCTGGTTGGTACAGGGATACTATATAATATTTAGAATTACTGGTAATACATATACTGTAGTTCTGGTTGATACAGGGATACTATATAATATTGAGAATTACTGGTAATACATATACTGTAGTTCTGGTTGGTACAGGGATACTATATAATATTGAGAATTACTGGTATTAATACATATACCGTAGTTCTGGTTGGTATGGGGATACTATATAATATTGAGAATTACTGGTATTAATACATAACTGTAGTTCTGGTTGGTACGGGGATACTATATAATATTGAGAATTACTGGTATTAATACATATACTGTAGTTCTGGTTGGTACAGGGATACTATATAATATTGAGAATTACTGGTATTAATACATATACTGTAGTTCTGGTTGGTACAGGGATACTATATATGTGACGCTCCGGATTCCCAAGTATTCCTTTAGTCCGAATAACCCAATCTATAACCACTATCTTCACCAATAGCCAAGCCCCCGTTAGCCGGGAGGCTAGATGTGCCTCAACGAACACGGTTGCCCCCTGGACTTAGAGTGCAAGGCATTCGAACTGAGGCCGGGAATACTGGAGAAGTCCGAAGCGAAACTGACAGGCAAGGCACAAGAAGAGATACAAAGGTCGGAGACAAAAATACGAGGTACAGACTAGGAGCAGGCAAGAGCAGGGTCAAAAATAGAGCAAGAGGTCAGAACCAGTAGTCAGGCCACCAGGCACGGTACAGAGGGTAAGGCAAGAGCGTAGTCAGGAACGAGCAGAGGTCAGGACAGACAGATATGATTCAGAGTCAAAAAGCAGGCAAGGTTCAATAACAGAAAAAGCACAAGACTAATCAACTATCATAATAGAAAGTAAACTAACCGCTATATCGAGCAAGGACAGAATAGGCTGAGGGGTTTAAATAATGCAGAGGAACCAATGGAGAGTGGAGGACAATGAGTCTGATGCGAGGGATTTTTGCGAGGTTTTGAACTAACTAGCCCTCCTCCGTCCAACAGCAGATCTGGAGGAGCAGAGGAGGTAAGAGCCAGTGCCTGTGCGCGTCCCCACAGCACTGGACAAAGACCGGGCAGATGTGTGAGCACGAACGGACGTGCTTGCGCGAGAAATGTAGTTCTGGTTGATCCAGGGATACTTTCTGATTGCCATTTGGAGTCAGGAAGGAATTTTCTCCTCCTTTTTAGCTGTTTTTTTTGCCTTCCTCTGGATCAACTGTTTGGTAGGGTTAAAAAGGAGGGTGAATTGGTTGGACTTAATGGATGTATGTCTTTATTCAACCTCAATTACTATGTTACTATGTAAAGCCGATCTACATCCTGGTTGCGGCTGTCAGTTAAGACAGACGTGATCAGGACGTAGAGCGGCCATCAGCACAGAGGCTCTCTGCACATGTTTATGCTCGAAACAGGAGCAGGGGGCAGTGCCCAGGCGGTGAAGGACCAGGTCAGGTAATGCATCTTTGAGATTTCTAAATATTGCCAAAATGGGGTTGGGGGGGATCTACCAGAATATTAAGGGTAAAGTGGTTTCTGAGATGTCAATTAACCATGATCATTTAATTGTAACACATTCCCTTTTTAAGGTGTGAGGCAGGTGCTTATTCCTACAGTTCTTTCTAGCCTTGGTTGTAGGTAATTTAAAGAGGTGAGTGAAGCACTTACTACACGGAACATCAGTCTTCAGCCCACTTGGGAATCATTGCTAAATCTCTGTTCCTTCTGCAGTTCATGTTCCTTCGCCCAGAATCCTGTGATGTGTCAGTGTCGTACTGTTCAGTCATTTGATCACAGCAGGGAGCTGGCAGAAATGTGTCATAATGGGAAATCCACAGAACAGTTCTAAAGAGCTAAAAGTCACACACTGGGAAAAAACAATACAATTAATAACTACTATTATTTAATCTAACTACTGAAATAGAAAGCTGAAATCACTGACACCAGAGCATTAAGCCATGCTTACTGTGTATAATCCTTATTGCACCTGAAGATGAAACATTGACTCGGCTATTCTTAAGGGATATCCACATCTCCTCTGGAACTCTTTATTATAAGGGACGTAAGGTAGTTTAGAAAACCTGATTTCAAGTAATGCAATTTTCAGTATCAAGCTCCATAGTTCTAATGTTTATCATATTCCCTTCACCGGTGTAAGAAATATTGACTTAGTGTTCCTAGCTGAGCTCAATACCTCTTAATAAAGGGCAAGTTCCCATTCCAAATAAAAATTTATATCCACACTTGGGACCCAACTAAACCTAGCTTTCGTAATACTTACCGTACCTTTTCACCAACGCTCCTGGACATACTTACAAAGACAAATTCCTTGCTGCCAGGGTCATGCCGCCTCTGCTGTTGTTGCAAGCTGGTTACAAGTGTTCACAGCAATAAAAAATGTTCTGTAGCAGCCATCAGCCATTGAGCATGATGTCACTGTCACGGCTTTTATTGGTCGATGCTACCCAGGCCGGAAGAGATGGGAAGAAGGTTGCGGTGAGAGATTGGTTCAGGAACATTGGATGATAAGGTAAGTATAGTAAAAGTTATCTTTGGGTGGATTCTGGCTATAAAAATAAATGTTTGTTTTGAGGGTGGAAGTACCCTTTAATTTGGTTGCCCTTCGCTAAACCTTTTCCAGTTTTATAATGCATATATTCAGTCATCCTGTTTTTTGTGGAACAGATACAGTTTTAAGGACCTGTGCCACTCGTGTGGATTGGGTGTGTCATTTTTGGGGCATTTCCAGACGTCGTTGAAAGTGTTGGGAGGGATGTATAATGTCCTTTTTGTAAACTATATTCCAAAACTGCATTCCATATTCTTAATGAGGCCTAACCAGTGCTTGGTAGAGAGGAAAAATAATACTTTTTTCCCTTGAATCTATATCCTACAGGCTACATCTAAATCTAAGCCTCTTATCCACAATGGGGATTTACTTTTACATATCCATTTATGGATTTATTATATAAGTCTATTGCCTTATAACTTTCCCAGTAACATAATCATATGGCTTTGCAGTGGGGTCAGTGGGGATACATTTTATATCACAAACTGTCAGTGCCCAGGGCAGATTATTTTACTTTCATTAATGTCAGAACATTTTGCAAATGCTTCTGTTTTTAATTTTTCTCTTTCCATTTGTTATATTGCACCTAGTCTGGGAGTGGAGTAACTTTGTAGGGACCTGTAAGTGGAGAAACCACAAATATTTGTGAATACGTAATCCTGGCATGGACGATAGCACTAAATAATGGACAGTATGCTATTAATATTGCATTTTTATGCACAGTTTTCCATTGATATGCACTGTGTTTTTATATCAAAGAATTCTCTGTTAGTTGCTTCACAGTACTTGGTTTAGTAAATTTGCCACCAAGAATCCACTGCTGCAGAAAACAATGGCAGACATAGTTATACAAGGCAATATATCAAAAACAATAATACCTCATAAATAATCAAGCCAACCTCTAGGAATAATAGTAATATAACTAGAAAAAACAGATAGAGGAAAAACGGCTAGTATAAAACTTAGTATTTATTTATCTTATTAAAATCTATATCAAAAATGTATCAAAAGGTAATTTAGCAGAGTAAGAATATAATTATACAATTAGTGTGCAAATAATCAAGTACCGTATATACTCGAGTATAAGTCGAGGTTTTCAGGCTGTGAAAACAGCCTGAAAACTGAACCTCGACTTATACTCGAGTCAGTCACTTACTGGTGAAGGAATCCGGCTGCCGCGTCCACTGATGGTCGCATCCACTGACGTCACGACTCGGCGCCGCTAACCCATCATGGCAAGAAACAAGCAGGTCGTTCCTTATAATAAGGAGAAGCACACATTACAATGAAGGATCTATACAATGGTAATTACACTGAAGACATAGCGTCGATAGTTGTGTATAGGTGTTTCGAGAGTCCATTATAGTCACTGACTATAATGGACTCTCGAAACACCTATACACAACTAACTGCTTGTTTCTTGCCATGATGGGTTAGCGTTAAAAGTACTATGTGACACACTATATTACAGGTTATTTTGTAAATATGTATATTGAGTTGATTACTATGATATATGTTATTATCTAGCAAGGGTTAACTCTGCAGAGTTTTTCGGACTGGCTTCAGTGTGATTGGACGCCACGGTCACATGACCCGTGACGCATCTGATCAGCTGACCGTATCTCGTACATTTAAACTCGGCGTGTCAACGCCGATAGTAGCGCCATTGAAAAAGCCCCTTTGGAGCGAAACGCGTTTGGGGTGCTCCCTCACCTATAGTCTCCCTTATCTCTCTCGGAAATTATGGCATTGTCCAACTAATCCTTACCTTGTTACTCTGCTCAAAGTTCTGACTGCCGTGCACGGACGACATTGACTTTTTGTGACTGATAAGTATATGGGGAGGATGGGAGTCTGTATAAACTTACTTATATTTGTAGGTGGGGTATAGGCATGTTATACTAGCATGCCTGATGTACTTGATTATTTGCACACTAATTGTATAATTATATTCTTACTCTGCTAAATTACCTTTTGATACATTTTTGATATAGATTTTAATAAGATAAATAAATACTAAGTTTTATACTAGCCGTTTTTCCTCTATCTGTTTTTTCTAGTTATAATACAAGGCAATATAGACACAGCTACTGTACCTGCAATTTCCAAGCTTGTGGAACCTCTAGTGAAACAAGCATTAAAGGATAACTGTATTGCCTCAATGCATTTTTTTTAAAACTGCTTTATAAAAAGTAAAGATGTGCAGCCCTCCCTATACATATTTTTCCTAATTTCGAGCCTCTCTCTGCCTTTAATTAAGCGTGCTGTGAAGGGGGCGTAACAATTCTGTCTGCCACTAACTGTCACTCAATGCTAGCATGCAAGAAAACACTCCTGTACCCACCCTTGATTAGCTTGATTATGTAGGCTGTATTCTAGCAACAGGACAGTTCAAGTTTGTTTGACTGGCAGAGGAGGAGGAGAGAGGTTGTGATATGTTAACGATGGCCTTGGGCCATCTAGGAGGCGGGCTGTTAGCAATCATCTTTGCTGTGTGATATCTAAGGGAGGGCAGCATGGCTGTAAATGAGAGTAACTGATTTCAGCTGCTGGAAGTGTGGACATGTAATGGGGGAGATGTTGTTTTTTTGGGTATTGTTGTCCTTTAAATATTGATAATCTTCTATTTTTCATTTGCTCTGGGTAATATCCCATGAGTTGCATTTATGTAACAGGAACGTGATGGTAGCTTTGATTCCCAAAATGAAGGCACCATAAAAAATGAGCAACTAAACCTGCATTGCTTTCTGTTACATAGAGTGCAGAACTAATATTGGAAACTCACCAGTCCCACTGTGACCCCTCTCCTGGGAAGGTGGGCCAAACTATGGGACGACACCAACATGTTCTTCAATAAGTACGTCTCCACAGTCCTTGGCTCTGAACTGTCTTAGCAACTGCCAGGGGTGAGACCTTACCTTGAGTAACTCAAAATGGAAGGGGGGATCTATAGTGAAACATGAACTGTGTTCAAAAGGGAGACGTGGTTTGGCCAGGAAGTTTGGAAACTACTTAAATAGGGTATTTTATAATAAAAAGTGCATAATAATTTATATTTTTATATTGCAAAATAGTACCAATATCCCTTGACTTTAACAAAGCTTGGTACCCAGTTATGTTATTCCCAATTGTACTGAACATTAAAGGGCAAGTACAGCCCTAAAATGAAAACTTACATACAGGTAAATCTTCCCCCAAAACCCTAAACGGTAATAGTTTGTAATCTGAAATATATAAGTCTAACCTGAAATCCTGCACAATGTCCTGTTTCCCCTGTTTCTGCTTCCTGGTTCTTCCAGTTAACAACTCTCAGTTATGGATTTGACAGTTGACATCACAGCCAATGACTGAATGTTAATATCCTATCTGCCTCTTCTGAGCATGCCCAGGCTCAGTACAGGTTTCTAAATTGCTCAGTTTCCATGAGGCATGCAGAAGCATAGCAGGCATACAGTAATGAATTCATAGCACAAACTATGATATATCAACATGTTTTAAAGCCATTCTTTCTAAAATATTTTCTTATAAAGATGGAGTTATCCATTAACAAAGGAAACTGACATTTCCTTTCTGTGTTACTGTAACTAACCAAAGTCCTTTTTGGTTTCACACCAATGTATAAAGTGTTTACCTAGTAGACAAGTAGCACCTGGCAGACACAGCAATAAGTAACCACCATTATCTCTGCACAGAGATGGCTTTAGGGTAGGCATGGAAATATCATGTTCATTTTGCTAATAGATTAACCCAATCTTGCTGTAGGGGAAGCCTCTCCCACTGTTGCTCAGCTACAGCTTCCTAGACACAAGACCAGCTGCTCTATGTAGGTGAATTGAGTTGTTGCTCAGCAACAGTTGGCAAAGCCACAGGTTCCAGATTTCTGTTCTGCGGGAGGGGATGGTTAACATTTGTTTTCACAAGCCGTAAAATAATGTAGTTTCTAATTTAGGTTCAACCGGAGGTTCTTCAGGTTACTTTTGTCCATTTTTATCATATACCGTGCTGCATATTTCAATCTAAAAATAGTTTTAAAAAAGAGGATTTTGCTTTCCTCCATTTTAAACACGTTAAAGGGCAAGTCCAGCCCCAAAATGAAAACTTACATACAGGTAAATCAACCCCCAAAACCCTAAACGGTAATAGTTTGAAATCTGAAATATGTAAGTCTTACCTGAAATCCTGCACAATATCCTGTTTCCTCTGTTTCTGCTTCCTGGTTCTTCCAGTTAGTAACTGTCAGTTATGGATTTGACAGTTGACATCACAGCCAATGACTGAATGTTAATCCCCTGTCTGCCTCTTCTGAGCATGCCCAGGCTCAGAGCAGGCTCAGTACAGGTTTCTAAATTGCTTGGTTTCCATGAGGCATCCAGAAGCATAGCAGGCGTACAGTAATGAATTCATAGGACAAACTATGATATATCAACATATTTTAAAGAGGCCATTTTTTTCTAAACGATGTCGTTATCAGGGTGGAGTTGTCCTTTAAGTCTAGGGATGGAAAAATTTGGGTTTTACCATAATGCTCAGTACAATACAATCCAGCAGGGCAGTAATAACCAATCACCTTGAGTTTATTTTGTGTCAGTCCAGAGTATAATCATCACTGTTCCCATTTCCAGTAGACATTGTCAGTGTGTTAGGCAGAGATGATAGTTCTAGTACTAAGTAGGCCGGGAGAGAGACTGTGCTGAATGGAGATGGAAAGAACTATTGCTCTTGTGTAATTTTAAATGATTTTCAAAAATATTTTGTCCATTAGAAAATGTTCTCCATGCCATTTCCCAGATTTCTATGCAATTTGTTAACTCCTATAACTCTGTCCCTCTTGCAATCACAGGGCCCTATTTATAAAAGATCGGTATCGTTATCGTAAAATACCGATCGTTATCGTAAAATAACGACTGGTTTATTACCGATAACGACCGTTATTTACCGATAACGACCCTTATTTACCGATATCGCTATATAACGGTCGTTATCGGTAAATAACGACCGGTATTTACCGATAACGACCGGTATTTACAGATACCGGTAATACCGGTCGTTATCGGTAAATACCGGTCGTTATCGGTAAATACTGGTCGTTATTTACCGATAACGACCGTTATATAGCGATATATATACGATAACGATACCGATCTTTTATAAATAGGGCCCACAGTCTCTCAAATCCTCATCCCTGGCTGAATCCCACAACCCCTTTATTCCTAGGTGCACACGTGCTGCTGAGCAGATGTAGAGAGTCTTGTACCCAGGATGACTTTCTCCATTACAAGTCTATGCTACAATGCCTCAACACCGCACTGTCGGTAGCAAAACAAAACTATAGGTTACTGCCTATTTTTCCATTTTTAATGCCCTTCTTCATCCCTCACCCACTGATTCTCTTCTCTCTTCACGTTCTCCCCAAGACTTTGCAAACTGCTTTAAAAATAAAAAAGAGTTTATCTGTACCTAGATTCCAAGGCTTCAGGATAGCTCTCAGATTCTTCTACCCACAACTCCCTCTGATGCTCGTGAATCTTTTAATCCTGTGACGCAGTCAGAGGTCTCTTACCTGCTTCGTTCCTGTCCTCTCACTACATGCTCTCTTGATCCCATGCCCTCTTTCCTACTAAGCACTGTAATCAGGTTGTTTCCCCTATACTAACAAACATATTCAATGCCTCCTTGTCATCTGGTATTTTTCTTTCCACCTTTAAACATGCATAGGTGAAACATTTATTTTAAAAAGCCTCCCTTGACCCCTATAGTCTTGCTAGTACTACCTTTTATCTTTTACCAATAGCCTCTAAAGTATTACACTTCTCCTGTATCACTAATTATCTTCATGCTCATAACCTACTGGACCCCTTGCAGTCAGGATTTTATCCTGCACACTCCACAGAAACGGCTCTGTGCAAAGCCTCCCAAAAAGTCACCTTTCTGTTGTCATCCTTCTTGACCTCTTCTCTGCTTTCAACACAGTTGATCATTTCCACCTAATGCAAAATCACTCCTTGGTCATCCAGAAGGAAGCAGCTTTCTGGCTCCTATCTCTAACACAACCTACTCTATGTGTTATGATAATAAACCTCTTCTACAGTCCCTCTTAAGGTTGGTTCACACATGTGATCTCAGGGACGAACGTGACGCATGATGTCTACCGAATCCCAGTTTTGGATGTTTGGATGTAGCTCATTCAGGGTTGCCAGGCCTCCCTATTTGGCTGAACTGCAGAGAAGACCTCCTGAATCAGTCAGGTCTTACACTTCTTCCTCTCTCTGCCCATCTCTATCCACTCCCTGTCTATTTTCTACCTTTCTGTCTGCCAGTCTTGTCCATTCTCTGCCCCAGCCCCCAGCCCACTTCTTATTCTTTCCCTCCCGTCCCATTCTCTGCCCATTTCCCAGCTCCCCATCTTCTTAGTTACACTCAGAAAAATCGGCATCACTGAACTCTAAATTCATGGCAATTTTTATGTGCAGACAGAAGAACTACAATGGATTTTCTGTGTTGGTTGTAATGTGCTTGTCCATAAATAGCTTAAATTAAACTTGCTGCTCACAAGGTGAATGAAAAATTTAAAGTTCTCAAACTAGATTTCTCCAAAGGGTTTCTAACGTACAGATCCAAAAATCATAACCTACAGATCCTGTGCTGCTTGTTTAATTGCCAATACCTTTTAAAAACAACTAAGGGGTGAATGATCCTGAATGGATGGTGTAATTCCTAATTAAATAAAAAAAAATTCAAGAAACCATCTGTAATTCTGCAGGTTTATGGCTTTTTCTGATGTCTGCAAACCTCCTACCTCGTGAATATTAGTTTTCTGATGGCTCAGCCTTGTTCTGAGAGTCACGGCCAGGTCACCCAGTGGTAACGTGAGTATGTGACAGCTTTCCAGCTCTGCAATTGCCATTCACTTTTAGATTTACTAAATCCCAATTGATTTTATTAAATCCCATGTAGCTGATGTCGTAAGCAGTTATATACCTGTATAGAATAATAAGCATGTTTTGCTTCAGATTGTGTAACAATAAACCAGAAGCATGACATTTGCCCATGATGATTTAGAGCTTTTTAGCCAATCTACATTCGAACCTGCATCTGTTACCAAGTGAAGTGCCACATTAAATTGACTGAACATCCCTAGAGCCATCTATTATTTGGCAAAGAATAGCATGTGTTATTCCTTGAAAATTCTTATCTCGGTTCATTATTTGGGTCAGACACTTTGGCCCAAAATACATTCTATCATCATGGTTAACCTTGCAATAAACAGGAATCATCCAACATCCTTCCAGTTAACAGATTTGGGAAGTAATGGTGCTTGTGGTCTACCATAGAAACCTGTACAGGAACCTGCAGAAAGCATTACCCACAAACCAGGTACCTGCAGATACCAGACACAATGCTAGTGTAAAGCTAAAAATGTATTTTAGGTTACCCAAACCCAATGCAGGAATCCAGTGTTCTATATATCGGACTACCTCCCTCTTTAACTGATATTTAGCTAGCTAGTAATTCTCCATTATAACAGTTTAATACACATTCATAGCTTTCTTGCCAAGTTTTGTTTTTCAAAGGTCAAATTTAGAAACTCAGTGCCAGTAACTAATGCTATTGACAGGGGAGGTAACAGCTAATATCCAGTCTTTAAATGTATTTGGTTTATCTTCGTAGCATTCCTGGGTACAACAACATGTTCTGCCCTGAAAGAAAATGTAACAGTATTTAAAACTCAAAGCTTTAAAATGATGCAGTCAGTCCCTTGTGACTACAAAATAGGGTCTACGGGCAATTTTGTTTCCATGTTCTGTTAGCAAATTTTACAAACCTCTGATGACTTCATAAGCATCACAATTTATTCTTTTGTTTCTGTGCCCAAGAGTAATTGGCCTGTAAAAGAATAAATCAGGGATCCAAGACATGACACCAGCCTATGGGATTTGCATTGTGTGCATTTTAAATGTCCTTTACCTCAGTCCTTGCCATGTCCACATAAAAAATCTTACTTACCTCCTAATTTTAAAGGGTATGTCCACCCCACAAACTAAAAGTTAACCCACTACTGTCCCCACTGTTTAGTGTTCAGCTGTCAGTGAGAGTCATCTGGTCCCTGCTGCTTCCTTAACCTCAATAAGTACTGTGACATGCGCAGGGGAGCCCTCCCTCCCTCTGGATAGATCGACACTGCTAGGTGCCCTACCATTAAAAGCTCTTTACATACTGTAGCGCACCCCAAACCACCCCCAACGGCCAACTTACTTTTTTTAAAAAGCAGAAATATACTTACATGGCTTCGTTCCCCCAGCGTTCTGCATTGCCGGCAGCCTCTCAGCCGACCAGAGCAAAGGGAAATTTTTAGGAAGAAACAACCGTTTCCAACACCGAATTCGTAAACTTTAGAAATGTTTTGCTGGTGCACACAGTACAAAAAATTACCAATCCAATCAGTAGTGACAGGATTGGGCCTTTATTGGTAATGTGGGTACCCAGCTTAAAGGGCATATCCACCAGCAAAATGACATTTGATATTCTGATAGAGAAGCTGCCAAAACCTTAAGATACTCACGCTGCCCAGAACTGCACACAAAGGGGCGTATTCATAAAGGCGTGGTATCGTCCTTTAACGATCAGTAAAACGAACGTTAAAATGATCATTAATTTCTGTTCGGTTTAACGATCAATATCGTGAAATTTTCAATCAATATTGTGAAAAAAAGTAAAAGCTCAGAGCTTTCATTTGTATCTGATGCAGAGATTGCATGGGGCACTTGATACCCTTACAAAGGAAGTATCTTCTTTTGCCTTCCCCCTCACCCATAAGGACAGCCCCAGAGGCATTATTGTTTTAGGTGTCGGGCCACTGTAGCAGCCCTTTAATGTTATACTCTACCTACCTACTTGTACACTTTAGGCCTCCAGCTAGCCTTACATGGGTACATGGGCAGATGTTTTTCCAATCAAATGCAACTATCGGAAATCCGAAGAACTGCCAATAACCTTGACCTGCCATCCTTGAAGTTTCCCACCTTGACCTGCCGATCTTTCCACAGATTTCCTTTGAAATCTGCAGAGACGGGAACTTAAGATGGAATTGGTGGAAAATTTTCCGCCTGGTCTGATCTATTTTTCCCATAAACCACTTGATATTGTTGAGTGTTCAATTAGGAAAACCGCAAATAGTTTTCGTTATTTTGAGCGATTTTTACAGAATCAAATTTACAGAACCGCGTTTATTAAGAGGCTTAAAAGTTGCTTCTTGCAGAACCTGGGATATTGATATTATTGGGATATTAATGAAAATTAAGACAACATTTGTTACACCAAGAAAAAGCTGGAAACATGATCTTGATATATCCCCAAAATTCAAAACCGATTATAGTATATGAGAGTTGTGTTTCCATTCGGTTAATCGAAATGCTTTGGGGTTAATTATTAACTAGTTCAGGCCATATTATGGACATACATTAGACACGTTAGTCATTAAACAGATCTAATATCTAAAAAGCCTAGCAGGTTTACCTCTAGACAATCCTGACAGAAAACCATTATGAAGTCTCTGGTTACATCAGGGTATAAAGCACATTAAGCTGCATGTTGTTGGTGGGTTGTTTTGGGATTTTATTCTCTATCAGGCTCATTTACCCATCGCTCTGGGTAAATGCTCCTTCCGCAATTCAATATGGCGTTTTTGAATCTGGGTAAATCCTGGGATTTACCCACTGTGGGATTTTAGCGCCAGCTATTTGGCATTATCAAATATATAAAGTTCTGTTGTCAGGACCAGCCTTAAAGAGACAAGTTCAGTGGAAATTATCAATATTTGTTAAATTGTTAGTTTGTGTAATGTATACTTGGTTATTCTACATATTCTCTACCATTTTGAAAAATCAGTTGATTTTGCTGTTCCCTGCTGTTGACATTAGCGAGCTGACATTTCAGGTTCCTAACAGTAATTTCTACTGATTGGCTGTTGGATGGGTCAAAGATGCACAGATCTCTACTGAGCAACTGAATCAACCCAGGCACTGGGTCAAGGACAAGACCATAACAGTCTCTATTAGGGGTCCTGCAAACAGGAAGTCAGTATTTCGTTTGCATTTATTTATACACAGACACAACGCTGAATGAGCAGATTAAGGTCAGTGGGATGAAAAATACTGCTTTTTTCTGAAAGTACACGTATTTGCACTGAACTTCCCCTTTAATATGGATACACACATTAAATATTTATAGTAGATTCCACTGGAAACTGTCTTCAAATCTAAAAACACACATTACCAATAATTTTCTGTATATTTTGTATAAATCATTTGTGTAGCCAGTGGGCGATATTTGCTTTCTATAGTATAGGAACTAATCTAGATGATGCTTCTCACAATGCAATTGAAAGTGAAAGTTCTCATTCATCCATATATCTGTAATATTCAGTTAGATCAACTGGACAAAGTTTAAAGGGCATGTCCACCCCCAAAACTATAATCCTCCCCACTACTGGCCCCATTGTGTAGTGTAGTTTAATCCTTACCTTACATCCCAGCTCCATCTGGTTCTCCTGTAGTCCCCCCCAAAGTCCCAAAAACTGCCCACCAGGAGGATAGCAGAGTCCATATAGGACTCTGCCTCCTACCTGGCCTCCGGGAGAAGTTTGGCATGCGTACTGCAGCCCTTCTCCCCCTCCCTCTCCCTCCCTCTTAGGATTCCCTCCCCCTAGTGTAAATCCCTTTAGATATATGATTCCCCCTGTCGCCCCAACCGCTCTATTTGTATTCTTAGAAAGTGCCCCAAACTCTACTTACCTTCCCTCTTTCCCCCGCTGCAAAGAACTTCCGGCAGCCGCGTGAGTGATTGGCTGCCGCTCAGCCAATCATAGACGTGACTGCCGGTCCCGCCCCTCTGCTTGCATTTTCTCGCAAGCAGAGGGCCGTCAGCGCGGCGGGGGGACAGGGGGAATCATATATCAAAAACTATTTTTAAGGGTGGACATACCCTTTAATTCTTGAAGACGTTTCACTAGTCATCCTAATGGCTTTCTCAATTCGGAATGAATCAAACATCAAATACTGATCTGCGTGGGTTGGTTTTCTGTAAACCTCTACTTCCAGTTTGCCATTCTCCCTGACTTCTACCCTGACTTCTTCAGACCACATTTTCAATGATTATCGAATGTACAAGGTTATTTTGGGTAATCTTCGAAAATATCCTTGAATGTTCGATAACCCCTGAAAATTCTGAAATCCAAATGTTCCATCCGAAACTGGGCGGATCGTTCAGATTTCGGGACTTTGCAATGATTATCGAATGTACGGGGTTATTTTGGATAATCCTCTAAAATAACCTTGAACTTTCGATAATCCTCGAAAATACGATCGAAAATTGCTTTCAAGTTTCCAATTGTATTTTCGAGATTGTATTTTTGAGCAACTGAGGGGTTTTGTGTCAGATCCGTGTCTGAGTCGGACCCGGATCCCTTCTCTACCCACCCTTCTCACAAGCTACGTGTCATCAGAACCCTGCAACACAGAACAGAGAACATCCCCACTAGCACAGAAGCAAAGGCTAAAGAAATTAAACATCTCAGAGGAGCCCTTAAAACTTGTTGATATCCAGACTGAGCCTTCGTCAAAATGGGTAGAAGGAAAAAAAAGAACACAAATACCAACAGTGAAGGGGGAAGAAAGACAGGCGAAAGAACATGGGCACCTGCATCAAAATGGCATACCTTTGTAATGATTGTAATGTGAACATATTGGCAAAGGAACAGGACTGGTTCAAAAGAGGTGTCAAGGAGTCCATTTATGCAAAAATAAAGAAACCAATTGTGAATACAGGTGGGGGGCTCGACACCAACTGTCTACCATGTACAATGCAATTTTGACAACTTACCCTGGGCAGTTTCAATATCATCTCAATCACACCTTGCATTCAGAAGGTCCTTAACACCTGGCTGTCATATGCTATATGCCAACAGAGTCATTCTGAATTGAGAAAGCCAGTCGGATGACTAGCGAAACGTCTTCATGAACTAAACTTTAAGTCCAGTTGATCTAACTGAATACAACAGATAATGCGATTAAAAGATTTTTTGGCACAGGTTGCTTGATGGAATGGTCTATGCTCAAGGGGTTATCATTGGGGTTACAATTATCGCTATGGTCAAAAAGACTGATACCAGATGGTATTTCCATACCATCGCTATGGTCAAAAAGACTGATACCAGATGGTATTTCCATACCATCGCTATGGTCAAAAAGACTGATACCAGATGGTATTTCCATACCATCCAGGTATTGGCCCTGTGGTTGCATTTCGACACCACAGAAAATGATTGCGTAAAAAGACTAATACCGGATGATATTTTACAGCGGCCAATACCGATACTAGCAGTATTATTTTACAAAGGATAGATAACCTGTAGAAATATAGCCCAGTGTTTTTATTCCTAAGCTCATGCATTCCTGTATTCAAAGTCAGAATTAAACTGCATCTGATCCTCAAGAATAGTGATCCCATGTGTTTTAAAATCTGGACAGAATGCAATGCACCCAGAGTGGAAATCCACTGCCATTGGGGTTGCAAAAAGCTGCTGCAAAAAAAACCTTAAAAAAATGGTATGACAGTGTGACCTACTGTAGCTGTAGTCCTCTTAATTGGAGTAAATTATTACGGTAACCCACAGCCACAGTGAATGCATAATCCCACAAAGCAAAATTAAAGGGCATGTAAACTGAAACAGTGATCTCATGTACTATGAAATAGTGATCTCATTAACAGTGAATTAGCGATCTCATGAGCAGTGAAATAGTGATCTCATGAGCAGTGAAATAGTGATCTCCTGTACTGTGAAATAGTGATCTCATCAACAGTGAAATAGTGATCTCATGTACAGTAAAATAGTGATCTCATGTACGGTAATATCGTAATTGCATGTGCAGTGAAATAGTGATCTCATGGACAGTGAGCTAATGATCTCATGGATAGTAAAATAGTGAAACAAAACTAAAAAAAATGGTATGACAGTGTGACCTACTGTAGCTGTAGTCCTCTTAATTGGAGTAAAGCATTAACTCACAGCCACAGTGAATGCATAATCCCACAAAGCAAAATTAAAGGGCATGTAAACTGAAACAGTGATCCCTTGTACAGTGATCTCCTGTATTGTAAATAGTGATCTCATGTATGTTAAAATAGTAATTGCATGTACTGTTTAATAAGGATCTCCTGTACAGTGAAATAGTGATCTCATGAGCAGTGAAATAGTGATCTTGTGTACAGTAAAATAGTGATCTCCTGTACCGTGAAATAGTGATCTTGTGTACGGTAAAATAGTAATTGCATGTACAGTTTAATAGTGATTTCATATACTGTAAATTAGTAATTGCATGTACATTTTAATAGTGACCTCATGTACAGTGAAATAGAGATCTCATGTACAGTGAAATAGTGATCTCATGTACAGTGAAATAGTGATCACATGTACAGTGAAATACTCATCTCATGGACAGTGAAATAGTGATCTCATGTAAAGTAAAATAGTGATCTCAAGTACAGTGAAATAGTGATCTCATGGACAGTAAAATAGTGATTTCATATACCGTGAAATAGTAATGTACGGTAATGTCGTAATTGCATGTGCAGTGAAATAGTTATCTCATGGACAGTGAGCTAATGATCTCATAGACAGTGAAATAGTGATCTTGTGGACAGTGAAATAGCGATTTTTTTGTACAATGAAATAGTGATCTCATGTACATTGGAATAGTGATGAAAAATATTTATCTCATGTACAGTAAAATAGTGATCTTGAGGAGAGTGAAATAGTGATCTCGTGTACAGTGAAATAGTGATCTCATGGGCAGTAAAATAGTGATCTCATATACGGTAAAATAGTAATTGGATGTACAGCAAAATATTTATCTCATGTACAGTAAAATAGTGATCTTGAGGAGAGTGAAATAGTGATCTCGTGTACAGTGAAATAGTGATCTCATTTACCATTTACAGTAAAATAGTGATCTTGTGGACAGTGAAAAAGTGATCTTATGCACAGTAAATTTGATCTCCAAGCATTGACTTGCTTGACCAGCTTGACCTTAGTGCATGGGAGATAAGTAAACTAACCTGCTTGGAAATTACGTTCGAATTATGTCCCACGTGAGATTTGAGGCAGGGAGACCCTCAGAAGATAAAAGTGGCAAAAAGTCTTCACAATATTTCACAATATTTATTTTCCCATTGCTTGTTTTCCTGTCTATAAAGTTTAAAGCTTTTTAAATGCTTTGTTAACAAAGAAACAACTTTACTAGAAAATGAAGGTGTCTGCACAGTAGTGTCGCTTCTCGCTAACAATAACACAACATGTTACACCTTGTCAGTGTGTCCTGGGTCTATTGAAAACCATTAAGCCTCACCTTAAAGCACTGCACTAGCAATTATAGGGTTAATTAGCTACAGTATGTGTGCTGTGCCTCTTTAACCCTGACATCAGTGCATTAGCTATAAACTATGGGAATTTGGGTCCCCATTGCAGCACGAACATCCCCCTAACCCTGCGAGGAAAAATACAAAAAAAGAATCTCTTAAATACCATTTACACCATTCATCAAATAGGGTTAAAAGAATAAATCAACATGAATGGGGCCCTCCTTCCTGTATCATTACACTGAGTGCTGGGGTGATGCCTTTTATCTGTGGGACATTGAGTATAAGTTGTGGCCCTCTCTGACCCTGGACCTAGTCACTTCCCCCTGCTACCCTGACATGTACACTGACCCCTACCAATTGCCCGTATAAAGCCTATGACAAATCCTTATCATTTTGGAGCTTTATGAAAGTGATCCCCCACTCCCATACTGCGGGGATATAAATACTGTGTTATTTCATAGATTAGGCCTAATTAGTTTTAGTTGACACCAAGCCAACGTTTGCCCGTTCTCCTAGATCAATATTAATCTATCACAGACAAAGAGCCACATGCATATGCACAGTAATGGCTATTGCTTTATTTGAGATATGAGGACAAATGCACATCTGTGCCCTTGCATGAACATTGGTAGGGTTGGCCTGTATTTTATTTACCTGTGTTACCAATTTACAATATGGTAATGTATTACGTTCATTTATATAGATATTGATCCTTAGATTAGTGGATCTGTGCTGAATTGTTATCAAGCTGAGCCCCCCTTGTGATTGGAGATTTATTTACTGTAAGAAGCATTAGGGGCAGATCACAATGACCTTTCCCCCCCTTAATTATTCTATATTTATATCAGGGATTTCAGCACATTCATTTTCCAGAAATAAACTGTTTGTTCTTGGGAGAACATTTGCCAGACTACATTGTTGCAAATTTCCATGGACAGAATGTATTGTTTTATGATTTTGCCTTATGAAATGCCATGTTAGTGACTGTCGTCTTGTTATTGCGATATCCTAGGGATGGTATTCAACAAAGGGTCCCACCTTACATCTAAGCCCTGTTCAAAGTGGATTGTGAATTCCACTGTGTGGAATTCCATCTGCCTTAGGGTATAGCACCCTGGGAAGGGAAACATGTTAAGTACCTGGACCGGTGAATGGAGAAACATTACAGCAATGTCAGTGTGGGTTTCAAGTTGCTTAATATAAATGAGCTCCAGTGACTGCACACACAGCAGGAGTTAGAGTTAGATTAATAAATTATAGATCATTAATGAAATTATAATAAAGATCATTCAATTATAATAAATTATAGATCATTATTAATAATAATGGGAAATTGCTGAATTATAATAACCTTGTATTCAGTATTTTGGATTTTGTTAAAGTGGCACAAGCTGGGGATCTGGGGATGCCCAACCTGCAGCCCTCCAGATGTTTTAAAGCCACAGCTCCCAGCAAGAGCCGCACAGCTTTGCAGCGGTGAAGGGGTTACTGTTGTTGTTGTTGCATTATCTTGTCCCAAACAACAGCAGACAGAAGCACAGACTGTAGCACATCATTTCCATGCTCTGAGGTCTCCTTGGCTATTTCAGGAAGGTAGAAATCCCCTCCCCTTATATGTAAATAAACATGACATTGCTCCATTCAGAGGGAGGATCTAGGGGTGGGTGGTGACTGTTTGCAGCAGCTACTGTGGCATCTTTTGTATGTGTATTATTAGTAATCACTTAGCTGCTGTGTGTGTTTGTGTATGTATCTGGTGGGGGGGTGTGTGTAGATGTAGAAGGAGATACTGCCTGTCCATGTGGATCCCTGCACCAGTGTGCTGTGAAGCAGCAAGGGAAGGGTATCCACCTTCTTTTCTACTATGGGAGGACAGATCACCAGGCACACACTGTATGGTAAGCAGCCAGTAGTAGTCCCTCATTATTAGCCTTGGCTGGGGTGTCCCTTCTTTCTGCTTGGAAAGATAAATGGACTGTTCAGGTAAGATGGTTCCAACTGAGAAATATGACACTGTAGAGAATGCTATTGGTTATGCTGTGACTTGTCATGTAAATGAATGGAAGGCAGGAGGGAGATCATATCTGGGGCTGTGCAGCCTTCCCTGTGGATTTTACTGCTATCCAGTCTCTCTCTCTTTATATATATATATATATATATATATATATATATGTGTGTGTGGGGGTGTTTGCTTATATCTTTCTTGAAAAACCTTCAAACTGCTCTTCCCATTAGTAGATCAATGTTGTATTATTCTCTGGTGCTGCTGCGGTGTTTGGTTGTACTTTAAATAATTGATTGAGCTGTGTGGCTATTGAAGTTACAGAGCTGTACTGGGAATGACCTGGGTCCTATCCATCTCTGTAGTGTCATCATTCTCTACATGGCACCTTGTGACATTTCATATACCCCCTATTATGGCAGATACTAAACCATACCTGCGCTATATAATTGTGCTGTTTTTTGTAAATTATATATGCAATGTGTTATCACCCAATTGGAGTTCTCAATGGAGCTGGATTATAATTATTACTGTATTACATGCTAGGAATGCTGGGAGTTGTAGTTTCTAAACATCTACAAGTTTGACTTCCTCAGAATAAACATTGGTTTTGTAAGAAAATGAGAATTTTTGGAGTTAAGTAACTGGTTATTTTGTTCTGCACCTCTGTGGTTTGATATTATAACTGTTACGTGGTCGCATATCCTTAGCAACTAGGGAAATGAATAAAATATAAATAATACAAAATGCTAACTGGATAAAGCTGGGGAGAGGTCAGAATAGTCTAAAACAGTGATGTCGAACCTTGGAAACTACAACTCCCAGCATGCCTTGGATGCAACCAGTAGATGCTGGGTGTTGTAGTTTCCAAACATCTGGAGTGCCAAGGTTCAATATCACTGGTCTATAGAATACTGAAAGGTTTTATATTTGGGTGATCATCCCTTTAAATATTTACCTGCATGAGCCACTTGCTATATTTCAAGCTGATGTGTAGTTTAGATTCATGGTTTGTTAGGTGCAGGTTCCATGAGGTCATTGTGTTCGCTATTCAGCTAGCTGGGTTATTTCCCTTGTGAGCAGCCCAACCTCGCAAGCTTGTGTCTTTCTCAACCAAACACACAAATAAATGATGTGCTGCTATTGGGGGAGTGAAACAGTATCTCAGAGTGATGAGCAGTCATTACAACTTGCTTAAAAGGGGTTTTAATGTAAAGGAGAAATTCCTGAGTGATGTTCATTTCTAAAGGAAACTCCAAATTGCAGGTAACGTCCTGCACTAGGTGGGGTTTCCTGTGTAGCACCTTCTAATCTCTGTGCATTAGGCTCGCTCAATATAAAGGGATTTCTAGTTAAGCTAATGGTGGAAAACTGCAAGTTTTTGCTTGGTTAGTCTAACTTGTTTAGATAATGCAGAAAGCACAAGTACGTATGGTAATCTGTTTATTGGTTTGCAATAATAAAAACTAATATTATAACAATATTATATAACAGTGATTACATATGACTCTGAGCTGCTGGAAGGTACAATTTAACCCAGTTGTCTACCGATTCCTTTGTAACTAATTAGGTATCAGTTTATTGAGAATTGAAATTGCAATTTAAAACAGGAAGTTAACATTTAAGTTTGGAAGTAGCTTGTGGTGACTTTAAATGCAGAGCCCTGAATTGTAACATTGCCTAGGGCCTCGTTCTGTCTTAAACCTCATGCACATGTTAGATACTGTCAGCCAAAATGGACAATGAATTCCCAAAGACCGTCCGTTCCAGGGCAACAATCTAATGTGTGTTAGCTCTCGTCTGATCTGCTTGTGATGTGACTTGCCTGATCACAGAACACCAATCGGAGATGACACATCATTAGATTGACCCTAAATCGGTTGAAAGTATAATACACCCCTAGGTAAAATTTCTTCTTTATGTTACTAACTTTAACATCACTCTGTATCAGATAAAGTGTAGCTGTGACACCCCTTACAGATCTAAAATATCCCATCCCATAATGGTGTATTGGTGTAAAATATGTACAATGATATCCCAACTGAAGGGCTCCAAGCTAAACATCCCTAATATAGAAAGGCACCTCATTACTCTCTGAATCATTTGAAATTAAATTGACAAAATAAAAATCTCACTTCCCAAAATGCAATTTTATTATTCAGTTTAGATTTTCTAAAATATCAGTCATGTATTGTAAAGGATATAAGAAGCAGTGGCAGCATGTGGCTTGTTAAAAAATCCATTTATATGGGTAAAGGATCTCCACAATGACTAAATTCACAATGACTAAAAATATACAGGAGCTATGGAGAGCCTGTAAAATATTTTGCTCATTAGAATATTGGAATTTACCAAATACCTTTGGTACAGGATATATATATAAATAGGTAAGTACCCATATACTCGAATATAAGTCGATCCGAGTATAAGTCAAGGTATCTATTTTTACCTGAAACATTAGTAAAATCTGATTGACTTGAGTATAAACCGAAGGTAGAAATTATTACCACTACTGCCTTCTGATTCTGTATTGTTTTGAGTCTTTAGTTTCCCTTTAAATGCACAGCAGAATGCCCATTCAGTAGTCCCATACAGTAATAGACAAATCCAGTATGGTTATTACTGTATGGGACTACTGTACGGGAAATCTGCTATCCATTTAAAGGGCAGCTAAAGCTTAAACAATACAGAGTCAGAAGGCATCTTTTTAAAAATAGATACCATCCTCCTGATTCTGTATTGTTTTGAGCCATTAGTTGCACTTTAAATGGAAAGTAATCCCATACAGTAACCCCCATTCCTTGGCGCTCCAGATGTTTGGAAACTACAACTCCCAGCATGCTTAATGCTGCAAGGAATTGGGCTTACTGTATGGAATTACTGCCCCCACACCCAGAGCCCCCCAGTTCCCCCACAGTTCAGGATTTAACTTTCCTCCAATCCAGCAATATTGCGGCTGCTCGCTCCATTCCACTGCTCTGGCACCTGACATCACTACTCGGCGTCAGGAAGTGAGACCGGCGCTATTAGTGACGTCAACCAACAGAACAGTTTATCGGAGCGATTGGCAGCCGGATTACTGGATAAGAGGTGAGTGACCCGAGTATAAGCCGGGGCTACATTTTTAGGCCATTTTCAAAGCCTAAAAATCTTGACTTATACTCGAGTATATTGAGTATATACGGTAGATGAGCTCAAAGAGACTTTATAATGCTTTATTTTAACAGTGGTATAGCAGTGTTTCGGCTCACTGCCCAGAGCCTTTATCAAGCCTTGATATGTCTTGATAAAGGTTCTAGAAGTCCCTTTGAGTCCATCTACTTATTTATTTATCTACCGTAATTGATCTGCACCTGGGCAAGGATAATCGGTTAAGTGCTATCCGTTTATAAATTTGCCCCTAACCAAAATTGCTATTTATATTACATGCATTTCTAACCAGATATTTAATAAGACATATTGTCCCCGTTCTTTCTTTTTGTGTCAGAGGCTCTATGAGCTTTTAGCAACAGGACCATGTGCAAAGGAGACAGCAGGGTAAAGTGCAGTCAATCATTGGCTAGGATGTCCGCAGTCACAGCCTTGATTGACTGGATGAAGGGAGGAACCAGCTTCCTCTGCCAGAATGGAGGCAATAATTATCCTTAAAGGGCATGTCCACCCCCCAAACTAAAATTTAACCCCATACTGGCCCCACTATACAGTTTTAAACAATCCTTACCTTACAATCCTGCTTCTTATGGTTCTTCTACAATCCATGTCCAAAGTCCAGGAAAGTGCAGAGTAGTGGCTGTCTTCCTGTCCTAACGTTGCTGCCCTCTGTCTCTCCTCCAGGAGGGATGGTGACATGCGCACAGCCAGGAGCCCTTTCACTCCCGATCCCTCTCTGCAAAGAATTAATGTAGCGTAAAAACCTTCATACCTATTGTAGGACAAACCCTCCCACCCTTGACCGCTACATTAAAAGTTTTAAAATCTTTTCCGAACACTAGTTACAGCTCCCGGCTGCCAGCGTCTTCTACATTGCTGGCAGCCGCGGCTGTGATTGGCTGCTTCTCTGTAAGTAGTGTATGGGATTGATTTTTAAGTTTTTAAAGGCATGTCCACCCCCAAAACTATAATCCCCCCATTACTGGCCCCATCATGTAGTGTAATAAAATCCTTACCTAACATCCCAGCTCCATCAGGTTCTCCTGTAGTCCCCCCCACAAAGTCACAAAAACTGCCCACCAGGAGGATAGCAGAGTCCATATAGGACTCTGCCTCCTACCTGGCCTCCGGGAGAAGTTTGGCATGCGTACTGCAGCCCTTCTTCCCCTCCCTCCCTCTCCCTCCCGATTACGATTCCCTCCCCCTAGTGTAAAACCCTTTCCACCAAAGATTCCCCCTGTCCCCCCAGCCCCAACCGCTATGTTAGTATTATTATAAATGCCCGAAACATTACTTACCTTCCCTCTTGCCTCCGCCGCACTGAACTCCCGGCAACCGCGTCCGTGATTGGCTGCCGCTCAGCCAATCACAGACGCGACTGCCGGTCCCGCCCCTCTGCTTGCATTTACTCGCAAGCAGAGGGCCTGGCAGCGCGGCGGAGGCAAGAGGGAAGGTAAGTAAAGTTTGGGGCATTTTCTAATAATACTAACATAGTGGTTGGGGCTGGGGGGACAGGGGGAATCTTTGGTGAAAATTTTTTTTTAAGGGTTGGGGGTGGGAGCGTATGCCCTACAATATAAAGGAATGTTGCTGTGGGGGTTGGACATGCCCTTTAAATATCTGGTTAGTAATTCATCTAATAGTGCTGAATATAAGGTTAATATAGTTGGGGTTGGGGGCAGGAAACTGATAAGTGACCAGTTATTTGTTTTAAGGGGGAACATGCATTATTGTGCGGTGCGTTATTCTTTAGAACATGTAGAATATTTTTTTTCCTTACATTAACTTTGCTTCTTGTATTGGTCCACATATAGTTTCATACATGCACACTATGAAAACAATAATATAAATTAATATTACTGCAAACTAGCTTCTATGTAGACCGTAGATTTTATGTGCCTTGCGTTGGAAATATATTGTTTTCTTTATTCTTCTGATCACTGCCATTTGTTCTGTATGGAAATAATCCCTTTGGCTTTATTCACTTGCAGTGATTTATATTTGCAATGCTAAAAAACCTAGAAGCACAATAGAAGTGAATTGATGTGGACAATTATCTCCTATATAGGATGGATCTACAATTCGCTTGTAGCACAGTTTATTCACTTGCTTCCTTACAATCCCTTTCCCTTTACACTCTCATAATTCACCCTGATTACTGTAATATCTAATCAGATTTAAAAAGCAGGGCCCATGGCAGGGAAGGTCCATCTCGTGCACATGGTAGAGATGTTAGAAGGACCCTGTTGTGTGTGTGCAGTGAGGAACTGATGATTAAACATGTAAATCTCCTCAAGGGCTCTGTGCTGGCTGAACTGTACAGTGTTAATTTAGATAGGCCAATAAGCACCAAATCAATGTGTAGCACTGTGCCTTTGTGTCTTTGTGCAATATCAGCTACGTAACCTCATTGGTTGTGTTTGTGAAGGGACAATGATAACATGCTTATTAAACAGATAAATTTGCATTCTGTGGCCATCATAAGATCTTGTGGTAAATCAAAATGAGAGTAAGGGGAGGAAGTTACAGAAATAGGAAATAGCTGATGGGTTTCTATAGGATTGGAGGGTTTAATGGTGCTGGGTTAAGGGAAATTGTGAAATGGCAGATAGGATTATGGACTGGAGTTTGACAATCTAATAAAAATATACAATTTGACAGTCCCGACAATTCCCTTTGATGGTTTGGTTATAAACAGAAGTTTCCATTTTTTACCCAAGGCATAGCTAGATAGTTGCTGGAATAATAGGTGAACTAATCACTGCATCTCCATGGGAAGCACGGTGGCTCAGTGATTAAAGGGAAAGTCCACCCCCTAAACTAAATATAGGCTAATAACCCCCTAAACCTTGACTTTGCATGGTTCACATTTTTCTGTGAGGCTTGTAAGTTTACTTTCCAGCCCTCGTTCCCTCGGCTGTATGTTGCTGTTGTTCGCTGCCTTTTCCGTGAATGGCAGCAGCAGAAGGGGCCAGACCTGCAGGGCTGTCAGTGATTGGCTGAAACATGACGAATTTTAGCTTTGCGGGTGGACATTCCCTTTAACACTTTTGCCTTTTACTGCTGAAGGCTTGGTTTTGAATCTTCCCTTGGACACATCTGCAAGGCTTTTGTATGTTCTCCCCATGCTGGCGTGTGTTTCCTCCCCCACAATCCCCCACCATCATAAAGACATACTGATAAGTTGTATGTGTCAGAGTGATTAGATTGTAAGGGCCTGATCTGAATGTATCAATGTAATTGTAAAGCGATATGAAGGATGATTTGGATGCTATATAAATCCATAATAATAATAATTATACACTCTATTGTTCTTACAGTGCAGATGTTTGGTTGATCTTTGACAGAGGTTACACATTTAGAGAGTTATGTAATCCATAGGTATTATAAAGCATATGGCCCTAGTGTTTTAGGCTGTTTAGTGAGTTGTACTGTATAAGAAGCCTTAAGTCGATGAAGTATTCAGGGGTCTGTAAGTAATATACCTCACAAGGGACATCTAAAAGATTCTTTAGGAAATTTGATAAATGGCATATGAATTGATTATTAAAGGTTCCTAAGCAGCTGATAATGTGTGTTGTATTTACTGGAGTTACACACTTTGTGTATTTTTTTTCTGTTTTTTTTCTAGCTTTTATACTGTGGGGATAGACTGAAGAGAAACCTAATGTAATTATAGTCTATTTTTATGGGTTACTAAATAACATATAGAAACTACCGGTATTCATGGTGGCTCAGTGGTTAGCACTGATGCCTTGCAGCAGTGAAGTTCTGAGTTTGATTCCACCCTTGGACTCATCTGCAAGGAGTTTGTATGCTCTCCTCGTACTTGCTTGGGTTTCCTCCAGGCACTTCCCCACACAATCATAAAGACATACTGATAGGTTGTATGTGTCAAATAAATGTGCTTAGATTGTAAGCTCTTTGGGACAGGGCCTGATGTTATTGTATACAAGTAATTGTAAAGTGCTACAGAATATGTTGGTGCTATATTAATCCACAATAATAATAACTATTGTACAACATGCTCTGTTCCAGAAAACAAGATTGTGACTACTCACACGTACTTGTTCAATATATGGTCGCAATCCCACTCCACTCCATCTTACGTGGAAATAATTCACCAACAGTTACAAATGTGGAAGAACCAAATGCAGGGATTATACTGCAAACGTGGTTTATTCAATGCGAAATGTTTCGGAGCTAGTGTGCTTCTTTATCAAGCATAACAAATCAATTTCTGTTGTTTGTTTGTTATGCTTAATAAAGGAGCACACTAGCTCCGAAACATGTTGCATTGAATAAACCACGTTTGCAGTACAACATGCCCTGTTGCCTTATGAAGTCATCATATTTTGGATTGTTTGGCAATTCTGTGTTTCCATAACAGGAGCAGAATGCAGAGAGTCCCTGAACTTTTGTTTCCAAAACAGTGGTCTGTTTGACTAGGATGGATCTTGAAGGTACCATGTCATGGTTGGCTGCATTTGGTTTTGCCCTGTATATAAATACCAGTCAAACATTGTGTCTTTTTAAGGGTTTATAGGAAAGTTTGTACCATATATAGATAATATATATCCTGTAAGATGGTGACAGACTAAAACTATGGATGTGTTTTATTTATACAGTGCCACTGAGGCAGCGCTGTACAATATTATAATAAAAGGGAACAAATAGTAAAAATGAATGATAATAATAAATATACACGTTCCAGAAGAGATTCCTGCCCCGTAGAACTTACAATCTGATATGTGCTTGGTTTGTCTACAGATTGTCACAGCTGATCTGCTCAGAAATCCTTATCCTGCTGTTTGTGTATTTGATATTCTCGTATGCAGCCATTTTTCTTGCTCTTTTAAGGTAGAAAATGAAGCAGCATCCCCAGTGTGCAGATTCTTTTGACAAACAGGAGAATGAATTTCAAGCTTTACAAGGTAACTGGGAAATATATTTGAACGCAGGAAGAAATCATTTCTTGGGGACATTTCAGTTTACCCTCTATATTCTCTAGTTTCAGCAGGATAGACTTGTGCATGCTTAGTGTGCAATTGATAGTGTCTCACAGTTTATGCAACAACTTTTTGTTGACGTTTGTTCCAAGTAGGTGGTATATAAGTGTAACAGAAAACCGACAGATTCCATTGGATTCTGTTTAAAATCTGCTACACATGTAGCACTGTCAGGCCCCTAGTTTAGGGAGCCAATGGTAACTATTGGCATTTTTTTGTCAGAACCATCCAATGGTGGTAGTATTTTCGATGACGACATGCATAGGTCCTATGGGAGTGGCCTATTGTTTGAAAAATTATGTATTGGACTTCCTATTGGGCTGTGTATGGGGCTGTGTATGGGACTTTCTATGGGGCTGTGTATTGGACTTTCTATGGGGCTGTGTATTGGACTTTCTATGGGACTGTGTATTGGACTTTCTATAGGGCTGTGTATGGGACTGTGTATTGGACTTTCTATGAGACTGTGTATGGGACTTTCTATGGGGCTGTGTATTGGACTTCTATGGGGCTGTGTATTGGACTTTCTATGGGGCTGTGTATGGGACTTTCTATGGGGCTGTGTATGGGACTTTCTATGGGGCTGTGTATTGGACTTTCTATAGGGCTGTGTATGGGACTTTCTATGGGGCTGTGTATTGGACTTTCTATGGGGCTGTGTATGAGACTTTCTATGGCGCTGTGTATGGGACTTTCTATGTGGCTGTGTATGAGGCTTTCTATGGAGCTGTGTATGGTACTTTCTATGTGGCTGTGTATGGGACTTTCTATGGGGCTGTGTATGAGGCTTTCTATGGGACTGTCTGTGGAACTATCTTTGGGGCTGTCTATAGGAGAAAGTCAACCCTTAGCTTATACTCCAGTCAATCAGTTTTACTTGTTTTTTCAGGTACAAATATGTACCTTGGCTTATACTTGGATGGGCTTATACTCGAGTATATACGGTATCTGCTATCATAAGATATATATTTACCCAAAAAGCACAAAAAATACTGCCCTGTCACTATTTTTATGTTAGGCAAAAAACATGGATAAAGTTTTACAGATAAAACCTATTTAAAGGATAAGTGCACTGTAAAATCAAGTTATGTTCATTTGGAAGCTGCACTTTTAAAAATACCGTTGCCATATTTTTTTTTTTTTTTACCTATGCCCCTCCAGAGCTTAGCTTTGTGCCTTGGAAGTTGCTGACATCTGTTACTGGTTTGCTGAATGTTCCGCCCCTCTGAGATTTCCTCTGCTTTCTCCTGAGCCTCAAACAGTAATGCTTGTGAGTTCCGTGCACACGCACGTGCACGGAACTCACAGGCATTACACAGAGAAATGGAGCTCAGAGGGGTGGAGCTTAACATTCAGCAAACCAGTAACAAGATGTCGGCAACTTTCAAGGCACAAAACTAGGCTCTGGAGGGGCATAGGTAAAAAAAAATGTGGCAACAGTATTTTTAAAGCTGCAGCTTCCAAATTAACATAACTTGATTTTACAGTTCACTTATTCTTTAAATTTAATATTATGACAAACAAAAATTGTAATTCACTTTCTGCTAGTGCTTGTTTCAACCAATACAGTATATACTCTGAAGCTGATCCAATATGAGGTGATCAGATGCTTTTTACTGGGTTACAGCAGTTTAGAAAACATCTGATTGGCTGTTATTGATTAGCAGCACAGGAAAAGGTTTGCACTTCTATTGCATCAGCCCTTGTATTACCACCCAGGGGCCAATGTGCACAAATTACCTGTATATTTTAATGACATCAACTGTACGTATTGGCTTCAAGCAGCTACATGACTTCATAAATACATTTGTCTAGGGCAGCATTCTGGAAAAAGATAATGATCTCTTACAGATACTGTAGTTTAAAGGGACTGTCCAAACCTCTTTTGAAAAATTAATATATGGTAGATTAGCCCCCAAAACCTATAGATCGTTTAAGTCTAAAGCTGTAAATCGGCTCCCACACGGAGCTATTATACTTACATGCTCCTCTTCGCTCCACCGCCGCAGCTCTGCACTTCCGGGTAAGGCAGTCAGTGTTGGCCGTGACTATGACGTCACGGCCAATCACTGACTGCCATTCCTGGAGCAGTCTCCTCTGCGGCTGCTCGGGAACATAAAAAGAACAGAGCAGCCACTCTGGAGACTGGGAGAAGAACCCGGAAGCGGCGGTGGAACGAGGAGCATGTAAGTATAATATCTCTGTGTGGGAGCCGATTTACAGCTTTAGACTTAAACGATCTCTAGGTTTTGGGGGCTAATCTACCAAATATTAATTTTTCAAAAGAGGGGTGGACAGTCCCTTTAAGATTTGAAATATTCTCTTGTGCCAGGATTTTTCAGGGTATAACCTCATTAGATAATCAGAACCTTTTACTTCCTGTTTCTACTGTTGTCTTTCCCCTATATAGCACCATATACTGTAGCTGATAATGGTGGCTGAGCTGCTACAGTCAACTGATTAAGTGTCTATTGGTGCAGTTGATAGTTACTAATATTGTTAATGCATCACATTAACTCTCAGTACATCATCACAAGGGTTTATCGTGGCTTAAAGACTATAATAGCCAAAAGCGGACCTGCATGCATCACACTTTATATGTTTTTATTTAATGTTAGAATGTCCTTCTGTTCGCAAAATACGTTATAAAGGGAACAATTTTTTTTTTACTGAGCAATAGTTTGGAACAAAATTGGTCTCCTATGTGTTTTATAATTCACGAAAAGCCATGTAAGTTTAGTATAGTATATATAGTACAGTATAGTACATTACAATACAGTATAGTGTAGTATAGTATATATAGACTCCACTAATACATTAAATAGGGTAGGGAGAGAATTCAGGCTGAGAATTCAGTCTGCAGTTGACGCTCTGGTTTTGCATTTAGCTTGTGGAATGTGGTAAAAGTCTTTTTAAAGAACATACAGGGTTATTCAATAAAAGTTCTTATCGTTTAAATGGTGCTAATTTTGCCCCAACAATCAGATCCTATTTGCATTTGAAAGCTAACATCTGATTGGTTGGGGCAACAAATTAGCACCATTTTAAACGATAAGAACTTTTATTGAATAACCTTGATAGTTTTCCTAAGAGCTTCCATGTGTAAACATGGTAAATTCCCAGAAGTCTTTGTTCCTTATTTGCATATAGTATAGTACAGTACAGTATATATATTGTACAGTATAGTACAGTACAGTATAGTGTAGTTTAGTATATATAGTACAGTATAGTATAGTATAGTATATATTGTATAGTATAGTAGAGAAAAACCAAGTTGGAGCGGCACTCCTAATCCACTTAAGCCAACTGCCCGGGTGCTTCCATGATAAGTTATGAATACAATGGTAACCAAAAGAAATAGGAGCACTCCAGGGTCTCTTCAAATAGTGCAATATTTATTTGCACGTCTATCGACGCGTTTCGGCCCGTCAAAGGCCGTTCTCAAGATAACAAGTGCTCCTCCTACCAGACACACCCCGCCCCCTCAGTCAGTGTTACGTAATTCCTTGGGATAGGACCGCTGGATGGGTGTTGTCGTGACGTTTTCCGCGTCATCGCCCCTCCCTCTTTGCATCATCCGGATGGCACTTCTCCGTATTTAGCAGGTACATTGCGGCTGCCCGGGTGCTTTCACAGATATTCTCGTAACTCCTGAAACCTTGGGGTTGGGGGGTTCTTACAATTTGGGTGTATAAAACTAGTGCAATCCATAAAGTGCCAGTATTCAATGTGGTAATAAATAGCCATACCAGTATCTCTGTGGAATAAATATTAAAAGTCAATAAATATTAAAAAAGTGTTATGAAAATACCCATGTTACTGTTGCTTAAATAGTGTCACTAAACCTGAATAAAAAAGTTATTAAGAGGTTATTAAAAAATAATGAACATCAAATAAAATCTGAACCTATATATGACCATAAGGGGTGTGGAGGAACCCTACTAGATAAAACATGCCAGAGATTTAGGCCCCTAGGGGACACAGTATCCAGACAGACATTAGCATAGGCCCGAATAAGATCCAGGATAATTGGCTCAACACGGTTAAAAAGGGCTGCTACAGTTGTACAGGTTGTCATGCCGGTATATTATGAAGGGCCAAGACTTCCCCCACCCACATAGTGGTAGACGTCTAAAAATTAGACATAGATTGACATGTCTTAGCAAATACATAGTATACATCATTACCTGTCCCTGTGGACTTATACTATGTAGGCAAAACAACTACCACAGTAAGGGAAAGAATGGCCAATCATAGGAGGGCGATTAGAATGGCTCTCGCCTCCGTGAACATCACAACAGGGGAAGACCCTTCAGCCAAATTTGGCGAACAGTCAGTTGCCCGACACTATAAGGAGGCTCAACATACAATGGCCAGCTTTAAATGGATACTGGTATGGCTATTTATTACCACATTGAATACTGGCACTTTATGGACTGCACTAGTTTTATACACCTAAATTGTAAGAACCCCCCAACCCCAAGGTTTCAGGAGTTACGAGAATATCTGTGAAAGCACCCGGGCAGCCGCAATATATCTGCCAAATACAGAGAAGTGCCATCCGGATGATGCAAAGAGGGAGGGGCGATGACGCGGAAAACGTCACGACAACACCCATCCAGCGGTCCTATCCCAAGCAATTACGTAACACTGACTGAGGGGGCGGGGTGTGTCTGGTAGGAGGAGCACGGGTTTGTTTGTTAGTTATAAAAAACCGTGAACACATTGCACTTGTTATCTTGAGAACGGCCTTTGACGGGCCGAAACGCATCGATAGATGTGCAAATAAATATTGCACTATTTGAAGAGAACCTGGAGTGCTCCTATTTCTTTTGGTTACCATTGTATAGTATAGTATAGTACAGTACAGTATATATACAGTACAGTATATATATAGTACAGCATAGTACAGTACAGTATAGTATATTATAGTATATATAGTATATTATATATATATAGTACTGTACAGTACAGTATAGTGTAGTATAGTATATATAGTATAGTACAGTATAGTATAGTATATATAGTACAGTACAGTATAGTGTAGTATAGTATTTATAGTACAGTATAGTATAGTATATATAGTACAGTACAGTATAGTGTAGTATAGTATTTATAGTACAGTATAGTATATATATATAGTACAGTACAGTATAGTGTTGTATTGTACAGTATATAGAGTATAGTACAGTATAGTGTAGTATAGTATATATAGTACAGTATAGTATAGCTTAAATAGTACAGTATAGTACATTTCAGTATATATACTATATTACAGTATAGTATAGCATATATAGTACAGTATAGTATAGTACGTTATGGTACAGTTTAGTATTTGGGGTTGTGTAAAGATATACGTCCACCTAGTCCAGCCTGCTAAGATGAGCAAATATATACATTGTCTCTTTAAGAATATTTTTTTTCCATGGAAAATGAATTCCATTTACAATATCTTGTATTCTTAATCCAGTCATCATTCATGCTGTATTATATGCTGTAAATATTCCCAGCTCCCAGCTATATTGTATACACATGACCGTAGGTAAATTTCATTAGCAATAAATGGATTTTCTGCATTACTTTGAAGCTGATTAACACCCCAGCTTTCATGTGAGGATTAATGTTCTTAAAAGTTACATTTCTATAAACTATTATAAATTGTTTCTAATAGAAGGAACTACAAGCATTTTGTCTAGCAGGTCACATTGCCACAAGTAGCGACTGCAGCTATAAAGCAGGGATTATTAGGACAGTCTGAGTATAATCTAAATATAATAGGAAAGGTTACTACAGTTTTCCAAGGGAAAATATTACCAGATGAAAATATTAAGAAATCATTTTTAATTATTTCACTAGCAGAGTATCTGGCGTTGCCTGGTTTTTCTAAAGATCCAACCAAAACCTGCACCCAAAATTTAACATACTCACAGCTTTCTTACCAAAACTGACCCATTCAAACTCACTGTTGAGATGCAAATCTGGAAAACCTCAGGTGCCCGACACGATGCAGGATTCTAGGCCAGATCTCATCCCCAAGTAACCTACCTCACAACATTTGGAAACATACCTCCAAACATTTTTAAATGCAAAAGAGGGGCACACTGGGAGAAGAAATGCGGCAGACCACCAGTGGCATAACTACTGCCCCGGCTGGGGGGGGGGGCCTAGACGGTAGTAGGGCCCGCCACAAGCCCAAGATCTATGAACCGACCAGTATCCTATACAAGCCTGCCAAGAATGAAACATATCAGCTGTTTAAAAGAGCAGACACGATGTTTCCTGCATACAAGTGAAAACGGCTGGTCGTGGCTTAGGAGATCTTGGCAGGCTTGTCGGGAAGAGGGGGTCAGGGGCCCGGCCTCCAATCTCGTGGGGGGGCTTGACCCCCTGCAGGTACACCCCTGCAGACCACACCTAACCTTTGTTTAGGTTGCACACATTTTAAAGACCATTATTAACATTTTACATTGTTACAGTACCTGCAATATTTTAAGTGTATGATGTGGTGAAAGGATTAGTTCACTCAGAAAGTGAACTATTCCATTTTTACATTAAGTGAAGAACGGGAGGTAAAGGAGCTACTGTATGTCTCTCTTCCTACTTTTCAATTAATGTAACAGGAGCCAGGAAAGAAGATAGAAAACTTACCCGCGAGTGCGATCCACCACTGGCTTATGTTGGAGAATAGGAGGTAATACATAGCTTCCTTACCTCCCATTCCTTTAATATTACAGTAACAGACTAATAAACTGGAGGGCTAACAATACTGGCTAATGAACTGGGGGGCTGACAACACTGGCTAATGAACTGAAGGGCTGACAACATTAGCTAATGAACCAGAGGGCTGACAACGCTGGCTAATGAACTGGAGTACTTCCTGGAGATGAATCTCATTCGGTCAGTTAGTCAGGGCTGCCCTACTAGCTGTATATTACACTTAAAGTAAAATGTGGACTGGAAAGAGGACTGGATTAGCAGTGTTTCTTTTGCATGTGTCATTTTGTTTTGCCAGCATTCATTTTATGTGTGAAGCATCTGAATTGTGTTTTCTGGAGGACATTGTGAGTCAATAATTCATTTTGGTTGATTGCAGTACTTTAAAATGTAGGGGTTGTTGTTGGGCAACATAGTCACTATTAAGGGAATATTGCAAAATTCACCCCAATGTTAAAGTTGATATGATGCGCTTTAAAGTTAAAGAGGAAGTAGATATGACACACCAACGTCCCCTGTAATGCATACCACGACAACTTTCCCAGTGATGCGTACCACACCAACATCCCCTGTAACCCGTATCACACCAACTTCCCCTGTAATGCGTACCACACCAGCTTCCTCTGTAACCCGTATCACACCAACTTCCCCTGTAACGTGCATCATATCAACTTCCCCTTTAATGCGTACCACACCAACTTCCCCTTTAACGCATACCACACCAATTTCCCCTATAGCCCGTACCACACCAACTTACCCTGTAATGCATACCACACCAACTTACCCTGTAATGCGGACCACACCAACTTACACTTTAATGCATACCTCACCAACTTCCTCTTTAACTCGTACCACAGGTTAATGTGCAATGGGAAACTACACAATTCCTTTCTTTGACCTCGGCAACAGACTGCTGCAAACTGAGATCTGAGTGACATGAGTCATAATTGACAGCGATTTCCTCCTATCACAGCAACAACAGAACAAAATTAAATAAAGCCTAGTACTATCCTTAACATTCTGTGATATTTGGAAAGTGTGCATGATTACTTGATTCACATATATACCGTATATCTTTTATTGTATTGGTACCAGTGTTCTTATTGTCTTGGTACCAGTGCTCTTATTGTCTTGGTATCAGTGCTCTTATTGTCTTGGTACTAGTGCTCTTATTGTCTTGGTACCAGTGCTCTTATTGTTTGGTATCAGGGCTCTTATTGTCTTGGTACCAGTGCTCTTATTGTCTTGGTACCAGTGCTCTTATTATCTTGGTACCAGTGCTCTTATTGTGTACCAGTGCTCTTATCTTCTTGGAACCAGTGCTCTTATTATCTTGGTACCAGGGCTTTTATTGTGTACCAGTGCTCTTATTGTCTTGGTACCAATGCTCTTGTTGTCTTGGTGCCAGTGCTCATATTGTCTTAAGTACCAGTGCTTTTATTGTATTGGTATAATATCTGATCAACCGCTTGATATTGTTGGAAAAATTAAGATCGGTTCAGGCAAAAAAGTTTTCTTTGACCCCATGTTCAAGTCCCATTAAATCTGTGGAATGATCAGAATCTCAAGAAGATATGTTAATATACAAAGCGGTATAAATGTTAAATGTCACAGTGTTCCTAAACTCAATACCTTTCTACAATGCTGTGTTAAAAAAAATAATAATAATCAGCAAGTACCAGAAATCTTTTAATACGGGGGCAATCATTCTCTCTGTCTGGGTGGTGGCAGCAAGTCTCTCACAAGCACGGAGGATAATGATCCCAATAAGTGGAAATAATCCCAGAATTTAAAGGGTTGCAAGCACCATGTGTAACCACATATAAATATATATACTGTATGTATACACAAACGACAGCTGTATTAACACCACACGGCAGGCTCCTCTGAAAGGCCGACAGCCTCCGAGTTCCCATCCCACAGGACCCCGTCCACATGATCACACGGGTGTCCACTCTGTCCGATGGATACGCAGGGAGAAGGATCTTTCCAGGTGGTTACACTCCGTCCAGGCGTGCTACTGGCAAAAAGGAGTATCAATAAGACACAAAACTTACAAAGTGCAATATGATAGTAAACTTAAGTTAAACAGAGTACAGCATAAAAGGATAAAAACCAGATATAAGTATCAAATGACACAAAATAGAACACAGTGGTCTCAGTCTAGATACCAAGAACATGGTACGCGTTTCGTTGTCATAGCAACTTCATCAGGCAATATAGCCGATAGCTGTTTCGTACTTGGTTGCTGTTGAGAGGTCCGGATGTAACCTGGCTGAGGGAGGAATGAGTACACTGTGGTGCGCTCTTGACGGGCGCGATATCTGAGGTATTTTTGCTCTTTATATTTTGCTATGGACATTGGATTAGACTATTTGATCACTTGATCCTAAAGTGGGCCTGCAAATTATTTATTTTTATGGGATTTCTCATACACTTTGATAATTTTGTGGGATCTATGTTTGTTTATATAGATGATTTTATGTATATATATTGATTAAAGGCAATATTCCAGTTTACGATCTGTTTTTAATAGTTTGTATTAACCCCTGACTACCTTTGCTTGATATATACTGTATGTACTGTATGTATTTATTATATATTTATATACATGTGCCCTTTACCTACATTATAATAGTAAGACAAATAACTTCATTCAATAAAAGTAAAACTGAATCAAGATGTTTATTTTAAAACATATAATTAGGAAGGCCGTACACCATAGAGAGATCATCAGATGATCTGCCTAACTGGCCTATAATTGGTTAAATAATAAATGTTCTCCATGTCCCATGAAATGGACTGTTCTTGCTCTGGTTTGGTTTTTTGCTACTGTAAATGATATGACAATATTGTAGCGTGTAGGACCTCTCTTATTGGACGATATGTAGATGTATTTTACAGTGAATGGTGTCCATCTGGGGACTTTAGTACAGCCACCAGAATCTACAAGATACAACCACTAGCTACTGGACAACAAGGGTGATTTTAAGACTTGACAAATCTGTTTATTTTTACAGCAAAAGAATTGTTAGGCCTATGCCCCAATGGCGTGATTTGGATTGTGTTTTGCGATCCACTCATGCTAGCAATTGTGCAGACCAATGGAACCCTACGGGAGCGATCCCAATACATGCGCTGTGCTCTGAGCTGTTTTCAGAGCGCATTCAATCACCATTTTTGGTGCGCATCACATGCGCTCCCATAGGGTTCAATACCGGAAATGTAGCACATGCACACATGTCCTAGTGGGGCTAGTCCTTACCTAGTTTTAAATCACAGCTGCGAGAGACTATTTTACTTATCTAGTCAGTTATTATTATTATTATTGTGGATGTATATAGCACCAACATTTTCTGTAGCGCTTTACAATTACAAGTATTCATACACATCAGCCCTGCCTCGAAGAGCTTACAATCTAAGCACATTTATTTGACACACACAACCCATCAGTATGTCTTTACGATTGTGGGAGAAACTGGAATGCCTAGAGGAAACCTCTAGGCACCACTGTGTCACCGTGCTACCCAATGCCCTACAATCGTGGCAAATACAGACTTTAGACATAATCTAACCACAAATGCTGAGATTTTAAATTGGGGCATAATTGTGCAGACGTTGAAAATCATGCAAGTTTTGCAGTGCATTTTACTTGTCTGTTCCTTTTTCATCTTAGCAGGTTGTGTTTAAAGATATAAATACATCACATATATGCTACTGGTGGCCCATTACAGTGTATTCTGTGAATTTATCCAAAGCTGAGGCCAAGATTTCTCTATTAGGAACGTTTTGCTGATAAAGATCTTTACTGTGCACAGAACTGCTTTTCAGACAGTAATTTGCTGATCCTTGTCTAGTGTTGTATAAGCAATGGCTGTCAAGATAATTCTTCTTGGACTGAAAAAAGGGGGAACATTTTTTAATGTTTTGTAAGTTGAACAAATAAGAGTATAGCTGGCCATACACTGAGATATTACCCAATGACATTCCCATGACATTTGGAAAAAGGACCAATCATTTTGCGACCAACATTATGCCATAATGTCAAATGCAAACCATGCAGGAAGGTCAGAAGGTGAAATAGACTGTTATACCCAATGTTACACTGTCAATGTTTTAAATTCTAGCCTCTTATTCCTCCAAAACACAGACCCATCTCAGACATAATGCTATAAAGAGATAGAAAAAGATCTGATTTGCAACACTCTAATCAGAAAAAATTTATGTGTAACGTGAAAAGCTAAAAATCCTTTATTGTACTAGACAGGGATATAAATTAAAAACAATTAAAAAACCACCATTCTCTTAAGTAAATATAAGTGTAATACAACTGTGTACAATAATTAACTGTAAATTATAAAGAAACAGTTATATAGTCATAGTCAGACAGGTCAACATCATGGGGGTTACCCTACTTACGACCAGAGACACAGTGCAAAGGAGAAAGGTGGGATAAAATCGAGTCCATCACATAGTACATATGTGATCTAATCCATGGACTCGATTTTATCCCACCTTTCTCCTTTGCACTTTGTCTCTGGTCGTAAGTAGGGTAACCTCCATGATGTTGACTTATCTGACTGATAATAAAGGATTTTTAGCTTTTCACGTTACACATATATTTTTTCTGATTAGAGTGTTGCAGATCAGATCTTTTTCTATCTCTTTATAGCATTGTCTGTTTTTCTGAGTCTAGCACCTCCCTACATAGGTTTACTATTTCAGTGCCCTAATGTGTCTCTTATTTTGCCATCTCAGACATAAGGCCTCCTTGCAAATGTTATTACATTTCTAATATTGATTAATGAAGGGTGAACTTTTTGGGTGAACTCTACATTAAGGTCACCCCAATATGTACAAAGTCATTGCATCCCATAAAAATAAAATGAAGATAAAATATTGTGGAGATGTCCTTTTAGTGCTTTAAAAGATTACATTTGATTTTGATTTCATTCATTGTGTCTTTACTATGATTTAAATCAGGATAAGTTTTATGTATTGCTGGGAGCAATTAAATCAACCTGGCTGGACTGGATTTCCCCGGCTGGAGGGGCCTTTGTTCGGACGTTCATGCACCAGAATAACTTTAAATGCAAATTCCCAGCCGTCGCTCATTCAGGAATATGGCAGTTTATTTAAGAGAGCCAGCAGAGAATTTGTAAAGATGGGAAAGAAATGTGCATTTGTAAATTATGAATTTCCATGCTCTCACTAATTAATCAATGCACTAAGCTTTAATTCCATTAATATGTAATGATTACCCATGTAATTATATTACACTGACATGTACATCTGCCATTGTTGTGCCCCTGTTACTAGGAAGAGGATAGAGATTTACTGCAGTGCTTTGCCTTGTATCTATATCTGATCATAGTGAGTTTACCTTATTCTATGTTTAGTAAATACTGCACTTCGTACACTGTATATTTACAAAAGTCTCTCCGGTGGGGACACAAAGCAGGTCTCCCTTAAGGACAATTTGCTTTACATGTTTTGGAAACCTCACAGGTACTGAGATGTGTGTTTAATAAAAACATGTTTCATTGTTCTGTATTGTGTTTTATTAGGAGAACATAGTATTTAACGTATATAGTAGCAATATTGTACATAACACATTTTTATCTGATAATCTGACTTTAAACAAGAGATACACCTGTGTGAAATCAGACTCTCCAGTCCCTCTGCCAGAAGCATGCTCAGTGTGTTTCATCTAGTGGGAGAGAAGTTCATGCATAGAAAGATTTCTCTTACTTCACAGATGTTTTAACCTTCTATCTACCATTAACCATAGAGAGATTTCCCTCCTGTAACTAGAGCTTTAAAGCAACAAATTCATGAAAACTGCAAAAGATGACTTTTGTATTATTACCGTGATAATCAGCAAAGGAACATGGCTGGCTGGATCAGGGAAGCACCAATCAGGTAGTCCCACTCATTGTATTCCTAAAGCCACCTCCTTACACTGGCATCCAATATTTACTTTACCAATGCCATGTTAAATAGGAAAAGCTGTAAAATGCATGAAATTGCAGCTTGTCTCCATTACATAAAGCCCTAGAGCAGTGAATGTATAGTTCTGTTCTATTTGGAAAAAACAATCCATTTTTAATGAGAATAATGAACTGGTTAGTAAATTTGCCTTTAGCTCCAAAATCTAAGCAATAATATCTAGACGACCATAGAAATACAAACTTGTATATACACCCTGAGCTATAAATCTAGACGCTCACTGATAGTAGGTGTGTCTGTATTCTGGCTAAGGATTAGTTCAGAATTCAGGATTGTAGAATAACTAGTATCATTGACCTTCCACTGGCTTTTTAGTTTCAAATCTGTTTTCAAATATTAATTGTGTAATTTTAATAAAACTTAATGTGTAAACATTATTAAGAACAATCATTAATTTAGCTTTTTTGCGTTCTTTCCAAATTATAGTCACACTGATAATTGTGATTATCAGATAATTGGAACGCCACCCCTACACCTATTATACATACATATGTATATTCCTTCATATTTCATTGGTCCGGTGCTGTGCAGCTGTGTGTATATATATTTTAAAGTTGATATGAATTATATGTAGATTTTGTAGATCCTTATACTCTCCTTATATACACCTCCTTTGAGATTATTTGATGTGATGGGTTAATTGACCTAGATCCTTATGAGTCAGTGCTACTAGTGACTATATAATGTACATTGAATATTAGCTACTATACATATTGAATAATGTTAATCCCCTTTGGACACTTGTGAGGGCTTTCGCTACTGTTTCCACTTTCTAATATGGCGCCGTCGCGTCCGCGCTTTTCTAACTGTTTGGATGACGTCATCTGTCTGCGCGAGTTTGGGACGTCTACGTCCTGAACTCTCGCGATATTTGTAGATATTGAAATACCAGCGCACGGGTGGTCGGCGTTCTCACGCCATTGAGAAAGCTCTATTCACTAGAGCGAAACGCGTCTGGCGGGCTCTGTCTCTCAGTCCTCAATATGATACCTTGGCTCTCTTTATGCCTATGTTTCTTGCCACTGTTGCCCTGTCTTTAGAGTCTGCAGGATGTCTTGCCTTACTTGTGTTTGACTGGATATAGATGAGTATACCATACATTATCTAGTATTAAGTTAGTATCTAGGTGTATATTATTCGCTATTATTGCTTGTTGGTATCATTTACACTATTATACTCCTGCTGCTCTATATAGGTGTGTGATAGTGCTGTGCATTACTAGGATTTTGTATTTTGTGGGGTATCTATTTACACTCATATAGGATACATTATTGTACATTGTACTGTATTTATTCACTTATATATATTACCATGAGACTGAGGGTATGTTAGACAATACCATGTGTTTTTAAGTGTTTTTATAATTTTTTGTCCACGAACGAGTATCAATAAAGGGTTTTTATATATTATATACTATATTTTGAGTGCCACAGGTTTTCTTTCTCTTTTTGATTTAATCACACTGATAATTGTGACATAGCCGAGGACAAGGCCGCAGGACATGGAACTCCAAAGTGAAGTAAATCTGTATATATTACACTGTAGGTAACGTATTATTTCTTATAATATATAAGGCCAGTCAAAAAACCCAAAAAAACAGCACAGACCCTCTTCCCCCCCTCCCTGTATCATTTATATAGGAATCCCTGTTTAGTGTATAAATAGTTAATTACCAATTCTCCCCACTGCACCTCCCCATTGAAAATGCCTAGCCTTATGAATTATACCTTTATTGCACAGTGCTAGGAATGTGTGCTTGTAGCATACCAAGGCCTCTATGGGGTTTGGGTTTCCTGTATTTGGAAGAAGTTCTGATTTTGTTGCATTTAGGGGTTTGTTCTTGCAGGTGATGTATATGTATGTATGTTTGTAAGTATTTAATATGTGATGACTAGAGGTCAGTTTCAGGTTCGTTGGTTTCGAAGGTTTGCGGAACTTTTGGAAAACAAAACTTTTAGGAACTTTGAATATTCCATATTGATTTTTTGAATATTAGACTTTTCAATAATCGGTATTGAATATTTGAAAATCGAATATTAAATATCCAGCTCTCATTGACTTCTATTAGGATCATTTTAGAATTTTTTTAAATTCAATTCAAAAAAAGATTTCGGAACAAAACTTTGGTTTGGAACATCTCTAGTGATGACAGTTTCAGGGTTATTCAATAAAAGTTCTTATCGTTTAAAATGGTGCTAATTTTTCCCCAACCAATCAGATCTTAGCTTTCAAATGTTAAATAAGATCTGATTGGTCGGGGCAAAATTAGCACTAGTCTATTTTAAACGATAATCAGAGAGATTGAATAAAAGTTATTATCGTTTAAATTGGTGCTAATTTTGCCACAACCAATCAGATCTTATTTAACATTTAAAAGCTAATATCTGATTGTTTGGGGCAAAATTATCACCATTTTAAACAATAAGAACTTTTATTGAATAACCCTGAAGAACTTTTATTGAATCTCCCTGCTTATCTTTTAATAGTCACTATAAGTGATTAGATTATTCTATCTATATAATTCTAATAATTTAAATATACTGGTATTATACAAATAGAATCGTATATAAATACCTGAAAGGGTGTGATACAAATAAGACCATTTTATTTAAAAACTTCCTGCATCAATAGATGTAATGTTGCATATGTTTCATTGTCACATGCAAGCAGCAGCTGTCATAGATCACTTTCCCATTAGAGTTAATATGAGTAAGGCACGTGTGCATGACCGTGGTCAAATGCTGCCATCTGTGCGTTCTGGGGATGATTAAACATGAAGATAGGTAGATAGATAGATAGATAGATATGGCAGGGAATACTTAAATTGTGTTTAAAGGCAGGGCAGTTTACCATATCTGTAAGTATTTAATACAATGTATAAATAAAAATATTCATACATATAGAACGTGCATATAGAACATTCTTTCTCTATAGGTGTCACTGTAACATTGCCATCTAGTGGTTCTAAATAGTTGTCATTAAGTTGTGCTTGTAGATCTATTTTGTTTGGGAAAATACAGATTTGAGAAGAGGCTGTGTTTCCAAGTCAAGCCATCACATGAATGTTGAATAAATGGGCTGCTCACTTGGTGTAACTACCAGGGGAGCAGCCCCTGTGATAGTAGTGTGTAGCTGCGATACTGTTGAGTTCATTAGAGTAACAGCCAGTACCTGCACTGCAGAATGTGTGCTGTATATATAGTATATACAGATTGTCACCCAGACACATGTTTCTGACCGGGGGGGGGGGGGGGGGGGGGGTATATGGAGTTGCATAACTGGGAATAATTTAATAATTTGGCGAGCTTTGGTTACTTTGCATTTTGTTTTAGATTATTAGTTATAAATACAACTCTGTTCTCGTTTACCACATGACAAGCAACTTTTGTCAAGGTCAACCCATATTACTGTCATTCTTGCAAAGCCACTTTCCCTTTGACAACAAGCAGTGCAGGTAAAATAGCTCAATGGCTTCACAGATTCAGATAAAGATTCAGTAACACATTGAAAATGCAAAATAGTTGTGAAATATACAATTAAAAGAGAGAGAAATGAAGTAGTGTAGATTATAGATATTTTCGTTTGATTTATTCACGGTGATAACTTTCCTCTGCTAATAATTTAGATACAAATTACAACCTGATATAAACATTGTAGAACATTAGAAATATCTGTCTACATGTGCTCAATACCAACACTCAATATTTCTATTTCATTACATGTAGGTACATACCCGGGAAGAAGGGGCGTGTACTACTTTATTAGTATTCGGACTCCCTTAATGCCTGCCCAATGACAGAATACACTGGCTCTATAATGAGAAACGAGCATGCTTTTAACCAGTCTGAGTTGTGGGCAATCAAGTAAAGGAGACAACCCAATGTATGGGACATTTTAATTCTCTAACAAAATCTTTATTTTTATATTTCATATAAATGTGTCCATTCTCTTAAACCTAATGGAATAGCTTTATTCTAAATACAATAACAAAAAAAAACACGCTTGACTTCCCGTAAATGCTTTTTGAACATGATATAAATCAAAGATAACACATGTATGATGAATAATAGCAGTTATGTGGTATATATTTCCTCTGCCAGCAATGTATTATTAATGATCCTTCTATTTAAAGGCACTGCTGCATTTAATATATACATTTTTATCTAAATGTTTATCTACTCATTTTGTCATTTCATTTACAAGATATTGTCTTGTGTAAAGAGAGGTATAGATTCAAGGGAGAAAAATATTATTCTCCCTAGTGCGTAGGGTGGGGTATGATTACAGTTTGTAAATAAATTAGCGGGCCATACAATAAACTGGAGCATTGTTCACTAATAGAATATGTCAGAGTACACACGGACATCCCATAAGATTTGAAGAAAAGAAGTTTAGTTCAGAAAGGGTTTTTCACTGTAAGAGTGGTAAAACTATGGAATTGTCTTCCAGGTTGACGTGGTGATGGCAGGTTCATTGGATATTTTTTAAAAAGGCTGGATGAGTTTCTAAAAACAAAGAATGTTGCATGTTACTGGTATTGATACATAAAGTGGAGTCGATCCAGGGATATGCCCGATTGCGACTTGTCAGTAATAATTTACTGTTTTTTTTGCCTTTCTCTGGATCAACAGTAAGGCAGGAAGTGTGGGGATTGCTGTGTAGGTTGGACTGGATGGAAGTATGTCTTTATTCAACCTATAGAAAAGGCAGCTTGAAAGCTTAGGGAGAGAGGGGCCAAAAGTAGAAAAAAGCCCTTCACTGTGGGCAATGCTATTCATATAGCATGAGACTGCAAGATGCCTTCTGTTATAAGAAGGTGTTTCTCCATTTTTATTCAACCTCAAATGCTATATTATACTTTGCGATCACCAGCCGGTTTACCCCATGTAGGCCTGACCAATGGAAATTAGCTCTCTGTAAGTGAGGTGGAGCAACTTACAAGGAAGATTGCTGACAATTTAAGATAAGCCCAGGGTTAAGGACCTAGCAGTTTAGGTCCTCACCCTGGGTACTTTTATTAGGATGGGGGTTGGTGTTTTGGATACTATAGTTGTTCTTTAAACATTGTGAAAGAAAATTCAAGCAATAAAATGTGCCGCCACTATAAAAATTTTGCAAAATAACTTGATTTAATTTTGTGCGATGATTAATGTATAGGATTCTGGCTTAGTAGACCCCTATGGCTAGCCTATAATAGCTTGTTTCTCACACGCTTAGGATAGCGTTTTGCGATCTGTTTGCACATGAGAAACGCAGTGCATATAAATGTGGGTGGCCACAATGTGTTGGGATTTATTTTCAGAGCGCGTGCTATCACGCTTTCCAATTGTGCAACATTGCACGGATCACAGCGTAAAGGCGCGTGCTGCCGTCATAGTGTGGCCTCAGCCTTAATTATGTGTTTGTTACATTTTTGTATTCTGTGTACACTGGAGATAACAGAATCTATTTTGGAATTATTGATGAGATTTCTTTCTGAGCTTGGAAATAAAGGTGTTTCTAAAACATGTTTGTTCTGTTCATCTACCGTGACTTCCTTCCTCTGTGTTTGCCGAATTATCAATCTTCCATACTTGTGTTGTCTTGGTGCAGAAGAATGAACACATCTTATTTGTTATTTTGGCAGTTATGAATCACTTTTGCATATCCATTAATTCTTTTCAGTGAGTATTTTTTGTGCAGCACAGGCTGAATATGGTCCCGTCTTATTTGATTCATATCGACACTCAAACCGAAAGGTCTGAAATGCACATCCAAAACATTTTCTACTAGAGGACAAGCAATAGATTGATTGACTATCTGGATGAAGATCTTTGCTATAGATTATTTGCAGCAAACACATACAACCTACATTAATGGGAAGGGAATTACTGAATTCGGAAAGAATATAGCTAGCAAGATATTGTCTTGTATAAAGAGGGGAATAGATTCAAGAGAGAAAAATATTATTCTCCCTCTTTACAAGGCACTGGTGAGGCCTCATTTGGAATATGCGGTGCAGTTTTGGAATCCCATATACAAAAGGGACATCTTGGAAATGGAAGCAGTTCAGAGAAGGGCAACTAAATTAATAAGGGGAATGGAGGGGCTTGACTATGCAGGCAGATTAGACAAGTTAGGGCTGTTTACATTGGAGAAGTGACATTTGCGTGGTGATATGATCACCTTATACAAATATATTAATGGGCCATACAATAAACTCTCTGGTGCATTGTTTACTAATAGGTCATATCAGAGGACTTGTGGACATTCTTTAAGGTTGGAAGAAAAGAAGTTTCATCTTCAGGTTAGGAAAGGTTTCTTTACAGTGAGAACGGTGAAACTGTGGAACTGTCTTCCAGCAGATGTGGTAATGGCAAGTTCATTGAATAGCATTAAAAATGGCCTGGATAAGTTTCTAAAACTAAAAAATATTGAGAATTACTGGTTTTATTACATATACTGTAGATCTGGTAACCCTCAAAAATACGTACTGATATCCGAATGATCCGTTCAGTTTCGGATGGAAAGTTCAGATTACGGAAAGAAGGGGTACCGTATTGGACCTGGGTCCCGTCTCTATTCCACATGTTAATTACAGACTTGCTGGTAGTCCTGGTGAGATGTGTCAGGTATATCATTGGTTATGAAGGCAAATGATACTGACTGGCCAATGGGAAGACACACTTCATGTATCTCTCATAGGCCAGAGCCTAGGCACTAGCAGGATGGGGCCGGATCAGCAAGCACAATTTTAAGGAAGTATTGCTGACAATCCAGTATAAACTGAGGACCTAGTGGTTTAGTACCTTGGGTGCTACAAATGAAAGGTAAGTTGATAAGGGGTATAATTTCCATTCAAAAGCTGTTCTAGTCAATTTTCGATTAAAATGTAAAAAGTTAAAGGTACTGTCCACCCCTCTATAAAAAAAACAAGTGTTATGCAGTACGCCCCTAAACCTAGAGTTTGTTTAGCTTGCACTTTTAAAATCAGCTTGCAGCATGAGAATTCATACTTACAAGTTCGCAATCTATCGCCGCTTCCTGTCTCTGCACTCCCTCTCCACTGCGGCTGCTGTGTTCTTTTACTGTTCCCAAGCAGCCTCAGTGGAGACTGCTCCAGGAATGGCAGTCAGTGATTGGCTGTGATGTCACTCTCATGGCTGATCACTGACTGCCTTACCCGATCACTGACTGCCTTACCCGGAAGAGTGGGAAGAGCAGAGCCGCGGCGGTGGATCACGGAGCTTTTAAGTAGAAGAGCTCTTGCTGGAAGCAGATTTAAACAGTGTAAGCTAAACAATCTCTAGTTTTAGGGGGGTCCTGCATAACTAATTTTTTTGTAATATCCAGTCTTGTTAATTGTTTGATGTCTAATGTAATTCCACTGTCTGTACCAACTGTGCATTGCTGTGCATTATGTTTACACTAAAACACATTTTCCCTGACATAAAGGCCCCTGTATGTTTGCTATGTGTTACTTCCATAGTATCTTAGTTAAGTATTTCCTCCAACACTTGTCATGTGGTCAGTCTATATATAACAAGCAGAACAAGACGTGTTCACACTTTGTAATGTTTCCTGCTTGTCACTGATGCAGTGGAAGGCATGTTTTCTGTACAAACCCAAACTGTCTCATTCCAGTAAGGCACAGCTTACATCGTAACGTTACTAGTTCCATATATAGCTTTGTTAGCACAATGGATCCTATGTTGTGGAATACAAAGTGTGTGATAAAGTGGCTCTAAATGGGCAAATGTTCCCAGGGAATTCTGTAGATTTAAAAGATGAACTGTGTGATGTTTCAAAAGATACCAAGTTACCAACCCATGTTCGCTTATCAGTTACATCTATTAGGCATCTGTTGATGGAACAATCATCCATATGATATTGTTTGTTTTACACATACACATCAGGTGGGTCAATGCCTTAGACAAATAATAAAGAACAACTTAATGGTAAATGAAGCCACTTTGCTCAATATAAAACAATCCAGACCATATCTCTGCCTTTGTCTTCTTTTGATCCCCACACTGGTAGGGCTGCATCCAGGGCAGCTGGTTTTTTCACAGAATGGTCTGTTGCCTATAGATACTGGTCGTGGTTCAAGGCCCCTGACCCATCTTATCCTGTAGCTATATTTATTTATTTTCATACATAGTGCTGAAATGTGGGGGATTTGAACCCTGGCTCTAGTGCTTCTACTGGGCCAGCATGTTGCTGTTTTACCTTTAATGTAGTCATGTGACATTTTAAGCTATTACAGTGTTCAAGATAATCACTGCATGTCTTAAATGGGAATTATACTTACCATAAAAGCATGTGCAGAGGAGGCAGCAGGGGAAACAGCAGTCAATAATTGGCTATAATGTCAGTATTCACAGCCTTGATTGACTGGATGAAGGGAGGAGCCAGCTTACTCTGCCAGAATAGGGACAATTATTATCCTTAAATATCTGGTGAGTGTTGAATAAAGTACTGACATTCCAACTGTCCTTTTTGGGCCGGGAACGTCCCTGTTGTGGGTGTGTCCACAGTCCAATAGTCCAATAACATTTCATAAGTGAATCTGACAGGACTAAGTAAGAAAACAAACAAAATTGAAAATCTTAGATATTTTGAGTGAAATAAAATCCAAGCAAACTGTGCACATGCTTATTAAGCCTGGTCAGGTTTATGACTCCTTCATATTTTATTTAGTACAAGGTCTCTCTCTCTTTCTATTGCTCCCAGTTTAGTTGCTGCACTTGGGGCAGGATTTACACCTAGTGCAATAACAGTTAGCTCAGAGTCTAACAGATGAAGTCCACCTGTTGTGCAGTCCCACTGTGAACTAGAACTTTAATGGTGATGAAGTACTAGATCCCCAGAGGAAGTAGTATTGGCTTTGTGTTCTAGTAGCAGCTGTTCTGAATCCCCAATTTGAGTTTTTCCCCAAATTATTCATATTACGCTATGTTTTCTTCATTTGTCTTACAGTAACTATGCAGATTCCACTACTAATAGCTTTTAGAAATCTTTGTAGAATTTTAAAGCCTATAAAAACTACTTGTGGCCTGCAGCCTTGAGACTCTTAACACCCTTACAAAGGATTTACTGCAGGGAATACGTTATGCCACAGATATCCTCTTCATAGTGGCCTTTCCCTGACAGATGCAGTAAAAGATGTTCAATCTCTTTGGATATTATATCCCAACCTGTTAACTAGAAAAGGTATGGCTGTAATTTACAGAAGGATCTGTAAGGCTCCCACCCTTCCTCTCCTTTTATATTTTAGGATGTCTCTTAATTCATATGTGGTTTATTGTCACATCCGTTCTTTTATTTGAAACCATTAGAAATTTGGAGATGACGTTGAAAAGTTTATTGTTGTAATGTGATGTTGTCACACAGCAATCCCCAGAAGAATCCTATTTTCAATTCTGCTTGCATGCCCTCCTTCTATGGGCTTCCCTTAAAGGTAAAGGCTGAAGAACTGCATAGTCTTGTGATGCTAAAACAATAAGGGTCAAATGTTAACAACAACTTCAATAACAAGCTCATGTTAAAGGTAAAAAACAGACGGAGAGAAACTTAATAATTCTCCTGCCTAAAGGTGTCTGATGGAACATTCAGGGAAAGTGAAACATACAATTGACCCTACAATATGTGCTCGGATTAGTTCTTACAAACTATATAATTTATGTATTTATGTACTGAACTTTATAAATAAACTATACATATATACGATTATTTTGTTTTACAAACTAAGCTGCTTTTTAAGGATTGGACCAGATTGTCTGCCTGTGGCTTTGTCTTAGTAATAATAAGAATTACTAAAATGTTTGAAAAATGCTTTTGGCTTCTAAGCTAATAAGCACCCAGGATTGGTGCCATCCTCCCCATCAACATGCTACATCTAGAGATGGCCGAACTTTCGAAAGTTCGGTCCATTTTCGAACTATATGGAAAGTTCAAAAGTTCGAAAACAGACCCATTAAAGTCAATGGGAGTCAAATAGTTCGAAAAGTTCTAATAAAATACAATTAAAATATTAGTGGTAACTTAATGTAAATGGCTGTGGGACCTGGAAAATGGTCTGGGGAACATGTTAGAATATCCAGGACATTCGAAAAATCTATTTTACTCTCACTCGCACTATTTTTGAGCTCTCGCGTTCGAACATTCGATGTTCGCGCCTAGATACCATGGACATTTTACTCGCGGATTCGATGCTCGCATATAGGTATAATAGGCATTTTACTCGCATATTCGATCGGTCGATCATTCGATATATATCGAGAGTCCAAAAATATCGAAAATCCGGGTCTGGGATAGTTCGAGAAGTCCGAATTCGTTCGAATTCGAATAGTTCGGCTCGAACTCGAGTTTGAGAACCAAGAACCAAGAACTTTGCACATGCCAGCTCCTGGAGTCTGTTAATTAAATGCACTAGAATTTGATTGGAAGCCGGGGAAAAGGAGAATGTCAGTTGTGATTTTTTTTTTGTAAATTAGCCTTCCTTATCCAGTTTCACATAGTCCGCTGTATCTAGTGATGTCCAAAAAGGCTTTTTTGGCTATTTTTAGCTGCTGCTTACCATGGGTACATAAAATTACATACATCTGTAAATAATCCTTTCTGGTAATTTGCTGTGATGGTTTTATTTTCAGTATTTATATTTTAATGTAAAAACGATTTGTTTACTATCCCCTAAATTTCCTCTTGTTTCAGATTCTATAGGTGGGACATTTCCATCCTCCTCTCATCGATGTCATCACAAGCAGAAACATTGCATGCCAATGCCACAATGCGGGGGCCTCCTCATCACTCCTCTTCTTTTTCACCCGCATGCCAAGGGATCGCAGATCATCATGGACACTTCTCAAAAAGCAGTGAAGAGACAGGCCAGTTTTTGTAATGCAATCACCTTCAGTAATAGGCCTGTCGTCATCCATGAGCAAGTCAGGCTTAAGGTAAAATGAGCATCAACGTTTCTTATAGTCAAACAGTCAACGTATTTCAAATGTAAAAATAACAAGTTGTAAGCCAAGGTTGCAATGAGCACTGCAACTACACATATATATATAATACATAAGGCTCTGGCATTTCAATGGGGAGGTGCAGTGGCGAGAATCTATATAATCAGTCACTCAGTGATGTCACCGAGTGACTTTCTGTCTGCCACTGCACCTCCCCGTCTCTCTCCCTGCCTGTATTAGTAATGTTGATAAGAAGCCTGTTTTTGTAAAGTTTCCGGCAACTGACGTTTGTATTTCAAACGTCACCTAGTGCAGGTCCGGTTCGTTTCACTGACTCAATGTATTACTGTGCTGATAAGGAGGGTGTAAGCGTATTCCTGTAAGTCATAATTGACTCTGCAGCTCGCTCCTCCTTATCAGCACAGTAATTTAGTCAGTCAGTGAAACGAACCGGAACTGCACCAGGTGAGAGACGATGTTTATTCATTTCTTTTAGTTTGAAATACAAACAGCAGTTAACTATTTATATTAACAAAAATGGGCTTCTTATTACTAATCAAAGGAGGAGGAGACAGCGAGGGGGAGACAGAGTGTCTGTGCTGGCTTTTTCTTTTTTTTTTACTTTATGTATTATAAGGAATAATACGCTACCTACAGAATAATATACAGATATTACTTCACCTCGGAGTTTCCTGACATGTATATAAGCACTCAGCCTTATAAGGAATAATACGCTACCTACAGAATAATATACAGATATTACTTCACCTCGGAGTTTCCTGACATGTATATAAGCACTCGGCCTAATGGCCTCGGGCTTTTATATGATCAGGGAACTCCTCAGTGGTGTAATATCCTTATATTACACTGTTGGTAGCGTATCATCCTTTAAATATTCAATAATTGACCCTGCCAATCCTCTTCAGTCCGGTCACCCCTTTCCACTAGGGGAAGTGAATGGAGCAAAATCAGGAGCACAGCGCAGCAAAGGTGGACGATGGTCCAGTAGATGTGGAAGTTGTCATGGGGAATAATATGTTTGCTTACTTTGAAGCACATTGGACTGTAATATTGAATATTATATGCAAACACCAACAAAAGAAAATGCTACTGATGGTCTAGATGTACCCAGTCTAAAGCCAAACTGTCTGTTTCATGAACATAATAAGATACATAGATAAGTAGAAAGAGTGGTATGTTTTTTGGTAGATCAGGTAGGTGAGTTCTATATGTGTACGTGTATTTCCCCATATAATAAGGACTTGAATTGCTATATTTTAACACAAACAATGCTACAGTTTCCTAAAAAGTTATGCAACTCCCTCTCTTTACCCCAATTCTTTACTTTTAATGTTCTGGATTACATGGGGCTGTGCATGGCTGCATAACTGGTCATAATCTGTAAATCCTGGTGAATCCACAACTGCACAATGAAGAATGTGTTAACGGCTCACATAGGATTCCCTTTTATTGTTAAAACTGACCCGAGTATAAACCGAGGTAACTATTTTTACCTGAAAAAGGGAATAAAAGTGATTGACTCGAGTAGAAACCAAGGTTAGAAAATATGCCCACTACTGCCTTCTGACTCTGTATTGTTTTGAGGCTTTAGTTGCCCTTTAAATGGACAGCAGAATTCCCAAACAGTAATCCCATACAGTAATAGCCAAATCTAGTCTCAGAACAATACAGAATCAGAAGGCAACAATAGATACTATCCTCCTGACTCTGTATTGTTTTGATGCTTTAGTTTCTCTTTAAATGCACAGCAGTAGTCCCATACAGTAATAGCCAAATCCAGTACTGTATGGGAACTAAATCCTGAAAAAAATACAGAATTAGAAGGTAATCTTTTTAACAATAGATACCATCCTCCCGATTCTGTATTGTTTTAATGCATTAGTTGCCCTTTAAATGGACAGTAATCCCATACAGTAACCCCCATTTCTTGGTACTCCAGATGTTTGGAAACTACAATTCCCAGCATGTTTTACTTGTTGGGAGTAGTGATGTCAGCCGGCAAATCAGAGGATGCAGAGCGAGCGGACGCCGTATTACTGAGAAGGAAAGTGATTGGCCTTAGTATAAACTAAGGTTCGGTTTTCAGTCTATTTTTAAAGCCTGAAAACCTTGGTTTATACTCGAGTATATACGGTATACCCTTAAACTACCCCTCTCTTTAATCTAGTATACCTAGGGTGTAGACCTAAACTGTGGGGTTTTTACCTCTAGGTTTAACTTAGATCACAGGTAATACCTAAAATTTTCCAGTACATGGTGTTTGACTCCATCAAGCCTTTAGATCATAAGCTGGGTGTTATCAGAACCCTTCAACGCAGAGCACAGGAAATCCCCACTAGCACACAGGCTAAGGCAGAGAAGTTCTTAAAACTTGTGGGTTTCTGGACTGGGCCTTAGTCAAAACTGAGAGAAGCAAATAAAAGAACACCAATAGCACCTGTGAAGATGAGAAGCAAGACAGGAAAAAGACCATGGTCCTCCCATATATAGCAAGGATGTAAAAGAAATTAAGAAGAGCTGGTAAATCCGAAAGACCCAATACAGAAAAATAAGAAGAGCAACATCATATACGCAGTGCAGTGAAGAGTGCTCTGATTTATGTGGGGGAGACAAAACATAAGCTGCACCAACGTATGGCCCAGCACATAAGAGCCAATTCTTCGGGTCAGGACTCAGTCCTGTACCTGCATCTTAAGGGAAAAAGGATATAGGTTTCAGGTCTGTAATATCAACATCTTGGCCAAAGAACAAGTTTGGTTAAAAGAGGTGTCAAGGTTTCAATGGAAAAAATTAGACTACTTTACTGGAACGGCAAGCAAAAGTATCAGTAAGTATTATAGCAGATCTGGACTGAACTCAGGGGTGGGAAGAGGAGGGAGCAGGGAAGTAAGTATAATTGTCCTTAAATTTATTGCGGATTTTATCACATATTCTGTGATGTGGCACAAATTCATTTTATAAAAGTATCGAAAATTCTGTAGCAAAATTCATATCAATTTCTGGAATAAAAAAAAAATCCAAATGACTCCAGCAGCTTTATAAATATGGCCCTATGTATCAGGTAGGCATAGGGCACACTTCAGCTTTTTACTGTCTCTTTAGCAATTTGCTTTGACTGCTGTTTTTAATGGGAATCGCAGGTACTATGCCACACTATTGGACTAAGAGCAGCAAATGACAGATCCCTTCTTACATCCCATTTAGCATGACTTCAAGAAGAGAATGGCAGCATGGGGTTCCTAAATGTCAATTCAATATCATGTTAGTCGCATTTTTTCTCAACTTTTTAAGCCTAGCTAATAGCTGCTGTTAGTTGCGCTGCTGAGAAAACCAAAATGGTATTTACCTAGAGCCACAAATGTGTTTTGTATCCTGTATTAGTTCCACATCAAGAGAATAACCATAGGTCTATTACTGTGATAAGTGCGGGTTAATTTCACATGTTTCGGACTATAGTGCTTCTTGAGACACTTGCCCGATGGTGGGAAAATGGAAGGAACCTTGTCCATAAACGATCCAGCCATCATAAGATATCAGAATATCCCAATATCTATCAGCATTGTTGCTCACATTAGTCTTACTCCACACAGGGGGCCACACAGTTACTAAAACCAGACGTTATTAAAACGTTGAACAATTTCCCCTTAAAGGGTATGTCCAGTGAAAAAATGAACATCCCCTTTTACATTAATTGAGGAACGGGCGATAAAGGAGGTAAATGTGTCTGTCTGAGACCCTTTCTGTATCTCTCCGTTTCACAAAACAGTAAAATAGAGTCATTACCAGCCCTCAGGGTAAATTAACATTTCCAGCACAAATAATCTGGCATCTTCCGAACGTCAGTCTGGTTAGAAAAATGGCTTTCCTTGCTAAATGGCCATGAAGAAAGAAAACACATCTGGACCTTTTTTATTTTAAAATGTGCAAGTTAGAAGAAAATAAAGTAATGTATACAATTTCTTTCTGGGAGAGGGCGCGTTGTTAGACAGCTCGCAGTTCCCAAACGTCATGCCTGGCTTGTCTCATTTCAATTGAGAGAAAGGTTACAAATCCAACAAACATATTTGAAGCAGCCGGATTCACTGGGGCTATATTCTGTCAACTCGAATTAGATGCAAAATCTTTGTCTTGGCTGGTTATTCTACACAAATATGCTCTGGATGGGGCAGAGAACTGGCACTGCCTTGTTTTACAGTAGGTTTTGCAAAATGCAACATTAGGGCATCTTCCCCTTTTTGTGGCCTGTAAAATTTGTGGAAGAAACTTGTCACATTTCTGCTTGTTATTCTCCAACAATTTTATCAGTATTTTAAACACTGTGACTGTTCACAATTACAGTACCACAAAGTTATAATACACCCCATGGAACCAGTTTATTTCTAAATCTAGCGGCTTTGTTAAGAACTATTAGGTTTATATATTGATACATTGCATTGCTGGATGTCTGACGGAGCCTGTGCTTGGGAGTCTTGGAAATCATACAGTGAACAGTTTAATTGCACATGTGCACAGCTCCAGGGCACCTTAATGTGATGTGGTGGGACTTGGCATATTGTGGTTAGAGTGAGGCAGCAGCATGTAAAATGAAAGACACGGCCTTTGGGTTTGCTGTACAGGAGAATGAATGTTCCTGCCATTAATATTACCTAGTCCCTCACTCTCACCACCATTCAAAATGGTAAAAAAACTTTACCATAAAATGACTTTTATGTGGATTTGGCAGTTGCTTCTGCCCACAAACTTTTTCTTAGAGACATATAATAAGCTAATAAGCTGAAAGGACCCTCTTGCCTTATTTATTCCTTCATAGTGTTTAGAATTCTCAGAGCTAGGGGTCTGTTAACATGGGTTAATATTACAAATTCAGTCCTGTTCCATTTACACTTATCCACATCCCTTCAACCAGGTGCACCCCAGAGATGGAAATTGTAAATCTGAATAGAGTGGATTTATTACCAGATACTCTTTATTTTATTACTTTATCAGTATTGGCCATTCCTTATTTCGCACCGTGGTCATAAAATACTGTTGTGCACAATACTGATACAGTGTCAGACTTTTACAATTGTGTTCACAATTTTCTGACCAAGATCTATTACAATGGGCTGTAAAGTACCAATAAAATTTACTATTTTACAGCCACAAAATAAATGTGCAACGTTGTTGTATACAAACGGGGTAATGAATGATACTGTTGTACCAAATTTACAGTAGATCAAACAGTCGTAGATCACAGGTAACACCTGTTAAGCAGCTCTATGTTCATTTCTCTGTTACTCTGCCTTCCTAAAAGCCTATGGCGTCACAGCCGTGACTGACTGCAGTTACAGGGATGAAGAGAGCAGAGAGACAGGGAAATGGACATGGTTTTCCTTCCAGGTTAGAGTTACTTCCAAGACCTTTCAAACTTTTGTAGTGTTGGGAGGTGAGTGATATACGTATGTACAATGTTCGTTTGGAAGGTGGACGATAAGAAAACCCCTTTTTTTTCCATGTCTGATAAAGAATTCTCTTCTAACCATTACCTACTATAATGTCCGTCCAACACTGGAAATACAGCAATTGTTCCCCATTAAATGACCTTCTGACAAGGTAACATGTAAGGATTTTCAGAGATCAAATAAACATATTTTTAACAACTAAATCAAAGACTGTGACTGTAAAGCCTAAAACACGCATGTGATTCCGGGAGCCGGACCATGATGCGCAATGTACATGAACGTCAAGTTTTGGCCGACAATCGTACCGTGTATGGTTACTTCGCTGGAAAAACGGCTGTTTGGTGGGGGCTTGTTGCCCGATTTGCTGGTCAGATCATTAACAAATCCTTTTTGCCCTATGAAGCGCCCATACACGGCACGATCGTCAGACGAAACTGACGTTCATACACATCGTCCTGGGTCGCCCTGTGATCTCACGTGTGTATGAGGCTTTATACTTCTCTGTTAAATGTGGAGTTGACCTTTATGTAATAAACATTAATGTATGACCGTAGCTTAATATGAGTACAAAGTATTTTTTTGCATAAAATGAACAGTATAGTCTTGCCTTATCCCTTACACACCAGGGATTTTAACCTGCAGCTACTGTATATGCATTAATAGAAATACAGTACATACAGAAAAATGTTAGTTATCAAAAAATCTATGTTACTATGAATATGCAGAATTCCTGATACTTTTAACGTCTGTCTGGAAACCTCTGACCCAATATTTCCTTTTTTTACTGTTGCAGATCACTAAGAAACAGTGTTGCTGGAGCGGAGCTCTGAGACTTGGTTTTACCTCTAAAGATCCATCAAGGATCAACCCTGATACTTTGCCGAAGTACGCATGTCCTGACCTTGTTTCCCAGAGTGGATTCTGGGCAAAGGCATTACCTGAAGAGTTTGCAAATGAAGGAAACATCATAGCATTCTGGGTCGACAAAAAGGGCAGAGTATTTTACAGAGTTAATGACTCTGGAGCCATGTTGTTTTTCAGTGGTGTACGGACATCAGAACCTCTGTGGGCACTCATCGATGTTTATGGGTTAACACGTGGAGTGGAATTGTTAGGTAAGTGATGCTTAAAAAAAAAATGGCACCAGAAATCTTACATTGTATTAAAGGGCATGTCCACCACCACCACTATAATCTATACTTACCTTCCCCACCCCCAAACCCTGAGATTGTTATATTTGCTTATCTCCCCAGGGTCCCTGAAGCTCTGTATGACTTATGGTCTCTGCCAGCGCTGGTTTCCCCAGTTCTCATCTCCTCTGCAAGAGGAGCTCACACAGATACAGAGGTGGCATGATAGTATGTAACCATAAGTGATTAGGCATGATTTCATCAGGAAGGAAGTTGGGGAATAATGTGGTGGAGATAGTAGAATAAGATGTAGTAGTATAAGAAGTTTCAGGGACTGTGGGAGATAAGCTGGTTGGGGAAGTTAAGTACTGTAAAGATTTTAGTCCTGGGGGTGGAAATGCCCTTTAAGCTATTAATTTTTGTTATGCATTTTGTTAACTTTGATTGGTTGGTAGTATATAAAAATAATAAATTAACACAGAAGTATTAGAAATGGTGGTTAAAGGGTATCTCCACCCTTAACAAAACCTTTTTCTGTAGTGTATGGCACCCTATCTTACCCCCAACCACCAGGTCTGTTGGTCAAAAAAAAGATCAGAACCGTACTTAGATGCCTTCGTTCCCCCGAAGCTCAGATCTCATCCCTCTGCTTGCCGGAACTGGAAGCAGGGGGCGGGACCGGCAGCCACGTCTGTGATTGGCTGAGAGGCAGCCAATCACGGGTGCAGCTGCTGTCTTTGCTGAACACCGGGGGAACGAATCGATGTACTGTAAATACAGTTCTGATCCTTTTTTTGACAATCAAACCTGGCAGTTGGGGGTGGGATAGGGTGCCCTACACTACAGAAAAACGATTTAAAGATAGGGCACCATTCAACACAGATAGATTGGACAGGAGGGAGGGCTTTCCTGCGCATCATTTTGTAATGATGGATTACACTACACAGTGGGGCCAGAGGTGGGTTAATGTTTAGTTATGGGGGTGGACATGCCCTTTAAAGTTACTGTTTTAACATTTATTCCTCTAAAATGAAAAATGACTGGAAAGAAAAAGTTGAATAATAACAGGAGTTAAAGTTCAAAACTTTGTAAAATATAAAAGATTGAAATCTCCCAAATACAGTTTTACCCAATGTACATTGCTGTTTATAATACAAACAGGGTTATTCAATAAAAGTTCTTATCGTTTAAAATGGTGCTAATTTTGTCCCAACCAATCAGATATCATTAAACATTTGAAAGCTAACATCTGATTGGTTGGGGCAAAATTAGCACCATTTTAAATGATAAGAACTTTTATTGAATCTCCCTGAAAGTCTGTAAAAAGACCAAGAAATGGAAGATTTTGCTGGCAAGTTTCCAGGTGCAGGCCTTCCCAGAATTTCATGTTACCAAGTTTTCTTGGCAAATCACCATGAAAGTTTAAAATGAAACAGTCTGGGACATGTCCTGAATAAAACAGCATTTCACATGTATGTATGTGTTCATACATGGTCATACATATGTGTGTGTTCATACATGGGCAATTACATCTGAATTATTTGAGTCTGTGGATATTCCGGGAGATGTCGCTCAGTATTGTCATCCTGCTTGTGATTTGTAATGATAATTTACCTGTGAAATAAATAATCAGAATGATGTCTCCAATATATTACAATAGCAAGAAAAGCAGTTCAATTCTAGTCTGACACATTCCCTGATAATAGCAGTACTCTACATTCAGTACATATGTGGACATAGATGCTCTGAAGATGGTGCTATATGCTTTGGTCCTCATAACATAATGTAAAAGTTCTGATTAAATTAGCGACCTAAGGCTACATTAAATGAATGGTTTACCTGGCGAATACAAATGTTGGCTGTTTTATCAATGACAGCCACTTAGTAGCCACCAGGTAAACAAACACACCATTTGTTTGAACGTAGCCTTGAGCTCCGTACACACTGCAAAGATCCCTCTGCCGTAACACCAGAGGACTGGTGGTCGGTCATTGATCTGTCCAGGCGGAAGGTCCTCGGGCATTACTGCAGAGGGAAGTTGGCAGTGTATAGCTGAGCTATTTGAAAGCTACATTAGCATTTGTGCTGGGATGAGATGTAACATTTTACAGAGGAATCACATCTAGGAGGATTGTGATCTTGTGTAAACAGTAGAAAAGGAAGCAGTTGAATGTAATCCAGAATGCTAATAATATTTAGACCTACGTAATCACACAATATTAATGTTCACGCTCAGTGACAATGTAAAGCTGTTTGGGGTGCTAAAGACTATAAATGAGCCGTGAAAACCATCATTTAAAGCAAGCAGACATTACAAAAATCACATAGTATACATTTCACCAAGACGTGGATTATATGTAATGCTTTACAGTACATCCAGCCTTGATTGGCTGTAAATTAGGGAAATAAATAATGTTTCAAATATTATTGCTTAAGTCTTAATACTAAAAAATGCCTATGGCAGTCTACACTGCACAGTGTTGTAGAGATTAGAGACCTGAAATGAATACTTTGCATTATGGTACAGTTTGCAATTAGTTATTTATTTAGTGCAAGTAATATGGGAAGATGCAGTAAGGAGCACAGCGCTCCTCTTAACTTTCTAGTTCCCACGGTGCAGTGATCACCATGCAACTGTTACTGCATTATGGGAGCCACGGATGTAAGGTGGGCTGGCCTAACAGCTTCAGATTGCGTTAAATTTTGTGCTACAAAGTATGAATTCTTTATTTCATTGGGTGCCTGGCACTATTTCTGGAAACTGCTCAGGCCTGGGTTTAACACTTATCTGGGTGATACTGCCATTTAGTACATCTCCCACTTAGTATTTTGGGTCTTCAGATTGGAATGTTCAGACACTTCATTTCTCTCAGTTTATTTCCCAGTTCCTCTGGGTAGCTGATGCTTTAGCCAATGCCAGACTGCTTTTCCACAAGCTGCCCCCTCAGTGCATGTGCAAGCTCGTAAAACAACTCATACAGCTTTAAGAGGTGGCTGCAACCTTTAACAGAAGGGTCTATAGAACGTTTTGAGGAATAACTATCTTGGAACAAGTAGTGCAGATGTGGGGTGGTGCTCTTTAAACTAACAGTAGATTTTAGATTGGGATGAACTTGCCCTTTACTTTGAACAGTATTATGTGCATAATAATAACCTTACATGTCTCGTTTGTGGATTTGTCTAAGCTGGTTGAAGGAGTGTTTAGTAGATCAGCTCTTCAAAGCGACCATAAATAGAGGCTACCCTTGCTTTTATAGCTTGGAAAGAATTTTGAGTATATAAGATTACTTTGCTGTTCTAAAATTATCTGCTAGGTATCCCCTATTGACGTATGATGGTGTAACACCAGGAAGTATGTGCTCTGTAATTGCTTGGTGGAATGGGGACTTCTCCATACATTCCTATTCTACCTCATTAGGGCACATTTAGGAAATGCAGTTCTACAATAAACATCCGCCCACCTATTATCTTGACAATTCTTTAAAGTAATGTGTACATTTCATTTACTACAGGAATGTGAACAGATATAAAGCAGAGTTTTCCCCATGTTTGCAGCATAGCCTGGATCAATGAAGGCAGATCCATTGTTGCTGCAAATATGATTTGTTGGTGTATTTTTGTTTCTGTTTTAATAAGAGGGACTAGGATTCAAATGGCTAACTACATTTAGGCCTTGGTCACGGTGCTTGTGCTCTGTAATCCCCATTATTAGGTTCCATCAATACCCATGGACATTATTGGATAATTTGTAGTCATAGTTACAATAATCTGTAATTCCAGTTTGCCCTAAGGCAAATTATCCCCTTTGTCCTGCCTTGTTATGGAGTACATCTATCCCGAACCTCGGTCACAGGACATCCATTGGGAAATGCAATTTGTAGAAAGCTTTATAAATAGGAAAAACATTCATAAAAAGGTAGGAAAATGGCTGATAACCCCTTTTCCAGCACAGTAAAACTGTATATGAGTACTAGCCAGCCCAGATGGCCACCAATCTAATTTTCGCAGTAAAAGTTGGGTTGGAGCAGAGAATGGGTGGGGTGAAGGGTGGTGATTGGGCCAGAAAATCAGAGGAGATTGCTGGGGAGTGGGTAGAGAGTGTCTGCAGGATTGCTAAACCTTGACTGTGGGAATAAAGATTTCTTCCCTGCAGTCCTGGGCCCACTTGAAAACATCATACCATGGCCTCATTCATAAAACGTTAACCCTTTTCCATACTGTATCTATAGGTTTCTTTGATTCTCTTTTTTACGTCTTTTTTATCTTCCTATTATAGTTTATCTCACGGGTGAATAGAGGGCCAACAGTGAGTCTGCAGAGATAATATTATAGTCCTACTTGCAGTATCAAGTCTCTGTACTTAGCTTTGTAAGGTTCAGTCTATTCTGGAATAAGGGGCATATTTATAATTCTCTGTTCACACTACATCTGCACACTTTGTTCGTGTGCATTTGTCCATTATTTTCTATGTCTAAGCTAAAAATGGGTCAATTTCTAAACAGAAATAAGTGCAGCAGTGAGTTTTTTTTTAATGGGCTGAATCAATCTGATCTATTTATAAAATGTATTTGTTTGAAGGGAGTAATTCAAACAAATACATTGATACTTACCTGATGTGGCGCAGATTCTAGGGGGTGCACCTCGCAATTTACCTGTTCGGACATGTCCACCCCCAAAACTATAATCCCCCCCACTACTGGCCCCATCATGTAGTGTAGTTTAATACTTACCTCACATCCCAGCTCCATATGGTTCTCCTGTAGTCCCCCCCCCCAAAGTCCCAAAAACTGCCCACCAGGAGGATAGCAGAGTCCATATAGGACTCTGTCCCCTACCTGGCCTCCGGGAGAAGTTTGGCATGCGTACTGCAGCCCTTCTCCCCCTCCCTCTCCCTCCCCCTCCGGATTCCCTCCCCCTAGCATAAATCCCCTTTGATATAGTATTCCCCCTGGTCTCCCAGCCCCAACCACTTCATTTTTATGTTTAGAAAGTGCCCCAAACTTTTACTTACCTCCCCTTTCCTCCGCTGCACTGAATGACCGGCAGCCGCGTCCATGATTGGCTGCTGCTCAGCCAATCACAGACACGACTGCCGGTCCCAAGGGGGCCAGGGGGAATACTATATCAAAAAATAGTTTTAAGGGTGGACATACCCTTTAAAGTGTTGCATCTATTCTTCATGGAAATGTTTTATAGTCCATAAAGAAGACTTGTAAGTGAATGGGATTAAATAATGTGTCTTTTCAATTACAAGTTAAATTTTTGCATAGATAATCTTTTAAGGAGCTTTATGTAAGATGAAATGTTTTCCCTTTTTCATGTTTTTTGTGATGTGATTACATCATATTTGACGCCAACATGAATTTACTATAACAGAGTGAAACATTTCCAAGGTTACAAGTTTGTTTTTGTGCATAGGCAATAGTCATATTTCGCTTACACATTATTACACTTACCTGGCAAATAGCAGATTTAATAATAATAATATATTTTTATTCTAGGTGAGGATACTCTGTAAAAGCTAAACACATTAATAACGTGCAGGAGGAAAATAACACATTTCTTCTCAAATCCTTTTATTTCAGCTCTGTCCCATCTGTCCATTATTTTATTGAAGGATTTATCTTGTCAGGTCTCCGCTGCTGCCATAAATCAGGAAATATCCAGTCAGTAAAAATGAATTCAGAGTTTTCAGGTGTCAGCAAAACAAAACGCAAGATCGGTAGAATTAGAACTTAATCCTGAACTGAGATATGCAAAAAAAGACTTCACTGCAGTCTTTCTACGTTGTGTTTATTTAAGTTCCCTAGTCCACTTGTGATTTTATTTTGAGAAAGAATATCACTATATAAGAACATTCTGCTGCAATAAAAGTCTGTCGTGATTTTATTTAAATTGACAACAAAAATCTACCTGGTTGGGAACTTATTTATTATCTCCTCCTCCTTACTCGTCAGTCTTAGGGGCATATTTATAAAGGTTCGTTAAACTTTTCGCCTTATTTAACACACAGTTTTCGCCTAATTTGGCCTTTTCACTATTTGTAAAGCAGTGATAACCAGTGGCGAAAGGTCATTACCGCTACTTTTCGCCATACATCGCTGCGGTAACAGCTCAAGCGTATTTATAAAATGGCGAAAAGTGTATTTTTGCGTTAAGTTCTGCCATTCCAATTCGCCAAGTCTGAGGCGGCGAAAAGGCATAAGTGCCCATTTATTTAGCCTGCCAATGGGTCCATGGAGGTGTCAGTACATTGTGGAGTGTTTCTCAATACTAATAAGTACTCAGGGGGGTGTTAGACTATTTTCCAGCATTTACTGTAATACAATCTGAGATTTCGCTTTTTTAAGGTTAATTTTTCACTTTTTAAAGTTTTTTTTTTAATGTTCCGATTTTCTTTATTTACCAATAAAATCAAATGGGGGTCTGAGGGACATATTTATAAAGGGGCATTATTTTTGCTTTTTTTCCCCACCAGCCTTTACCATAATTTTTTAAACTTTCATCTTTTCCTTTCATCAAAGTTATTAAAAAGGTGAATTTTCATCAAATGTGAAAATTATCTAGCAAAAAGTAGCACTAATAATGCTGAAACAGCTCAGCACATATGCTGGTAAATAGGTAATACTCCCTGGTGGATTTTCAAAGTAGTGTTAAATTGGTTAATACACACTGAGCACCTATCTTTGTTATTTAAAAAAAAATTTGGTGTTTTTTTCAGCCAAAGATATAAATAGTGTAAAACTCAAAAGGCGAATTTTCTCTATTTTATTAATAGGATGTGATAGTGTAAAACTCAAAAGGCGAATTTTCTCTATTTTATTAATGACATTTTTTAGCATTACTTATTTTTAGCAAACTGCAGCTAATTATCAAATCAGTTCCATTAATATGGGAACATACCCTAGTGCTGTGTAAGGAATAGTCATGTTAATGGAACATTCCAGTAAGTAATGATGTTTGGCTAAAATTCTGGTAAAACTGCAATAAATGCAACAAAAGGGAGAAAAGGGGCAAAAAGGCGAAAATCCCCCTATTTACAAAAGGCTGTAAATAAAAAAGTGATAACTCTGAAATTACACTAGAGAGCAATCTCACTTTTCACAGTGATACCACACTTAATGCAATGTATAGGGCGAAAACTATCGCCACACATCGCCACAATACTTTTCTGCAAAGCGAAAGCGAAAATGAGCAAGTTTATAAATAAGGTGAAAATATCGATTTTTGTCATTGCGATGTCTGCGATCCTTTATAAATATGCCCCTTAGTGTTAATCTTATATATAGCTTGGGTAGTGCCTTAAGCTGGCCATTCACATGTGACTTCTGTAGCATATTGCAGCATGGATTCCTTCGGAATTCGTCAGCAATATGCGACAACAAAGGCTTACACTCACCCGTCCGTCCTCCTATGTTCTTTATGAGATTGGTCGGCCGGGTGCACATACATCGGTCCGATGGGAATATTCCCCAAGCTGTAGTTCTTCACCATCATGAAGGATCATTTTAGCCTCATACAGATCCCCTCAGTTCTGACTTATCTCTTTTGTATTTAGCATTTGTGATGAATGAATGTATTTACCATTTGGGGTTAATATCTTTACCACCAACCAGCTGCCAACTGGGTAATATTAAAAATTTAACACAACCCTCTAAGTAGTCTCTATATTGGACAGTTCATTGGATAGTTTTTAAAAAAAAAAAGCTGGATGAGTTTCTAAAAATAAAGAATTATGTTACTGGTATTGATACATAAATTAGGGCTATATTTATAAAGCCGCGCTAATGCTTTTTAGCGTTTTCGGCTTTAACGATCCGTATCATAAATTTACGTTTGTTAAACTGATCGGTTTAACGATACTGATCGTAAATCTACAATAACAAAATCATAGATTTACGATCCCCATAGAATACCATTGAGGTAGTTTACTACCACACGGTATTCCACGATCAAACGTTCGTTAATTAACAAACGTTTGGTTGTAAATTTAAGATCGCACATTTACGACCGAAATCGTAAATTAACTTTAGCGATACCGCGGCTTTATAAATATGGCCCATAGAGTTGATCCAGGGATATTTCCCATTGCCACTTGGAGTCAGGAAGGAATTTTTGTTATTTTTTGCCTTCCTCTGGATCAACAACTAGGCAGGAAATGTGGGTGCGATACCGCAGCTTTATAAATTAATTATAAAAGTGCTACTGGGAACTGCTGGCTTTTCTTCCTGACTTGCAGCTGTGTCTGGAATTTAGGCCCTACACAGTACAGTAAACTGTTAGTATGGTACAATACCAATTCCCATGGCTACCAGTATGTGAGGCAATCCCAATGGCTACCATTATGTGAGGCAATCCCAATGGCTATCAGTATGTGAGGCAATCCCAATGGCTACCAGTATGTGAGGCAATCGTAATGGCTACCAGTATGTGAGGCAATCGTAATGGCTATCAGTATGTGAGGCAATCCCAATGGCTACCAGTATGTCAGGCAATCCCAATGGCTACCAGTATGTGAGGCAATCCTAATTGCTACCAGTATGTGAGGCAATCCCAATGGCTATCAGTATGTGAGGCAATCCCAGTGGCTATCAGTATGTGAGGCAATCCCAATGGCTATCAGTATGTGAGGCAATTCCAATGGCTATCAGTATGTGAGGCAATTCCCATGGCTATCAGTATGTGAGGCAATTCCCATGGCTACCAGTATGTAATGAAATACCCATGGCTACCAGTATGTAATGAAATGCACATGGCTTCAGAAGACAGTAATGGTCAATTTCAACCCTCTGCTTATACTCGAGTCAATCAGGTTTTCCTAATTTTTGATGTAAAAATAGGTGCCTCGGTTTATACTCGGTTGACTTATACAGTATATATAAGTATATACGGTATATTATTTTCCAATTATTTTTTTAAACATTTTTTTTAACTTTAACAAACAGGACTTGTCTAGGTCAATGTCTTGTACATCTGTTAGTTGCCTTTGAGGGCTCACCTGTTTATTCTTCCATCCTTTGTGCCTTCTCATATCATTCTGTGGAGCAATCTGAAGAGTATTAGATGACAGCCAAATAGATGACAAGGACTGAGATCGAACAGAAGCACAAACATAAGATGAAAACATGTCTGACAAATTAACAATAATAATTCAAGGAAAAAAGTTTCTTGACTTGAAATAGTTGATGTTATGAAATCAGTGTATTTCACTTGGTTAGTTCTGGGAAAAAACCTGCACCATCTTACTAGTCCAGATAACCAGATATTTCCTTTGCAGTCCCAACACTTTCAGACAATTGAAAAGATGCAAACAGACTTTGACCAGGAAAGTCACATGGTTTATGAATGTTTTTGAAATAAGCTGAAACTTCCTGATTTCCAGGAATATTTTGAACAAATTGATAAGCAACACAATAAGGAAGTGGATAGAAAATAGATATAGGAACAGCTGTATGGCAGAGAATAGGATAGGCTTGGCTTTTAGCTGTTTGGACCCCTTCCACAATCACATATTTTATTGTAACATATGTCAATGCATGATAACTTAAATGATCAACTTGTCAGATAAGACGATCAAATGATTTGAACACAGAATCGCACGCATGGATTGATCTTTAAGTTTAGCTGTTCTTTACTAGTTAAGTGAGGCTCTTCTTTACTGATTATCCAACAAGCACACATGCTTGTTAATAAAATGAAGCAAAACTACATCTACATTTCCCACAAGCCTTCTCAGATATTTGTACAGAAATTTTCTGAACTGACCAATCACAGTTTGATCAATTCCCTATAAAGAGGGGGATAAACACTGACAGGGAGATGCTCCGAGAGCCGATATCGGCAACCTGATGCCCGGCGACGTTATATGGCGATAGCGGCTCTCGGAGCATCACTTTTGGCATATAGCATCGCTTGTGGCAGCTGCGCGGCTAACTTTCACGATAGCCACGCAGCCGCCGCAACAAAGGAGTTTACGTCACACTAACCAATATTGTACATTTAAGAACATTTGTAAATGTACGTCCGCGATCATACTTTTACGATAACACGTTGAATCGGAAGTTTCTGATACTGCAGGTTAATAAATATGTCCCAATTTCCTGTGTGGGTAGAAACACTCTACCAGTTGAGATTTCCAGTATAATTTCATTGCGATTTCGCACATACTGTATAGCTCCCTATGTTAATGTATGGCTGGATGTCTAACAAATATTTAGCAATATCACCACTGCAGAATAGAGAGCCCACAACGTTAGTTTATTAAATGTTACAGATACAGCTAGATGCACCAAGAGGCGCAGTGGCCGAAAATGGAGTTAAAAGACGCTAACGTTTAACAGTTAGTGTGACTTAAACTCCATTACACTTGCATACAGACACTAGAATGCCCAGTCAAAGATCAATCCAAGAGAATCACATATTATGGTGTTTAGTTTAATTTTTAATACACTATGGTGTTTACCCCTTTGTGTTTCTATTTGATCATTATGTAAATCTTTAAGGTCTTGTACATCGTGTGTTAGCCGATGGAACAGTAACTAAAACAGCAGAATAGGTGAACAAACATTACAGGTTAGATTTTATTGTTCCTCTTCTTGTGTGAAATGAATGGAGATATGGAATATGGGGCTATAAATGATCGATTGGATCCACAATGTAATATTAACAGAACAATTAGGCAATGAATTATTTAAACAAATAGTAGTTTATTTGTATTGTATTTATATAGTGCTGAACATTTCACACCAGCGCTTTACAGTTAGTTAATGCATTATTTCCAGCTCTGTCTTAAAGGGAACAGCAGGAAGATTCAGTATAGAAAAATGTAGATTTGAACCCTGGACCCCAAGCCACTATGTTGGCCACAAATATGACCACATTTGTTTTACAGTATGGCAGCAAGATGCAGGCGTAGTACACCTCACAGTGGTTTCTATTTTAATGCCACAAGCATGCTCCATAAGCTCTGGAAACATGTTAGATTATTGTTGGCCCATCAAAAAGTTTTTCCAAAAAGATTTATTGAGCATGGTAGTCACATGATAGAGGGGCTCAGGGTAACATCATTGACTAAAATTCTATCAGGAAGATTCAACAAAAGTTTTTATCCTTAAAAAAGGTGCTAATTTTGCCCCAACCAATCAGATGTTAGCTTTCAAATGTTAAATGAGATTTAATTGGTTGGGGCAAAATTAGTACTATTTTTATTGGTAAGAACTTTTATTGAATCTCCCTGTATGAGTTACCCTGAGTCTAACTACCATCTGACCAGCTCATACTGTATTACGGTGAATCTCCCCAATAGAGTTTCTCCAGATCTAATCTTGTAAGTGACTCTGGGAAAACTAATTGTTATTTTAAGAAGTAAAAATGTATTTTAAATCATTTCTGCTATATAAACTGTGTCTCACACACTTCTTTCTTTTTTCCATTCATCTTACATACTTCAAAGTTTGTTAGCTCTAGTGGCCAGGAATTTCCTTACAGGTTGGTATATATAGTCTGATTTACAATTTAGGAGCCTATGGGCAGAAACACTCTGGTCTGGCACCCTTAACCTTTGTCATTGGCCATACCTTACATTGTGGTTGTACAAATATTATGTGTACTTTATGAACACGTTGTGGTACCATTATTTTGCGTCTGCAACATAAATAACACATGAGGTCTGTAACATCTACATGTTTAGTTAATACTGTTTCTTTAAAGCATAGAGGCAAGCTGGGAAAAAAGGGCAATACCAGGAAGTAAGCTAGGAAATAGGATGGGATGAGAAAGTGTGATGTACCTTTGCTATTCCCTAGCTTACTTCAGCAGTGGGCTGATACCAACCCATATTGTTATACCAATTAGTATTGGAATTCCAGTCAATATCACAGCAATATATGATCTCTAATAGCGGAATTCTTTGGACTGTGATAAAGTATTTCTATTGGTTATCACCAATAGCAATCCTTTATAAATATTGTCCCTAATGTTCTGCAAAATAAAGAATTATTAAAAAGGGAGAGAGATTGACAGCCACCCTACAACTACAGGCACCCTGCCTAGGTACATACCTACTGTGCCTAATGGGAAATCCAGCCCTGACTATATCAGCAAAGTTATTTATTTTCTCACAATTAGTCTGTATTTTATAATGTACAGTGCTGCGTACCCAAATAAAATTATACATACAATACATACATACATACATACATACATACAATTTCCCAATAACCTCCTTCGATGGCTAATAAGAACATTCAGCCCCTATTTTAGTAATTGTGCTGCCTGTGACATTTATTAAGCATTTCTGTTTCTTTGTGAAATAGCATTTTGCTGGGACAGAAAAATATATAATAAAAAACTTTGTATTCCTCCCTCCAGTCTTTTGTGACTGTACAATGTCTGACATTTCCATTTTATGTGTAAGAATAAAGAGTCTTTGCTGTAAAAGTTCCCCAGACCAATAAACTTCTGCTGTGCAGTTTCTAAGGGACAGTGTAGATAAAAATAGAATATAGGAGCTTTATACTTAGAATTTCTATGACAACCAATGCTGCCATTTTACCTACTACAATAAATATATTTATAAAGAATTTTTCTATGTTTTTGGTAACATTATTTCATATATATTATGTATATTGTAGAAAATCCCCCCTCCCCTTACTGTATATCAAACTTCTTGTATAGTGCAAGCAACTTCTTCACAGTCAGGCCCTGGACTCAGGGGGGGGGCTGACTTAAAGAAAGAGTCCACCTTTAAGCCACCAGTACAGGGCAAAACCTAGGGGTGAGTACCGGTTGGTTTAGGTTCTCATCCTGGTACTTTTAATGGGCAATTATACTTTCCTCCTCCCATTAGAAGTTCCCAGGGGTGATGGCCTAGCAGTTGAGGTCCACGCCCCTGTGTACAGTGTGAATCAAGTTTTATAATTATTGTAACCTTCCCTTGCTGGTCCAGTACAACTCTCCCAGTCTGACTATCAGTCACAATACCAATAGGAATACGTACTCTGAAAGAATCGGTCTTCCCATTGGCCACATTGCACACCGATAATGGAGGCGGAAGTGGGCAGAGGAAAAGTTATAGTATGTATAACAGCTGATTCAGCGGTTCAGGTTCCCTCCCTGGGTACTTTTAATGGTGAGAAGACTAGGAAAATAAGTTTAATTGTCCTTAAGGGGAGGGATGGTTAAATTGTGTATAAGTGTATATAAAAAAAACCATTTATTTTAATTTGGTTAAATCAAATTCTATTGCAGTTTGATAGGAAAATACAATGATAATGATCATCAGAAAATCTGGAAATGACAAGAAATTTCAACTCACATACACAGGGAGATGCAATATCACGTGCTAAGGGGAAAAATAAGTGCAAAACCCATGCTAACTGATGTAATATAGGGTGAGCAAGGTTTTTTTTACACATTTTGCATTACTTGTACCCTTTCTAAAGACTTTTGGAAATAGCTCAGTGGAGGCGATACAATAAATTTAGAGATCATAATTGCACACTTTTTTTGCACCAAAATTAAAGCCTTTTCAATTGTGGCTTTACAGCCGTGCAAAAGTTTGCAACTTACCTCTCACATTCACACTATGCAATAACAGTAGAAAAATGGTTACTACATCGCAGGAACAAGTGCAGGTCAGTTACGATACTGAAACGTATCACCCCCATAGTGTATAGCAAACTGTGCAATATTTAATATTTTGGATGGTCACTCAGTAAACAAATCCGTCCAAAAATGAGGACACCTAGTGAAAAACTCATGCAGTAATGCAATTCAAATGCCATCAGTGTGAAATCAGTTCAGATCTGCTAATTACATTTATAAAGAGAGTCCTACAATAACAATCGGATCAGTACATTGCCGTACAGGGGCAAAAGAGAGCGATAGCGTCTCTTTATACATTGCCCTGCAAATCTTTTACATGTCAGTAACTAGGGAGATAATGTACTGTACATGTTACTTGTTTCCACCGTGTGTCCTGTAAAACTAACAGTTGATCCTTTTAGCAAATTTGTTCAGGCTATAGCATCTAGTATGTGTTTGTTAATGGTCCTAAATTAGCTCTTTACTCCATGTAATGTCAGATTCTGTGAACACAATGCTGGATAAGGTTGGTGGTTTCCAAGTGACTGCCAGGAAAGAAAATAGGAGCAGATTAGACAGATGCACAGAGAATGAAGACAGGCAGAATTACTGGACTATAATAAGCAAACTGGATTCTCTAGTTAAAACACAACTAAAGCCGAGATAGAAACTCTAATCCCAGCAGAAGGGCTGCGTAACCTCCTTTATCTATTTTAGTGAGGTGTCTCATACATGTCCCTGTGTTTGCACCCACAGGAGATACAATATTTGTTCTTATTGGAAAAGTGAGTGTAAACACACCCTGCTAAATGTACCATGGGGTTAATGCGGGTTTTACACTGACTTTGTTGTGCCTGCGTGAAGTCCAAAAATTTTTTACTATGAAACTTAAGGTGGCCATACACTGACTAGTTAGATGTTAAAGCTGATTAGCCGTTCGTTCCAAAGAATCACTAACGATTCAGCGGTTCATACCTGCTATGTTCCTGCGATGTTCCCTGGCCATATAAAGCTTTACGATTGATGTTGGTTGTAGAGTTATCTGGCTGGACAGTTTTCCGTAACATTGCAGGGACGTCTGCAGTTAAGACTCAGTGAATGGGCATCTGTAACTCATAGGGATCTTCTGCTGATGCAAGCTTTGCTGTATACCTGACCGTGATTCCGTGGTGTACTAAATCTCACAAAGTATTCAGTACATTGCACGATCTCAGCAAGGTAGGAATCCCAGCAAAATAATATTGCACCCCCCACCCTAGTTATTGTTCATCAGAAAGCAAGTAGGGTGATATTTATCAACGATCACAAAGTGCCACTGGTACCTGTATACTGCCCGGTATTAGTATTGTGCTGGGTCAGTTATGTCTAGGTATTTTACATCCATGTGTTCAAATAAAGGTACCAATAAATAGAACACAGAAACACACTCGGGAATTGATTTGTCTATTTTTTATGGTACATTTTACATGTGCACAATACGATCCAATAGACATGGATTAAAATCTCTCAAAAACCTGTCAGATCGAACCTGTAGAACCAACTAAAATTTTCCTACCTGCCCGATCAAGATGAGATCAATTCTACACTCGATATTATACTGCTGGTCCATCAAATGAAAACAAGAGGATCTATTATTAAGACATTCAATTAAAAGTATAGTTTTAACAATCAATCAAATTGGAAAATTGACAGACATGACACTGTATGTGACATCAGTTTCCAAGCTTTGATGTGGAATTTAAAAACAAACCTTCCCATGTCCAAGACCAGCGATCCTACCACCGAGCTTTGCTTCTCCAGCTCTTAAGTAATTTCTTCTTGGGTTTCCTGGAACTTTCTCATATACTTTATATTCCTATTAGTATAACCATCTAAAGAAAGAATATGTATGTGCAGCATTAACCATTAAAGTAACTGAGTCTAATGTGCTGCTTTACAATGTGTTCCTGAACTGCCCCATGTACCTAGGATTAAATCTTCCATCATGGAACATCATCTCACATATCACAAACCAGCAATAAGACTTCTGAGCCTGGAAATGTTTATTGATCTGCAATTTTTCTTTAAAAATAAAGTAATGGCACTGTATCGAATTTACAGTCATGAAAGAGAATGACTGGCGCTGTCTCTATGACATATGTTTATATGTTAGATCAGTATTAACAGTAGCCATATTGTTTTAATCTATGTCTAGGGTTATGAATATACTCCCTCAATGCAGATTATAAGCAAGAATAGGATAGTTATATAGGCCATAAAACACACTTACCTTTACACTGTACTATACACTAGTCACTTACCTTTACACTATACTATACACTAGTCACTTACATTTACACTGTATTATACACTAGTCACTTACCTTTACACTATACTAAACACTAATCACTTACCGTACCTTCTCACTATACTATACACTAATCACTTATCTTTACACTATACCATACACTAATCACTTACCTTTACACTATACTATACACTAGTCACTTACCTTTACACTGTATTTATATATACAGTCACTTACCTTTTCACTATACTACACTAGTCACTTACCTTTACACTATACTATACACTAATCACTTACCTTCACACATACCATACACTAATCACTTACCTTTACACTATACTATACACTAGTCACTTACCTTTACACTGTATTATATACTAGTCTCTTACCTTTACACTATACTATACACTATCCTTACTTTTACACATACCGTCATTAGTCACTTACCTTTACACTATACTATACACTAGTCACTTACTTTTACACTATACCATACATTAGTCACTTACCTTTACACTGTACTATACACTAATCACTTACCTTCACACTATACCATACACTAATCACTTACCTTTACACTATACTATACACTCATAGACTAGTAACTTACCTTTACGCTATACTAACACTAATCACTTCCTTCACCACTATAGATACACTAATCACTTACCTTCAATACTAACTATACACTAGTCACTTATCTTTACACTGTATTATATACTAGTCACTTACCTTTACACTAACTATAACACTAGTCACTTACCTTTAAACTGTACTATACACTAAACACTTACCTTCACACTACACCATACACTAATCACTTACCTTTACACTATACCATAGACTAGTCACTTACCTTTACACTGTATTATATACTAGTCACTTACCTTTACACTATACTATACACTAGTCACTTACTTTTACACTATACCATACATTAGTCACTTACCTTTACACTGTACTATACACTAATCACTTACCTTCACACTATACCATACACTAATCACCTACCTTTACACTATACCATAGACTAGTCACTTACCTTTACGAACTATACACACTAATCACTTACCTTCACACTATCTACTACACTATCACTTACCTTTCACACTATACTATACACTAGTCACTTATCTTTACACTGTATTATATACTAGTCACTTACCTTTACACTATACTATACACTAGTCACTTACCTTTACACTGTACTATACACTAAACACTTACCTTCACACTACACCATACACTAATCACTTACCTTTACACTATACCATAGACTAGTCACTTACCTGGAAACTCTACCAAACACTAGTCTCTTAATTAAATAGCCTTTCTTTAGCAATTAACCAGATGTTGCCATTGTGGTAGAGTTTCCCAACACTGTGCTGATAACAATGTGCAGTAACAGCTAAGATCATTGCTTTGTTTTTTTAGTGGTACTAGGATTCTCTACCATATGGGCCTCTCACTGTAAGATCCCCTCTGTGTTTCTGGCTATTGTCTTGTGTTGCAGGAGCCCATTAGATATAATCTCTAGCCCATTGCTAGAGATTATATCTCTCACTGTTCACTATGCTCCTATCTCCATACAATTATAAATTGATTTAGTAAATGTCATTTTTAGTTTCCCTTTAACATTGGCATACATTAGGTACCCTTGTAATAGAACAAGTATGAGTTACTGCAAGCCCACATCTGCTCTGTGCTTCTATTCCATCATGTTTCCTTGACTATATAGTATAAGCAATGTCAGGAATGATACACTGCCACACATATGTATACACATTGACATAAACTAGCATTAAAAACACAATGTCCTATCTGTGTGAAATCAAATGCAAAGGATCATTAATAAGGCTCCAGGCAGGTTCATTTAGAAATTCTGCTGCAGTTTTCCTGATACAGTAGATCACACCTGGCTGCCAATAATTTAAATTTAGTTTTAAATCTAAACTTTCAAGGGCAAAAGCACACAGGATTTAAATCCCAAGGATCTGTAAAATTCTTAAATATAAGATCAATGGAAAGCCTGATATGGCCTAATCCTCCCATACACAAAACAGGTTTCTAAAGGATGAATCTGAGCACGGGCAAACTTTCTTGGCAAATGCTGGATTCTGTAAGTCTCACTAATTTCCTACTCGCATGTGATGATAATATCACTTTATTATTTACTAGCAAACCCGCGCACACTTCATTCTCCCGTGTGCACTCCCACCCACCCCCCGCATTCCAGCGTGTGCACACCCTCGATTTCCCCACCCCCCTTTGGCCGTCGGTTGGATGACGTCACGTGCAGATGGGTCCAGCGTCTGTGCATATTGACTGGTGATGTCTGGAAATCCTGGTTTTAAATTGGTCTTATTTAACAGTTAAAGGACAACGGCCTTTGGAACCACCCCAGGTATCCAGGACCAGGGTAAGGAGCCAATGGAAGAAGAACACCTTGCAGAGAGTTTCTTTACATAGGTCAGGCCCTGGACCAAGTAGTGAGCTTCTAATATAGGTCCTTACCCTGGCTACTTTTAATAAGGGTGTTATAAAGCCTGTTGGTTTTGAATCTCGTCTGCTGTTTTCCAAAATGTCTTTGATGTTGTGGGTGTGCTCAGACATACAAACTTTGGATCTAATTATCAACTTTAGAAATTATTAAGCTGGGCCGTGTGACACAAAATGTTTGTATGAAGGCTGGCAAACTATCACCATGGTAGTAACCACCTAGATAAATTATAGGTCGGTACTGTGTGTGACCAAGATCTGTAGTCAATGGCATGTCTTCCATTGGCTATAACATTGTACTATATATATGTACCCAGCTTGAGGCAGCAGTTCAGTTCCCTAGTTTTCAGTAGTTCTCCTTTAGTTACAGACTATTGTCCTGTTCTCTCTTTTTGAGAAATAAACAAAAGAATTTGTTAAATTAATAAGTCTTTATGGCTGGATAATTTCAGTTCCGTAATCTTTCTTATTTTGCAAACATTGCAGTGTTAATAAACAGTGCTGATTATATTGTTCCTTGTTTTAGCTTAAGATGATTCAGCTGGTCCATAGGTCATTTTGCCATTTTATTTTGTATACAATCATAAAATATCTCGGGAAGTGAACATTAAATACAATACATCTACAAAGGGCTTTCTCGCAGTGGTAGAATATGGACCCAAGAAAATTTTACATTGAATAGTTACTTTTAAAAATAGGAGAAAAATTAATTTGAAAGTGTCTATTGTACTGAATTTTCCATTCTTGGAAGTATAACAATTTGCAGTGAGTTTTTCTATATAGTTATATAAAATGGGGCTTATATATTGACACAATATACAGTGCAGTTAAATACATGCATGGAACATAGAATCCTATGCCAAACCATTTCTATATTTATTCACCTACATGTACATTTCCATTCTAATGCTGCTTAATGCACGTCCACCCTTAAAACCAATAACTGGTCACTTGTCACTTATTACAGGCATTTCTATATTTATAAGTATTGCCCTGCTCCTTGTAGAATGCTTGTGAACATGGTTTACTGCTGGAATTACAAAATTATGCACTGACGCCAACTAGATGTGGTGAGACGAATGGAACAATCAAGAAGCAGAATATTCCCCTAAATTTGCTCATTCACTGTCCAGGGGGTTAAACAAAGCTGAATTGGTAGATTACTGTTAACTTTTTAACTGTGGTAGATTTTGAGTGGAAATTGGAGCTTTTTTTATTTATTTATTTTTTTGTTATTTATTTTAGCCCCATTGAACAAAACTCATCATCCTGTACTTCCTCTTTTTACCTTTTTAACCCATTTTGTCCTGGTATCCTACCTATAGAATTGTTTTTAGAGGGCTGTGGAACATAATAGATATGTTGTTTTCTTTAAATAATTAAGTGAATAGTCAATCTAGGATAGGTTTACTGGAAACTGGTCCTGGCCTTGTTCCAGTTTATGCTCAGAATTCAGGCAGTCAAGAGCAGCACCGAGATAGGTCTGTGTATTCGTAATCCATTTCTAGGGCTATGTAGAAAGGCCACCTAACACTAAGTCCATTAGAACCAGGGGCTCATAGAATTTTATTGCATACAGCATGTGAGATTAGTAAAGAACTTTTATCCCTTGGGACACAAAATAGTTTTTCCAGGAATCTAAGTAGCCATCAGTGTGTGAGACACCAAGGGAACTTGTCCAAGGTCAGATGAAACAGATATTATTACAGAAAGACAATAAAGATCAGAAATACTTCATTGACTTATGCAGTCCCTTATGGTTTGCTTGTCATTTATAATTTTTCACAAGGGAGATATATATAATATTATATATATATAATATTACTACATTTATCACATTTCCCTCTACTAAATGGTTGGAAACTGCCATTAAAACAATGTCTTATCTTATCTATGTAAACCATAATCAAAAATAGACCATGGGGGAGGCCACACTAGAGCAAACAGTACCCCGCGTGAATTTCCTGCGCATTATCTTTCACTTACAATAAAATCCCTGTTTATTGAGGTATCAGAGTGCATGTGAATCGATCCAAAAATGGTGATCACATCGCTACTGACTCCATTATTAACACGCAACGGATAATGTGATAAAACGCGGTGGTGTGGCCTAGCCCCGGAGTAAATGAAAATGTCTTTTGATGAATTTTCTTGCTCATTTAATTAATTGAGGCCTTTATTGGGCATCTCCACCGCCAGAAGTAAATATCTATACGTCCCCCAAAGCCCAAGAATGTTATACTTATCTCTATAGCTCCGTTTACTTACCTCTCTCCTCCAGTTCTGGTCCTCCTGGTCCCCACCTCCTTTGTAACTCAATAGTCATGCAGCTTCTGATGAGGTGTGGGCTGTTTGCAGCAGTTAATCAAAGCAGCTTTGATATCACCATCATAGCCGTGACTGACTGCTGAGACCTTTGGTTTCTGTTAAGTAACCAGATAACTATTGCCTGCATTAGAATACACACTGAAAATGTATAATGTGCAGATTATTTGGTTAAACGGGGCACTGCTTTGGGTTGATTAGTAGTACAAGATAAAGCTGATGAGTCGAACTCTGGGTTAATATTTTCATTAATAAATTTGCTTTATGTTTTCTCATTCTCGATTCCCACCCAACCATCCAATGAAAGAATTTTCAACTGTTTCTTATTTGTGACTTTTTTGTTTTCCTTTTGTTATTTACAGATAGTGAAATAATCTCACCAGACTGTGCCCGGCCAAGGTCATTTACTTCTATCCCTAGCCCATCCCTACGAAGAAACAGAAGACACGCGCTTGTCTGTTACTCTTGTGTGACTTAACTTACAAGAAGAAAATTACCAGACAATGACACAATATGTCCCTTCCTCAAAATTCTCTGAATTCACAGCATTCCCACTCCTCCCATCACAGCTGGAAAGTGACCTCCGCTTCCACCAGCTCAGAGAGCCCATATCAAGACTTTAATGACCAAACTGTTGCACGGTTGGAACATGCGCGGGAGAAAGGACTTTAGTTTTCACCAACGACCCCTTAGAATCAATGAAACAATTTTTGTCAAAATCAACAAATCAAATTCTTCACGGTCTGGAACCTATCGTATGGTGTGACCTCATGTGATCCCAGCACATTGAAACCCAGTGACCTTCCATATAATCCAGAGTCTCTTGTTGACAGGAAAAGATTCTGGGCTGTGTGTCGAGTTTGGTATCCCTGCAAAGTGGAGATATCCTAGTTTGTGATAAATACAGAAGGAAACTACATCTGAGCCATAATGGCACTAGCACTGGCATGCAAGTGTGTGTAGACTGTTCTCAACCCCTTTGGATGTTCTTTGGACTGCATGGCGCCATTATGCAAATTCGCATTTTGGGTATGTGTTTTCTTCACATAACTTCAATAATTGTTACCTCCACATTACACAGTAGCCCACAGAAAATGAAACTAGTGTGACCTACCACCGTGATTGCTCAGGTCTATACATTTTGTGCTCAATACATTCTTTTTCTTCTGTGGGCTGTATTTATAAAATCTGTGACACCACACACCTTTACACACATAGTAAACAACCGATATTGAATGGTTAACTATGGCAACATATCAATACCGGTGTAGTATATTGCTACAGCTTCACACTTTGGGTTTTGGCCCAGGCACACTTTGTGGCTATTACCCCAGTAAGTCCCCTACCAAGGACAATAGCTGTAGCACAAGCATTAAACAAGGTAATTCCTTTATCTTCACCCTGCACGAAAGGCGGCAAGGTGACCCCAAAACTTTTTGTGATGCACATAAATAAGGAATTACCTTATTTAAGTGTGCACCCTGGTTCATCTTTAGCTTGTTATATAGCAGTATCGGCCATATACATGTGAAGTACTAGTACTATACAGCCGCCTCCTTAGCAGCGGATATAAAACCACAATATTGGTACCTTTCCAATATCATGGGTTTATAATGTGTTTTTCTGGCACTAAACAGCAGTGTGCTAAGAACAGCAGTGTTTGTGTTTTTGATTTGTATTGGGTTTTATTCTGTTTCCCCTTTAGTAGTGTCAGCACTATTTTTATCTCCTGTTGGAGAGGTGTACAAAATGTAGTGTAGTTTGGTACAAAGTGTATCGCAGTCGTGAGAAACCTTATAAGAGTAAATCTAATAGTGCGGCTTGTGTATTATTCATATCATTTACCAAAGGAAGTGCAGCACATTAATAATCCAAGATGTGTTAAAACATGCGCTGAGATACAGGAAAAAGGCAAAACTAAAAGCTTGTGTGCGCTGCATTAACTAATTACAATTCCCCAAGTGCACGCCTAAGCAACATGTGATGTTAAGACCTTAAAAGAAAATTACTGAAATTCCAGAGTTTCGATAATACTTGAAAATGTGAAGCAGTTCCTTTTAGCTGATATCGCCTTATAATAGGCTACTTCATTGAACTATTTTCAACAGGTGAATTACGTTTTTAAACTAAGGGTAATGTCACATGACATGGATAGTATTAGTAGGTGGCTATGTCCTGTGCTAGAGATGGACTATGTGTATGATGTAACTTGTAGGCTTTCTCTGTTGGCATTGTGGGATTTAAAGGACAAAATACCCAAAAAAAAACATCTCCCCCATTACATGACCACAGTTCCAGCACTGAAATCACTAACTCTCATTTACAACTGTGCTGCCTTCCTTAGATATCACACAGCAAAGATTAGTGCTAAAAGCCCGCCTCCTAGACGGCCCAGCCCATGTTTAACATATCACTTGCCATTGGCTGATGGGAATGTCTGTTACAACACCTCTCTCCTCCTCGCCAGTCAATAACTTGAACTTTTCGGTTGCTAGGATACTGCCTACAATCAAGCTGATCAAGGATGGGTGGAGGAGTGTTTTCTCACATGCTAGTTTTGAGTGACAGTTACAGGCAAACAGAATTGTTACGCCCCCTTCCCAGTGTGGCTAATTGAAGGCAGAGAGAAGCTCGAAATCATGAAAAAAAAATATATGGGGAGGGCTGCATACCATTACTCTTTTGAAAGCATTGAGGCAATACAGTTATCCTTTAAGAACACTGTTGCAATGTCTTTCTGAGAGCTCTTATTTGTAGGTTCCCAGAAGGCATTTGACTGGTGATTGGGTTATTTGACTACAGTAGTAGTCAAGTAATTTTTGTGCTAGTCCCTTTATCTGTTTGGAAACAGCAGATTATTAAGTGAATCAATACTGTATAATATACTGCATTTTCTTGCCCCAAACACACCCATGGCCATACATTCATGTGAAGCATTAAAAGACAAGAACTTACAGTAGCACAAATAGAGGTACCAGAACTTACAGAGAACAGGCTCACAGGTCAAACTTATAACAGTGTCCACTTGTGACAATCCTGCCTATAATACAGACTTCAGCACCTTTCTGACCCTCACTTGACTGGCAGTATTTTATCTCTAGAATCCAACAGCTATTGGGGCCAAAAGGGATGAAAATCTTAAGCTAAAAGCATTGTCGGTCGACCAGAACAATTAATACCTTGTGTGACACAGTGGCAGTGTCTTAGTAAACATTGACCAGCCAGAATATCGGGTCATAGGCTCAATATAATCTTCACTTCAGGTTATCTGAGCTAGGGTTTTTGTAAGAAGGTAATAGGATATCTAGTTACCGGTTGTATACAATTGCTAGGCAGTATCTAGCTGTAAGTTCTGCTGTGCCTTGATCTTTACACTGTAATGACTCACAGTTGTCACATCTGTTCAGAAATCCCTTATCCAAATTAATTGGGAATAGGCCTTATAATTGCCTGAGCAATTTAACAAATTCAAGATCAACTACATTGTCTCTCTAAATGTAGCAGTAACAACTACATTAGTATTGATGCTGGCAGTACAGTGACCCCAATCACATATTGTAACAGTGAACATTTACAAGACTTATATTGTCAGAACACTGGAACCTCTATCATTGGATCTCCGCACACCAGTGAGCTATAGTATCTGTGCCAGTATTAGTAGCAATTATACAGCATGGTTAATCCACACCATGGCACTGGCTCATTATTCTTAACATTAAAACATGGCAAGCGTCCTGAAATATAAAAGGGGCGATGCTATATTATCCTCTAAATAGCTAAATTAGAGTAGAGCCCATGTTACCTGATGTATATATAGGCAAGACGAAGTTTTGCATTACCAAAACCAACGCCTTTAAAATAGAGGTGCAAAGCGTCGTTCCTTACCTGACCTGATCTCTGTAAGGTAAGAAGTGCCACTTTTAACATCACCTGCATAGTGCGTACAAAGGCCTATTGCTCTTACAGGAACTTTATTCATTTATTATTTTTATTTAATCATAACTTTTTATGTTGGAACCTATAGTCAGTTTATTCATCTGTGTTCCTGTCCCAGCATTCTCCCAACATCAACTATAATTCATAAGAGGTGGCAGGGATATTGATTTTGCTTTCCAGCCTTAATGTGCAAATAAGCAATGTGAAATATTAGACCTCTGGGTAATTTCCATGGCAGCTTTTAAGTATATGTTTTCATATTGCTTACTTAGATGGACACATGGCTTGTCCTGCTATATGTTATAGGTTCTGAAATATAATACAAAAAGGTACCTAATCAGCCTTAAAATAAACTACTACTCCATGGCAGAGAGCATCCTGTCCCCTCTGTGGTATTCTCTTTGTTATTCAGGTTAAACACACTGGCAGACTGAATTGTTAAACTATTTATAGCTCCAGCAGGGCCATTTTTCCTAATAGATACTAAATATGGGCTGGCAACTACCAGTCGGATGAATCTACTAGTCCGTTGTGAGTTAAGTTAAGGTAAACAAAGAAATCCTGTTTTAACCGGATGTTAAAAATAAAAAATCCTAAGGCCCTCACTTACAGGGGACCTAAAAGCCAGGTTAAGCTAAAAAGTTGCTGCTACCTGATATCGCACCTTTATAAATACAACTCCATATACTGTATTAGGTTGAATTAATATGGACTTTGTGTTTTGTTCCAGGTTCCACAATCTCAACTGATCTCAGAGACCCATCAGCACCCAACTCTCCCACATCAGCACCAAACAGTCCCACAGGTCCGTGCAGCACAAGCTCTGATCCTATTCTCAGCTCTTGTGTCTCTGGTCCACCAGCAGTTCTTACTGGTAGACTGGTCGTCTAATAAATAAATAATGGAAACATGCCTAGTGTGAACGCATATTTATTCCAAACGGTCCAGATAAGACTGCAGTGTTTAGACAACATGGCCTTTATTAATCACTTAACATGTTGATATAGCTGATACGTTACCAGCAGGATGGTGGCTGAAATATGGAGATTTAGCCCCTATACCCATGGAATAGGCCCCATACCATTGGTTTTTGGTATGCCATAAGTAAAGCGCAATCCATCAATTCTGAAAGTCCTTTTAATGCGTTTTGGTTGTGCTCCTAGTTAGAAATGTAGATCTTCCAAGAACTCTGGCTCTGGATATCCCAAACATGACACAAGGAGAGGGAAGGGGCAGGAAACACAGCCTTTTTGTGCCCTTATTATTGTCATGTGGTATGTGCCACACCTTACTAAACAAAACAGAAAACTGTAGTAGACCAGTTAAAATGTATCATCTGATTTGCTTAAGGCAAATTAACAGCTCAGGCAAATGTTTGCACCTCTAATTGAATATGTGTGAATGTTTGTTGAGTGGCCACTAAGTTGCCATGTGTCGTGCATGCATTTCCATTTTTTTCAACTATTTTTGAAATGCATACGAGTCACAAATGAGTCACATCACAAATGGTGATCGCGTGTGTCAGGAAAAGGGACCCCATAGCAACCTGCACAGTGTGACCAGACATGATTTTTGATAGGGCCTAGACCTTAATGGGCTCACAAATCTCTTTGAAATTGACTTGACTTAAATGAATAGTTCACACAAAAAGTGAACTATTCCTTTAAAGTAGTGATTGAAGACCAAGGTAAAGGACCTATTCCTTACCTTCAGTTCTTCAATCACTTGACCAGGACCCGGAAACTATTCCTTTAAAAAAACCTGCAGATTTGCATGAAATAGTTGCTACTGAATAATGTACCTCCAATTGATCAGTCAAACCAACAAACTAATGTTTATTACATTTCTATGGGCTAACAAGCTTGCCATACTAATGTTGTCCCTTTATTTCTCTGAACATTGAACTTTCCAATGAGAAATGAAAGAATGGTGGCAGGTGATGTCACCAACTTCAGACCAACAGGATTATTTGGATATATTTATTCAGATTCAGATGGTAAATACATATGGTAATATATTACTTTCTCTTTTTACAGGCACAGCTCCCAACTCCCCAGTAAGTATGCCCGATCACCCATTTCCCTCATCTGTCTCAGGATCATGGAGTGACGAGTGTACTATTTGTTATGAAAACATGGTGGACACTGTCATCTACTCATGTGGGCATATGTGCTTGTCTATACTTGTGGCCTAAAATTGAAGATGAACAATGCCTGCTGTCCCATCTGCAGACGCCTCATTAAGACATCATTAAAACCTACCAGTGCATTTAAACTGAGCTCTCAAAATGAAGGATACAGCATCTCTTCTAATGAAGAAGTTTTCCGTCTAATGGTACTCAACAGTCTTTTAGGATTTTTTGATGAGGTTAAGGCTTGAGCTAGAGTCTGTTGTGTTTCAGCAAAAAAGTCAATGATCCTGGATACAAGATATCAGGGAAGCATAGTTGTGAGATCACACTAAACATTTCAATCACCCAGAGACAACTCCTTCAGAATCTTTTTTTAAACGATATTCCAACATTCTTTTTTTTATGAAAACCTTTTTGGTTGAAATCTGTGTTTAGGTCCAATCAAAGCTTGATTGTAGCAAAAAAAGCAATATTACTTCCCCTAAAATCTGTCAAGGAGAAATGCCATTCAAGTGAACTTTACTCAGTGGAATGTTCTAAGAGAAACACAATCAGCTTTGTTGAGTATGTTACAACCTTATTGACATTTAGTAGTGATTTCCCGCCTAAAGTGCACAAACTAATATGTTTTTTTTAAAATGTGGTAGAAAAAAGTTGTTCAGTAATGTATCCTGGGCTATGTAATTACTTCCATTATTGTCCACAGGGGTAAATATTAATTTTTTTTTCAACAGTGCCCTAAATAGCTGCTACGGTGTTGTAAAACTTCCTGAATGCAATGGTCAAATTTAGTTAATATAACCACATAATGTTGTTTATATAATAGGGTATTATGGGAAATGTTTCCATTTTACCTTGCTGAATAACAAGCAAAACTGTGGCTAAATAATGGATGGTGTTGATGCCTGGTGGATTTCTTGGGCAGGCTGTGGCATCCAACTTCTCAGCTTATACTCTATATTCCGTAGTGATGGAGACATAACCTAATGTTATCTGCTGCAAGGACACCATTCAGTTGGTTAATTGGTCAAGTTGCAAGATACAGACAGAGGTAAATTGCAACTTTGCAATACCACTTATAAATACCCATACATAGTTCTTTTTACCACATATTGTGCTCAATCTACCATTGGTAGCTCTATATATTTATAGCTAGGCATATGCAAACAATGCATCACTTGCATCTTCCTGCTTTCTATACAAGATACACTCCAGTTAAATTCTCTTCCCTTTTCCACTGAGCTCAGAAATCTCTACTGGCGTCCTCTTTAACCAGCCATAACCCAATATATTGGTTAACGCTGCTTTAAATACAAATTGCCGCTATCGTCCTCAATTGGTGTACTTTAGAGTACTTAGAGAGAGGATTAGTCTCTCCCTGTTAAAGATTGAGAAGTGGCTGAACTTATTGCGAAGTAAAAAGAAAACTTTACAGAGGTGAATTTTTGCTTAGAAAGTAGCTAGATAGGCAAGTGATACTTTATTTTGTTTAGCCGTTTTCCAGAATGTCATTATTAATATTAAATGTTCTGGTGCTTCAATCAGTTTTCTATTGTGAAAGATACGACAGAAAGATCTACAGTCTGTTTCTGTAATCGAAATCATAACTTTATGACATAATTGTACGTTGATTCATAATTCATAATTAGCATTGTTAAAAGACACACACTTAAAGCTTTGTGTATCTGTGAGTACAAAATAAAATTCAGTAGGTTTAGTGGAATGCAATTTACTTCAATTCACTTCATGTTTTCAAACACTAGAAAACGTATATAATAGCGAAAGGCTCTATGTGTGTGCACAGTCATTCTTATCTTCTCATTGACTGGTGCACATTAAACTTACACAGAATAAATTCCAGCGCTCAGACTAACCCACACTGCGGCATTGACCAGCTGCTAAAGCACTCTAGTGCCAGCGCTCGGTCTATCCCAGGCTGTGGTATTGACCAGCTGCTAGAAGCACCCTAGTGCCAGCACTTGACTAACTCGTGCTTTGGCTTGACATGCAAACAGAAGCACCCTAGTGCCAGCACTCAGACTAACCCATACTGTGCCTTGACCAGCTGCTTAAAACACACTAGTGCCAGCACTTCGACTAACCCACATTCTGAAGACAGCTGCTAGAAAGCTAAAAAGCCATTGTTATAACAGAGGTGTTCGTACCACACTAATAAAATATGTAAACTTGCATGCTCATCAAGGCCCCTCACATTTAATGCAAGTCCTACACTTCCTGCTTGCATTTTTCTGCGGTTAAAATTCTGTATCGTTTGGGGGTGATATCTAACACATTTCACTATGAACCGTTATACTATATTTAAATCTAATTTCATTAAGTGTGAGTAATCTTCCTATAGCACTACATTATAATTTGTAATTTTTTTGAGAATATAGTATTAAAGATAACAAAAATAATAATAATGTTCAGGTAATCTCTATACATTAATGGGCTAACCCCAGTATTTTAACTTAAAAATCAGAACCAACCTAAAATTTGGTGGCAATTGTAGCACTGTTTCTTCCCTTCTTCCTGCTCTACTGGTGACACCCTCTGGCTAGCCAAATCTGTAACCAGCCCCATGACATCAAATGCAGAAAATAATTGTGGGAAACTGGAAAAAAGGACTGAAACAATGTGTGGTTAAAGAGTATGTTTACCTCTAAACTTGTGAAGGTTCTCATTCATCTCCAGGTCATGGTATAGATTTCTGTTGTATTCAGTTAGATCGAATGGACTGGAAGGGGTCTATGTGCGGGTGAAGTTCGGTTGGGGTTTCGGGCTGTACCCGGCAGTGTTTTGGGGGGGGGTGGGGTGGGGGGTTGGGGGCCGTGTGCTGGCTGGGGGCGTGTCTCAATCAGAAGGAAGCAACAGCAATAGACGGCTCGGGGGGGTGTTTGGGGCGGTCTGGGTGCTGCATGCGTTCCTTGGCTTTGGCGACGTCAGTGGTGTGGTCAGGCTGCAGGTGTGTCCTGGGGCTCTCTTGTTTCCTATTCTTTGCTTTTCATACGGGCGGCAGACCACGGGGCAAGGAGAGGGAAGGGACAAGGAGGGGAGGGTTGTGTTCGTCCTCGTGTGTGAAGGGTGGCGAGTGCCGTTGACAAGAGAAGTTGTCTTCTTGAAGTGGTGCTGGAGAACCTGTTCGCGTGTTTGTGGCATAAAGGTTAAGCTCTCTGTGTGCTATGTTGGTCTGGGGAACAGGGGCGGTTAGGGCAAAAGCGTGGCAATAGCCAAGTACGTGTTTGCGGAGGGTGAGAGGCGTGAAGGGTGTGTTTGGGTGTTGGTGGTGTTGTGGGGCAACATTGTGGTGGGGTTGTGGGTGATTTTTGTGTGTTGTTTGGGTTTGGGTCAAAGAAAACATAGTAGTACGACTGATAAAAGCTGGGGTGGCCTGTGGTGGAGGGTAGGGGTTGGAGTGTGGTTTTTTTTTGTGGGGGGGTGGCACTCTCGAGGGCCGTGTGCGGTGATCCTTGTGGGGCGGTCCAGTGGGCAGCTGGGGGGCACCGTTCGGATCTCGCGGGCCAGTGGGGTGCGGGGGTTGTTGCAAGACTTAGGGGGCCGTTGGTAGGTAGCATCAGGCAGCCTTACCTGGTCATGGTTTCAGGAATGGGGGGCGAGCGGAGTACTTTGGATTTCCTGGGGGGCGGTGCTTTGTGATGTGATGGCTGCAGGGGCGGAGGGAGAACCAGGGGAACGACGAAAGGGGCTGACCTCAACGGGGGTGAGCGAAGGGAAGACAACCGGAGTGTAGGGTGACTCGGGGGGACATTGTAGTGGCATAGTCAAATATGTTCATTCTAGTGGTGGGTTCTAGTTGCGACCGGTGTTAGGGTTTGTGTGACAAGTCCAGGGGGGGTGGGGCCACACGCGATATCTGGGTAAAAGACAGAAGAACCAGAATGCAGAAGGAGGGGTATGAGTAAGACATGTGGTGGCTAGCATTCGGTATGTGCATGCTAATACATTGGTTGGGGGCTTGGTGACTATAGGTGTCAGTTGGTGGTTTCCTGGTGAGTCTTTATGGGTTGTTCTGGTTTGTGCTTGTTGCGGTTTGTTGGGGCTCTGGGTGTGTGGGATGTGTGGTGGGACTTGAGTTCATAGGGTTTGGGGGTTGTGTTGTATCGGTGCATGTAAGGTGGGGGGACCGGGTGGAAGGAGTCTGGGATGGTTGGTGGTGGGGGTCTTGTGTGGTGTGTGGGCGTTGCCAGCGGTGTGTGTGTTGTGGATGTGTGTCGCCTCTCCAAGTGGAATAAGCCAGGTCGGGGGAGACTATAGGTGGTGACGTGTTGCGATGTTGGGGGAATTGTGCCTCTGCTAGGAAGAAGACGTATCAGTAGTAGCGAGAGGGGTGGGAAGAGACGCGTAGTGTCAGGGCTTGTGGTCACTGGGAGGGCCTGGAGGAAAAGCCAGAGCATACACAGCTTCTAGAGAAGTTACAGGAACTTGGCGTACAGAATGTAAGGGCCCGGGGAGAAGAAGGGACGGAGGCCCAGGACAGCTGGGTACCAGGGGGAACGGGTGTGGAAGGATGGAGGTGTTTGTTTGAGGTATTTTTGCAGGATATGTTGGGGCATATTGTATTTGTGTTGTGGGGGGCGGCCGCAAGAAGGAAGAGGGAGGGAGCACACGGGGACCAACAAAACAACGGGGGAGGGGGGAAGAAGTCGGAAGAAGGGCGCGGGGCGGGCCCCCCCGGGAAGGGACCAAGGGAGAACCCAGCGAGCACCCAAACCCACGGAGTACCTCCACATACGTAGAAAGCTATGGTAGAGTGCACAGAGGACTGGTGAACGGACTCTACACGTAATACAGTTATTTCCGTGATGCTATTAATACTTTAGGAACGTTTAGTTAGGCACAACGACTTCTGTATCATCCTGAGTAGCGCAGCCTACCACGGGACACCCTTAAAACTCCGCCTGTTTTAAATGTGGTTGCATGTATGGGGGAGGCAAGTCCAGCCTCACACGTCGTCTGAATGGCTTCAGTTGGTGAGGCAAAACTGCTCTATCATATTACATTAGACGGAGCCGTTTCTGGTCTGATTCTGAGGGATAGTTCCTCCAAAAAGCCTACATGGAACCAACACTAATTATTACCTCAAAAAAGGTTTGGCAAGCCCAGTCATCTTTTTTCCAATTACCCGTTTAAAGACTTTTATAGTCAAGACGGGGAGATTAAATTTAAGAACAGGTCTCATAAGTCGGATCGCCGAAGATTAGTAGGGCACGCGATTTGCGTTGTGAAAAATGGCGTATTTATTAACAATGATACTTTTAAAAATAATATTGAATTATTGTTGACTGATACAAAATACAATCAGTATTGGTAATCATTAATTTACAACCTGTGTACTTGCCTGATATCTTAAATAGGATTTCTTGTACCGTAAAATAATAAACAGCTTTAACTACTGATCCATAAAATGACAATTATGCTTTTGGCCAAACCTTGTGGAGACCAGGTAAAAAGTGTAGGAATATATTCCTGATTTGGGGGAGGACGCCCTGCTAAATCCTCCTTCTTCAGAGGGTCCACTACATTGGCAGTCTTAGGGGGCTCAAACCGCATACTTGCTTGCGGAAAGGCTAGAATTTTGTTGATTAGGCCGCCTTTTGGACTGTCCCAGCCCTCGTGTCGGCCGTCCATCATTTATAAAAAATGTTGCCAAGCTGTTAAATTTTCCAATTTGATGTCGGACCGACGCGTGCCAAAGTTTTGGGTGGGCCACTTTTTTGGAAATATGACAAAATGGCTGACACAACCCTTGCTGGGACCTAGGCTGAAATGGTAATTTCGGCCTGTGAGCTTCCTAGAGAATTATCATTATAAAGATGTTTTTTTTACTGTCCAACACGCATGCTAAATTTTGTGTTTGTTACAAATCGTTTGTTTGGAAGTAACAAGACTTTTTTGTGACTAGAATTAATTATTAGTGTTGGTTTTTGAACATCTGGTTTCCTTTACTTTAATCTTTATTAACTCCACTGGATATTTGAGAAACATTCTGAGAAACAGTTACAGAATTATCATGGCGATGACAACATAAATAAAACTTGTGCTCCCTGTTGCCAACTCCAGGGTCTATAATCAAGTGGCCTGTGTACCGTTTAAAAGTGAGAGATTTAGATGGCTTATCTGGAACGCGATGCACAGACAGAGTGTTTCCCTTGTTGATATTCGTCATTAGGGGAGACCGGGACTTGGGGCGACTCGATGGGAAACCCAAATGCGAAAGTGCGCCGGGTGGGAGGTCCGAAGCGGTGTGAAGATCAGTAGGGCTGAGGGGGGGGTGTGTGTAACTGCATGATGATGTGGAGGGAAGAGGGCAGACTGTACCGGGGTGGTGGAGGCCATCGGGAGGCGGGAGTACGGGCAGTGGGTAAGGGTCTGGTGAACTGTGGTGGCGGTAGGGACGGCTGGGGGGGGGGGCGGAAAGTAAGGGAGAGGAGAGGGGGGAGGGGATGCCAGACAAGGAGGGGTGGGTTCCTACGGGCTAGGACGGGAATGGTAGCGGTGACTAGGTGTGGGGGAGGGCGGCCGAGGGAGGACTGAGCATGGGGGGGGGGGGGAAAGGGAGGAATGGCTTGGGAAGATGGAGAGAAAAAATTTGACGGAATGTATAAATACTTTTAAAAACGATTAGTTTTTTTTCTTGTGTTTTTGAAAAAAAGTGCTAAGCGGACACTTTTTCTTTTTTACCTTTGTTTTTTTTTTGACTCGAGTACGGCTTTTGCAACATGGATTTACTGAGTACCAAGACTTGGAATCATTTGTGTTAGAAGGACCCTAAAGGCTTGATAACTATATGACTGTGTAGGTGAACGCTCATTTCTCTATTTCATCACCACAGATCCCTCGTGGATTGCAACCCCCTCAATGAACCGTACTAAGAGTGAATCAATGAAGTGTCACTTATCTTGGTATTTACAAAGGACAGTAAAAATGGACCCATGTTGTTATAAAGTGGAATTTCACGCATTGAATCTACAGTTTGCTAGAATTGCAAAATTGTTCAAATTTCATTATTCTGCTCAGCATTTGTCTGTATGTTCGAGTGATTCAATTTTTAGGAAGGTCAGGACAGGATGGAGTGGGTTCAACCAAAGTGAGGTTTGAATTCGCGTGTTGTGGTCTTCCTCGCGTAGAAAAAGAGGGGCGTATTTTAAACCATGCGGGAATGTAGTACGAAATTTATGGCTGTGTTGTCTGAAATCCAAACATATATATACAAATGATTTGTTCGGTACAAGACAGCCATGCGGGAGCAGACATACCACAAGTGGTATTTGGGATTGATATACGCTACCATTATTGGGTAGAATTGGCGCATCGCTCGTCAAAGCACTGCGCCAGTCCCAACCTCCCTTATTGAGGACTTGGCCAATGGGAAGAAAACTTTCTTGTAATGTCATCTTCTTACCGTAGGCCGTCACCTAAACCCAAGCAGGGGGCTTATTGGGATGACAAAGTTGCCAGCTATTTACATCACGTGGTTCGAAACTTTTTATATGTGACACAAATTAAGGAATTGTTGTAGTCCCATATTTAATGCACATCCAGCTTATACGTTAGAAAAAAATGTGATCTAATCTGTTTATTAATACATTTTTAATGTAAACATGTCGAGACAAAATTGTAAGATAATACTGAAGTTTAAGGGATAATCGAATACTAGGCCACTTCCTGCCGTCCTTCCCACTTCCCGTTTTCTGTCAGTAACTGTAGTTTTTCGTATGTTTTGTCTAGTTTGCGAGAGGAGCAAGCAGTAGGATGCTGAGCTGGCCCGAAAGTTTCTGTCGGCCTCTTACCTCTGAGAGTGTTTGGTCTGTGGGCAGGGGGAGCCCTCCCCCCTTCCCTCCTATCCCTGTATGGCTGATTGTGTTCCCCTATACCGATTAAAAGCATCCCAGCCCACCCCTAAACCAACCTGCCGATTTAGATTCAAAAAAAAGCTTCATTCAGGGAAACATCTTTACAGATCTTCGTTGCCTTGGCTGTGTGCATAGCTGGCATCTGGCGTCTGTGATTAGCTGCCGGTAGCCAATTGCCGACACATCTGTTGGTCCTGCTAGCAGAAGCCCGAACAGAGCACAAAGGGAAAGAAAGTTCTTATATTCTTCTGGGGCTTCTGGTAGAATTAATTGGCGGTTGGGGGTGGGATGGGGTGCCGTCCAGCACACGACAAAAAGCTATTTTAGTCGTGAAATACTCCTTTAAATATTTCGTCTTCCAAAATTTTTGAGTCCATCTCTGTCTCTCTACTGCACACCCGTATGTACTGGCATCACCCTGTGTCAATTTGCCTTCAAGTTTGGTTATCAGCTTTGTGCAACAGTAACACATTATCGTGTACTGACACAAAATCAAATTGTGTGCTACCAACCCCCAACAATAAATACCTATATTCACACTTTGTGTGTGCATATGGGTGCCCTTTGTGTGAATGCAGCACACTCTTAGTGGGTTAATATCCAAGGGACGGTCCTAGTGGTGTTAGACCAGTACTAAGGGATCCCTCAAATCTATGCCCGCTCCATCTCCAGAATTTTTGAGGAAGAACTACACAAACTGCTACTCCGCGCATTCCTCAACTACGGTGAAGTTCCATGGAATGCTGAAATGTACTGTACATACTTCGAGTATAAACCACCAGAGTCTAAACCGAGGTACTTGGTATTTTACCCAGGGGGGCATACTTAAGGGTTTTTGCCTGCCTGAGCCAAACTTGTGATGCCGCCCTTGATTATGGCATTAGAAATCCATACTTCTATAGTATAGACAATTTTTAAGCAAAAGATTTGTAATAAGCCCCCCACCATGACAAGGTAGACTCTTTCAGCAGGGACCTAATAAGCCGGCCAACTAATCCTGATCTAGCCGTAACAAACTAAAGCTAAAACCTAACAATAGTAAAATGATTTTAAACAACTAAAATCATATCTTGTACTGAGGGTCCAAAATCTTTTTTTTTTTCTGACTGGTCAATGGAAAAAACGTTGTTTTTCCCACCACATCACTTGCCTGTCTGCTGCCTTTCGTCTTCGCTTCAGTGCATGGGTGCACCTGAGACGTAATCATCACCTGCCATATGTTATAAGTGGCCCTGATTTACTGAAAAACTATAACGGTGATTGAACTCTACGCCTTCTGCAAATTTACCATAAACAGTAGGGGGTTCGTCCCAGACATTACTAGGCCAAAATCCTATGGCTATTACTTTATGGGATTGCTGTCGCATGTTAAAGGGTGCAACTAAAGCCTCAAAACAATACAGAATCAGAAGGCAACCATAGAATAACATTTTCCTACTGCTTCTGTATTGTTTGGAGGCTTTATTTTCCCTTTAAATGGAACAGTATTCTGCTGTTCATTTCAAAGACAACTAAATTCTGCATTCCTTATCACTCCAATGTTTGGAAACTACATCACTCTCAAGCATGGCTTTATGGAGTTGGGAGTTGTAGGTTTCCAACATCTACACCCTCCACCCTCCCCCAGTTCAGTGGGTACCTTCTGCTTTCTTGTGCTTTCTTCTTGTGCAGCTTTTACAGAACTGCAGTCCTGTACTTATTTAGACATTCCGGCAACCAGCTCGTTTGCCCGCTCCCCTGTACTGGCGCACAGCTGACGCACTATACTCGGTGCTGGACATGTGATGTCAGCGCGAGCAGTAGCAGGGAGTGAGCGTGCGGCTGCCGGATTGCTAGTAACTTCCTGACTTGAGTATAACCGAGGCCGAGTTTTTCGGCTGATTTACAGCCGTAAAAACCTCACGTTTTCTCCCAATATATACGGTAGTTTTTCAACAACATCTGGCAGGGCCATAGTTGGGGATCCTTGGTTTAGGGAGGATACAGAGTAATGTATTAATAGCGCCTCTCTCTAATCCCTTTGCCCTGTAATGGCAATTGTGTCTCGCCTTTATGTCAAATTGAATTAATATATTCTGGATTCTTTACTTTAACATCAACTCCCTCAACTCCCTGCCAATTTAAGCTATTCGGCAGGAACCATCAATCTATTAAACCACCGCAAACTGTCAAATCCCTGGAAGGCCTGGTGGATATTCACAAAAAAACACTGATCTTCATGGAGGCTCCTATAAGAAATTTTCAATTTGCTTAGCATCTTCTCTGGGCACATCAACAAAAAAGACTGTGGAGTATTATTTTGTATTTTCAAAAGGAATATATCGTTTTACGCTGCAGATATTATAATATGATGTGGCCGGTCCCGGTGTGGCCTGCAGCTTTAATTACGCCACATCATAAATAAACACCTGTCAGCAAAAATCGACCATACCCTGGAGTATTTTTATAAAGAAGCGCTATGCCACACTAGTATCAGTATATCTATCGCGATCTAATGAGTTAAAAGCCAACACTACACTAATCCAATGTATATCAGTACAATGCTCCTGTGTTGTACGTAACCACCATCGTACAATATATAAATAAAATTATATATATATTTTAGGAGCAAAATCATCTTTAATGATCATAATTTTTATGGCGTGGTTGGAAACTTATGACCATTCAATTATTAATATTGTACTACGGTAGTTTATAGGCATCGTAAATAGCCCGGTCATGATGTAGCCTGTGGCCGCTACTTTTATAAAGTTTGCCAGCAGATACCAGTATTTTAACCATTCCTCAAACCTTAACCGAACATGCCCATTCATTATTTTTGTCTGTGTCATAAATCCTTCCGACATACTGACTTCCTGTTTGCAGACCGCCCTACTAGACCTCCAACAGCCTCAACAATAGAAATTATGTTAGACATTCCACATTACAGTGCATGTTCTGGGAAGGAGAAGACCGTTACGAACCGAAATGTCAGCTCAATAATTTCAACAGCAGAGAATAGCAAGGGGTATAAATTCAACGATTTTTCAAAATGGAAGAGAAATATTTAGAATAAAAGTTGTTCATAATACAAACTAAGAGTTAAAAACTAATGAACTTTCCCTTTAAATATGGCCCCCCAGTCTAACTACATGAAATAGCACACCACCACCCATCTATTCTCACACTACTTTATTCCGGTATATCTTTTGGATTTTGATTGATACCTCTCAAGTGGGCATCTAGTTTACAGCAGCGTACTTTTTCCTTAAAGTAATATATCCTATACGCACACCCCATAGTGGACAGTTGCTATAGCATCACATCCACGCTACATAGATTTTTAATGTTAATCAGGGCCGTTCTCTATGCGCATCTTGATGTCTCTTAGCGTTATGCAAGTATGGCAATCCCATTGCGCTTAAAAAGCTAGTAGTGTGGTCTATCCTCCAGAGTATTGGCATTACAGTGGGCCCGCATAATCTTACAATTGGGTCCCTGTGCCAGCACACTTCCTATAAACACTTTCATGTCCCAGCACTTTCCCAGAGTATTGCCATTTAAACCCTTCAATTGCCAGCAGAGAATTCCTTTTAACCCTTTTAGCTGATGCCACATTGACATGATATACAGTAATGTAACATGCTTTCGGCATGTCTCCTCCATTGAATTGTTCACTCCTCACAGCTACACTAAAGTTCTAATTTGAAGTTGAATAAGGGAATGAAGGAGGCAGGGATAGGGAGCTTCATGGCAGCTAGTCCAGGGTCCTGTATCAGGAAAGTCTTCATAGTAGAGCTTACCTTGCATTTTAGATCTGTTGCTTCGCTCCGTACCGTTTGAGCTGAGGGCTCGATCTCAAGACCCCTCCTTCCTTGGTCACCTGGTCAAGAGGGGGGGGAGAGGGGGATGGGGGTTTCGTTGTAACATTGTCCCAAGTAGAAGGAGCTTAGTTCAGGGTCTTCTACTCACTACAATGTTATTGCACATTACAGACACGGCAGAAGCAAGGACAGTTAGCTACCACGCAATTAAAAGGTGACTATGGGAGATGCTAGGGAGGAACACTGGGGCCTGGTTGAACATAGCACTTTGCCTAGTGGCTTCACCTAAAACGGTCCTGATGTTAATACTTAGGTAGCAAGCCCGAAGGAGCGACTAGTCACTTACCTTTACACTATACTATACACTAGTCACTTACTTTTACACTATACCATACATTAGTCACTTACCTTTACACTGTACTATACACTAATCACTTACCTTCACACTATACCATACACTAATCACCTACCTTTACACTATACCATAGACTAGTCACTTACCTTTACGCTATACTAAACACTAATCACTTACCTTCACACTATAAGATACACTAATCACTTACCTTTACACTATACTATACACTAGTCACTTATCTTTACACTGTATTATATACTAGTCACTTACCTTTACACTATACTATACACTAGTCACTTACCTTTACACTGTACTATACACTAAACACTTACCTTCACACTACACCATACACTAATCACTTACCTTTACACTATACCATAGACTAGTCACTTACCTTTACACTGTATTATATACTAGTCACTTACCTTTACACTATACTATACACTAGTCACTTACTTTTACACTGTACTATACACTAAACACTTACCTTCACACTACACCATACACTAATCACTTACCTTTACACTATACCATAGACTAGTCACTTATCTTTTTTTAAACCTGTATTATAATCCTAGTCACTTACCTTTACACTATACTATACACTAGTCCACTTACCTTTACACTGTACTATAACACTAAACACTTACCTCTCCAGCTTACCACCAACCATACACTAATCACTTACCTTTACACTATACCATAGACTAGTCACTTACCTGGAAACTCTACCAAACACTAGTCTCTTAATTAAATAGCCTTTCTTTAGCAATTAACCAGATGTTGCCATTGTGGTAGAGTTTCCCAACACTGTGCTGATAACAATGTGCAGTAACAGCTAAGATCATTGCTTTGTTTTTTTAGTGGTACTAGGATTCTCTACCATATGGGCCTCTCACTGTAAGATCCCCTCTGTGTTTCTGGCTATTGTCTTGTGTTGCAGGAGCCCATTAGATATAATCTCTAGCCCATTGCTAGAGATTATATCTCTCACTGTTCACTATGCTCCTATCTCCATAACAATTATAAATTTGATTTAGTAAATGTCATTTTTAGTTTCCCTTTAACATTGGCATACATTAGGTACCCTTGTAAATAGAACAAGTATGAGTTACTGCAAGCCCTACATCTGCTCTGTGCTTCTATTCCATCATGTTGCCTTGACTATATAGTATAAGCAATGTCAGGAATGATACACTGCCACACATATGTATACACATTGACATAAACTAGCATTAAAAACACAATGTCCTATCTGTGTGAAATCAAATGCAAAGGATCATTAATAAAGGCTCCAGGCAGGTTCATTTAGAAATTCTGCTGCAGTTTTCCTGATATCAGTAGATCACACCTGGCTGCCAAATAATTTAAAGTTAGTTTTAAATCTAAACTTTCAAGGGCAAAAGCACACAGGATTTTAATCCCAGGAGGATCTGTAAAATTCTTAAATATAAAGTTCAGATGGAAAGCCTGATATGGCCTAATCCTCCCATACAGCAAAACAGGTTTCTAAAGGATGAATCTGAGCACGGGCAAAGCTTTCTGGCAAATGCTGGATTCTGTAAGTCTCACTAATTTCCTACTCGCAGTGATGATAATATCACTTTATATATTTACTAGCAAACCCTGCGCACACTTCATTCTCCCGTGTGCACTCCCACCCACCCCCGCATTCCAGCGTGTGCACACCCTCGATTTCCCCGACCCACCTTTGGCCGTCGGTTGGATGACGTCACGTGCAGATGGGTCCAGCGTCTGTGCATATTGACTGGTGATGTCTGGAAATCCTGGTTTTAAATTGGTCTTATTTAACAGTTAAAGGACAACGGCCTTTGGAACCACCCCAGGGTATCCAGGACCAGGGTAAGGAGCCAATGGAAAGAAGAACACCTTGCAGAGAGTTTCTTTACATAGGTCAGGCCCTGGACACAAGTAGTGAGCTTCTAATATAGGTCCTTACCCTGGCTACTTTTAATAAGGGTGTTATAAAGCCATGTTGGTTTTGAAATCTCGTCTGCTGTTTTCCAAAATGTCTTTGATGTTGTGGGTGTGCTCAGACATACAAACTTTGGATCTAATTATCAACTTTAGAAATTATTAAGCTGGGCCGTGTGGACACAAAATGTTTGTATGAAGGCTGGCAAACTATCACCATGGTAGTAACCACCTAGATAAATTATAGGTCGGTACTGTGTGTGACCAGATCTGTAGTCAATGGCATGTCTTCCATTGGCTATAACATTGTACTATATATATGTACCCAGCTTGAGGCAGCAGTTCAGTTCCCTAGTTTTCAGTAGTTCTCCTTTAAGTTACAGACTATTTGTCCTGTTCTCTTTTTGAGAAATAAACAAAAGAATTTGTTAAATTAATAAGTCAATTTATGGCTGGATAATTTCAGTTCCGTAATCTTTCTTATTTTGCAAACATTGCAGTGTATAATAAACAGTGCTGATTATATTGTTCCTTGTTTTAGCTTAAGATGATTCAGCTGGTCCAATAGGTCATTTGCCATTTTATTTTGTATACAATCATAAAATATCTCGGGAAGGTGAACATTAAATACAATACATCTACAAAGGGCTTTCTCAGCAGTGGTAGAAATATGGAGCCCAAGAAAATTTTACATTGAATAGTTACTTTTAAAAATAGGAGAAAAAATTAATTTGAAAGTGTCTATTGTACTGAATTTTCCATTCTTGGGAAGTATTAACAATTTGCAGTGAGTTTTTCTATATAGTTATATAAAAATGGGGCTTTATATATTGACACAATATACAGTGCAGTTAAATACATGCATGGAACATAGAATCCTAATGCCAAACCATTTCTATATTTATTCACCTACATGTTACATTTCCATTCTAATGCTGCTTAATGCACGTCCACCCTTAAAACCAATAACTGGTCACTTGTCACTTATTACAGGCATTTCTATATTTATAAGTATTGCCCTGCTCCTTGTAGAATGCTTGTGAACATGGTTTAACTGCTGGATATACAAAATTATGCACTGACCGCCAACTAGATGTGGTGAGACGAATGGAACAATCAAGAAGCAGAATATTCCCCTAAATTTGCTCATTCACTGTCCAGGGGGTTAAACAAAGCTGAATTGGTAGATTACTGTTAACTTGTTAACTGTGGTAGATTTTGAGTGGAAATTGGAGCTTTTTTTATTTATTTATTTTTTTGTTATTTATTTTAGCCCCATTGAACAAAACTTCATCCTGTACTTCCTCTTTTTACCTTTTTAACCCATTTTGTCCTGGTATCCTACCTATAGAATTGTTTTTAGAGGGCTGTGGAACATAATAGGATTATGTTGTTTCTTTAAATAAATTAAGTGAATAGATACATGCTAGGATAGGTTTACTGGAAAGACTATGGTCCTGGCCTTGTTCCAGTTTATGCTCAGAATTCAGGCAGTCAGAGAGCAGCACCGAGATAGGTCTGTGTATTCGTAATCCATTTCTAGGGCTATGTAGAAAGGCCACCTAACACTAAGTCCAATTTAGAACCAGGGGGCTTCTATTAGAATTTTATTGCATACAGCATGTGAGATTAGTAAAGAACTTTTATCCCTTGGGACACAAATAGTTTTTCCAGGAATCTAAGTAGCCATCAGTGTGTGAGACACCAAGGGAACTTGTCCAAGGTCAGATGAAACAGATATTATTACTGAAAGACAAATAAAGATCAGAAATACTTCATTGACTTATGCAGTCCCTTATGGATTGCTTGTCATTTATAATTTTTCACAAGGGAGGAGTATATATATATATATATATATATATATATACTACATTTACTACATTTCCCTCTACTAAATGGTTGGAAACTGCCAATTAAAACAATGTCTTATCTATCTATGTAAACCATAATCAAAAATAGACCATGGGTGAGGCCACACTAGAGCAAACAGTACCGCGTGAATTTCCTGCGCATTATCTTTCACTTACAATAAAATCCCTGTTATATTGAGGTATCAGAGTGCATGTGAATCGATCCAAAAATGGTGATCACATCGCTACTGACTCCACTTATTAACACGCAAACGGATAATGTGATAAAACGCGGTGGTGTGGCCTAGCCCCGGAGTAAATGAAAAATGTCTTTTAGATGACATTTTCTGCTCATTTAATTAATTGAGGCCTTTAGTTGGCATCTCCAACGCCAGAAGTAAAATCTATACGTCCCCCAAAGCCCAAGAATGTTATACTTATCTCTATAGCTCCGTTTACTTACCTCTCTCCTCCAGTTCTGGTCCTCCTGGTCCCCACCTCCTTTGTAAGCTCAATAGTCATGCAGCTTCTGATGAGGTGTGGCTGTTTGCAGCAGTTAATCAAAGCAGCTTTGATATCACCATCATAGCCGTGACTGACTGCTGAGACCTTTGGTTTCTGTTAAGTAACCAGATAACTATTGCCTGCATTAGAATACACACTGAAAATGTATAATGTGCAGATTATTTGGTTAAACGGGGGCACTGCTTTGGGTTGATTAGTAGTACAAGATAAAGCTGATGAGTCTGAACTCTGGGTTAATATTTTCATATAATAAATTTGCTTTATGTTTTCTCATTCTCGATATTCCAGCCCAACCATCCAATGAAAGAAATTTTCAACTGTTTCTTATTTGTGACTTTTTTGTTTTCCTTTTGTGTATTTACAGATAGTGAAATAATCTCACCAGACTGTGCCCGGCCAAGGTCATTTACTTCTATCCCTAGACCATCCCTACGAAGAGAAACAGAAGACACGCGCTTGTCTGTTAGCTTGTGTGACTTAAACTTACAAGAAGAAAATTACCAGACAATGACTACAATATGTCCCATTCCTCAAAATTCTCTGAATTCACAGCATTCCCACCTCCTCCCATCACAGCTGGAAAGTGACCTCCGCTTCCACCAGCTCAGAGGAGCCCATATCAAGACTTTAGATGACCAAACTGTTGCACGGTTGGAACATGCGCGGGAGGAAAGGACTTTAGTTTTCACCAACAGACCCCTTAGAATCAATGAAACAATTTTTGTCAAAATCAACAAATCAAATTCTTCACGGTCTGGAACACTATCGTATGGTGTGACCTCATGTGATCCCAGCACATTGAGACCCAGTGACCTTCCATATAATCCAGAGTCTCTTGTTGACAGGAAAGAGTTCTGGGCTGTGTGTCGAGTGTTGGTATCCCTGCAAAGTGGAGATATCCTAGGGTTTGTGATAAATACAGAAGGAGAACTACATCTGAGCCATAATGGCACTAGCACTGGCATGCAAGTGTGTGTAGACTGTTCTCAACCCCTTTGGATGTTCTTTGGACTGCATGGCGCCATTATGCAAATTCGCATTTTGGGTATGTGTTTTCTTCACATAACTTCAATAATTGTTACCTCCACATTACACAGTAGCCCAAAAGAAAATGAAACTAGTGTGACCTACCCGTGTATTGCTCAGGTCTATACATTTTGTGCTCAATACATTCTTTTTCTGTGGGCTGTATTTATAAAATCTGTGACACCACACCTTTACACACATAGTAAACAACCGATATTGAATGGTTAACTATGGCAACATATCAATACCGTGTAGTATATTGCTACAGCTTCACACTTTGGGTTTTGGCCCAGGCACACTTTGTGGCTATTACCCCAGTAAGTCCCCTACCAAGGACAATAGCTGTAGCACAAGCATTAAACAAGGTAATTCCTTTATCTTGCCACCTGACAAAGGCGGCAAGGTGACCCCAAAACATTTTTGTGATGCACTAATAAAGGAATTACCTTATTTAAGTGTGCACCCTGGTTCATCTTTATGCTTGTTATATAGCAGTATCGGCCATATACATGTGAAGTACTAGTACTATACAGCCGCCTCCTTAGCAGCGGATATAAAACCACAATATTGGTACCTTTCCAATATCATGGGTTTATAATGTGTTTTTCTGGCACTAACAAGCAGTGTGCTAAGAACAGCAGTGTTGTGTTTTTGATTTGTATTGGGTTTTATTCTGTTTCCCCTTTAGTAAGTGTCAGCACTATTTTTATCTCCTGTTGGAGAGGTGTACAAAATGTAGTGTAGTTTGGTACAAAGTGTATCGCAGTCGATGAAACCTTATAAGAGTAAATCTAATAGTGCGGCTTGTGTATTATTCATATCATTTACCAAAGGAAGTGCAGCACATTAATAATCCAAGATGTGTTAAAACATTGCGCTGAGATACAGGAGAAAAGGCAAAACTAAAAGCTTGTGTGCGCTGCATTAACTAATTACAATTCCCCAAGTGCACAGCCTAAGGCAACATGTGATGTTAAGACCTTAAAAGAAAATTACTGAAAATTCCAGAGTTTCGATAAATACTTGAAAATGTGAAGCAGTTCAGCTTTTAGCTGATATCGCCTTATAATAGGCTACTTCCATTGAACATATTTTCAACAGGTGAATTACGTTTTTTAAACTAAGGGTAATGTCACATGACATGGATAGTATTAGTAGGTGGCTATGTCCTGTGCATAGAGATGGACTATGTGTATGATGTAACTTGTAGGCTTTCTCTGTTGGCATTGTGGGATTTAAAGGACAACAATACCCAAAAAAAAACATCTCCCCCATTACATGACCACAGTTCCAGCAGCTGAAATCACTAACTCTCATTTACAACTGTGCTGCCTTCCCTTAGATATCACACAGCAAAGATTAGTGCTAAAAGCCCGCCTCCTAGACGGCCCAGGGCCATGTTTAACATATCACTTGCCATTGGCTGATGGGAATGTCTGTTACAACCTCTCTCCTCCTCTGCCAGTCAAATAAACTTGAACTTTTCGGTTGCTAGGATACTGCCTACAATCAAGCTGATCAAGGATGGGTGGAGGAGTGTTTTCTCACATGCTAGTTTTGAGTGACAGTTACAGGCAAACAGAATTGTTACGCCCCCTTCACAGTGTGGCTAATTGAAGGCAGAGAGAAGCTCGAAATCATGAAAAAAAAATATATGGGGAGGGCTGCATACCATTACTCTTTTGAAAGCATTGAGGCAATACAGTTATCCTTTAAGAACACTGTTGCAATGTCTTTCTGAGAGCTCTTATTTGTAGGTTCCCAGAAGGCTATTTGACTGGTGATTGGGTATTTGACTACAGTAGTAGTCAAGTAATTTTTGTGCTAGTCCCTTATATCTGTTTGGAAAACAGCAGATTATTAAGTGAATTCAATACTGTATAATATACTGCATTTTCTTGCCCCAAACACACCCATGGCCATACATTCATGTGAAGCATTAAAAGACAAGAACTTACAGTAGCACAAATAGAGGTACCAGAACTTACAGAGAACAGGCTCACAGGTCAAACTTATAACAGTGTCCACTTGTGACAATCCTGCCTATAATAACAGACTTCAGCACCTTTCTGACCCTCACTTGACTGGCAGTATTTTATCTCTAGAATCCAGACAGCTATTGGGGCCAAAAGGGATGAAAATCTTAAGACTAAAGAAGCATTGTCAGGTCGATACCAGAATCAAATTAATACCTTGTGTGACACAGTGGCAGTGTCTTAGTAAACGATTGACCAAGCCAGAATATCATGGGTCATAGGCTCAATATAATCTTCACTTACAGGTTATCTAGAGCTAGGGTTTTTGTAAGAAAGGTAATAGGATATCTAGTTACCAGGTTGTATACAATTGCTAGGCAGTATCTAGCTTAAGTTCTGCTGCCTTGATCTTTACACTGTAATGACTCACAGTTGTCACATCTGTTCAGAAATCCCTTATCCAAATTAATTGAGGAATAGGCCTTATAATTGCCTGAGCAATTTAAACAAATTCAGATCAACTACATTGTCTCTCTAAATGTAGCAGTAACAACTACATTAGTATTGATGCTGGCAGTACAGTGACCCCAATCACATATTGTAACAGTGAACATTTACAAGACTTATATTGTCAGAACACTGGAACCTCTATCATTGGATCTCCGCACACCAGTGAGCTATAGTATCTGTGCCAGTATGTAGCAATTATACAGCATGGTTAATCCACACCATGGCACTGGCTCATTATTCTTAACATTAAAGACATGGCAAGCGTCCTGAAATATAAAGGGGCGATGCTATATTATCCTCTAAATAGCTAAATTAGAGTAGAGCCCATGTTACCTGATGTATATATAGGCAAGACGAAGTTTTGCATTACCAAAACCTAACGCCTTTAAAATAGAGGTGCAAAGCGTCGTTCCTTACCTGACCTGATCTCTGTAAGGTAAGAAGTGCCACTTTTAACATCACCTGCATAGTGCGTACAAAGGCCTATTGCTCTTACAGGAACTTTATTCATTTATTATTTTTATTTAATCATAACTTTTTATGTTGGAACCTATAGTCAGTTTATTCATCTGTGTTCCTGTCCCAGCATTCTCCCAACATCAACTATAATTCATAAGAGGTGGCAGGGGATATTGAATTTTGCTTTCCAGCCTTAATGTGCAAATAAGCAATGTGAAATATTAGACCTCTGGGTAATTTCCATGGCAGCTTTTAAGTATATGTTTTCATATTGCTTACTTAGATTGACACATGGCTTGTCCTGCTATATGTTATAGGTTCTGAAATATAATACAAAAAGGTACCTAATCAGCCTTAAAATACAACTACTACTCCATGGCAGAGAGCATCCTGTCCCCTCTGTGGTATTCTCTTTGTTATTCAGGATTAGAACACTGGCAGACTGAATTGTTAAACTATTTATAGCTCCAGCAGGGCCATTTTTCCTAATAGATACTAAATATGGGCTGGCAACTACCAGTCGGATGAATCTACTAGTCCGTTTGTGAGTTAAGTTAAGGTAAACAAAGAAATCCTGTTTAACGGATGTTAAAAAATCCTAAGGCCCTCACTTACAGGGGACCATAAAAGCCAGGTTAAAGCTAAAAAAGTTGCTGCTACCTGATATCGCACCTTTATAAATACAACTCCATATACTGTATTAGGTTGAATTAATATAGGACTTTGTGTTTTGTTCCAGGTTCCACAATCTCAACTGATCTCAGAGACCCATCAGCACCCAACTCTCCCACATCAGCACCAAACAGTCCCACAGGTCCGTGCAGCACAAGCTCTGATCCTATTCTCAGCTCTTGTGTCTCTGGTCCACCAAGCAGTTCCATTACTGGTAAGACTGGTCGTCTAATAAAATAAATAATGGAAACATGCCTAGTGTGAACGCATATTTATTCCAAACTGTCCAGATAAGACTGCAGTGTTTAGACAACATGGCCTTTATTAATCACTTAACAATGTTGATATAGCTGATACGTTACCAGCAGGATGGTGGCTGGAATATGGAGATTTAGCCCCATACCCATGGAGATAGGCCCCATACCATTGGTTTTTGGTATGCCATAAGTAAAGCGCAATCCATCAATTCTTGAAAGTCCTTTTAATGCGTTTTGGTTGTGCTCCTAGTATAGAAATGTAGATCTTCCAAGAAACTCTGGCTCTGGATCATCCCAAAACATGACCAGAGGAGAGGGGAAGGGGCAGGAAACACAGCCTTTTTGTGCCCTTATTATTGTTCATGTGGTATGTGCCACACCTTACTAAAACAAAACAGAAAACTGTAGTAGACCAGTTAAAATGTATCATCTGATTTGCTTAAGGCAAATTAACAGCTCAGGCAAATGTTTGCACCTCTAATTGAATATGTGTGAATGTTTGTTGAGTGGCACACTAAGTTGCCATGTGTCGTGCATGCATTTCCATTTTTTTCAACTATTTTTGAAATGCATACGAGTCACAAATGAGTCACATCACAAATGGTGATCGCGTGTGTCAGGAAAAGGGACCCCATAGCAACCTGCACAGTGTGACCAGACATGATTTTTGATAGGGCCTAGACCTTAATGGGCTCACAAATCTCTTTGAAATTGACTTGACTTAAATGAATAGTTCACACAAAAAGTGAACTATTCCTTTAAAGTAGTGATTGAAGACCAGGAGGTAAAGGACCTATTCCTTACCTTCAGTTCTTCAATCACTTGACCAGGAGCCCGGAAACTATTCCTTTAAAAAACCTGCAGATTTGCATGAAATAGTTGCTACTGAATAATGTACCTCCAATTGATCAGTCAAACCAACAAACTAATGTTTATTACATTTCTATGGGCTAACAAAGCTTGCCATACTAATGTTGTCCCTTTATTTCTCTGAACATTGAACTTTCCTAATGAGAAATGGAAAGAATGGTGGCAGGTGATGTCACCAACTTCAGACCAACAGGATTATTTGGATATATTTATTCAGATTCAGATGGTAAATACATATGGTAATATATATACTTTCTCTTTTACAGGCACAGCTCCCAACTCCCCAGTAAGTATGCCCGAGTCACCCATTTCCTCATCTGTCTCAGGATCATGGAGTGACGAGTGTACTATTTGTTATGAAAACATGGTGGACACTGTCATCTACTCATGTGGGCATATGTGCTTGTGCTATACTTGTGGCCTAAAATTGAAGAAGATGAACAATGCCTGCTGTCCCATCTGCAGACGCCTCATTAAAGACATCATTAAAACCTACCGTAGCAGTTAAAACTGAGCTCTCAAAATGAAGGATACAGCATCTCTTCTAATGAAGAAGTTTTCCGTCTAATGGTACTCAACAGTCTTTTAGGATTTTTTGATGAGGTTAGAGGCTTAGAGCTAGAGTCTGTTGTGTTTCAGCAAAAAAGTCAATGATCCTGGATAACAAGATATCAGGGAAGCATAGTTGTGAGATCACACTAAACATTTCAATCACCCAGAGACAACTCCTTCAGAATCTTTTTTAACGGATATTCCAACATTCTTTTTTTTATGAAAAACCTTTTTGGGCTTGAAATCTGTGTTAGGTCCAATCAAAAAGCTTGATTGTAGCAAAAAAAGCAATATTACTTCCCGCTAAAATCTGTCAAGGAAGAATGCCATTCAAGTGAACTTTACTCAGTGGAATGTTCTAAGAGAAAACACAATCAGCTTTGTTGTATGTATGTTACAACCTTATTGAACATTTAGTAGTGATTTTCCGCCTAAAGTGCACAAACTAATATGTTTTTTTTAAAAATGTGTGAGAAAAAAGGTTGTTCAGTAATGTATCCTGGGCTATGTAATTACTTCCATTATTGTCCACAGGGGTAAATATTAATTTTTTTTTCAACAGTGCCCTAAATAGCTGCTACGGTGTTGTTAAACTTCCTGAATGCAATGGTCAAATTTAGTTAATATACCACATAATGTGTTTATATAATAGGGTATTATGGGAAATGTTTCCATTTTACCTTGCTGGAATAACAAGCAAAATACTGTGCTAAATAATGGATGGTGGTTGGATGCGCTGTGGATTTCTTGGGCAGGCTGTGGCATCCAACATCTCAGCTTATACTCTATATTTGCCGTAGTGATGGAGACATAACCTAATGTTATCTGCTGCAAGGACACCTATCAGTGGTTAATTGGTCAAGTTGCAAGATACAGACAGAGGTAAATTGCAACTTTGCAATACCACTTATAAATATACCCCATAGCATAGTTCTTTTTACCACATATGTGCTCAATCTACCATTGGTAGCTCTATATATTTATAGCTTAGGCAATATGCAAACAATGCATCACTTGCATCTTCCTGCTTTCTATACAAGATACACTCCAGTTAAATTCTCTTCCCTTTTCTCACTGAGCTCAGAAATACTCTACTGGCGTACTCTCTTAAAGCAGCCATAACCCAATATATTGGTTAACGCTGCTTTAAGATACAAATTGCCGCTATCGTCTCCCCATTGGTGTACTTTAGAGTACTTTAGAGAGAGAGATTAGCTCTCCCTGTGGTAAGAGATTGAGGAAGTGGCTGAACTTATTGCTGAAGTAAAAAGAAAACTTTACAGAGGTGAATTTTTGCTTAGAAAGTAGCTAGATAGGCAAGTGATACTTTATTTTGTTTAGCCGTTTTCAGAAATGTCATTATGTTAATATTAAAATGTTCTTGGTGCTTCAATCAGTTTTCTATTTGTGAAAGATACAGCAGAAAAGATCTACAGTCTGTTTCTGTAATCGAAATCATAGACTTTGATGACATAATTGTACGTTGATTCATAATTCATAATTAGCATTGTTAAAAAGACACACACTTAAAGCTTTGTGTATCTGTGAGTACAAAATAGAAATTCAGTAGGTTTAGTGGAATGCAATTTACTTCAATTCACTTCATGTTTTCAAACACTAGAAAACGTATATAATAGCGAAATGCTCTATGTGTGTGCACAGTCATTTCTTATATTCTCATTGACTGAGTGACACATTAAACTTTACACAGAATAAATTTCCAGCGCTCAGACTAACCCACACTGCGGCATTGACCAGCTGCTAGAAGCACTCTAGTGCCAGCGCTCGGTCTATCCCAGGCTGTGGTATTGACCAGCTGCTAGAAGCACCCTAGTGCCAGCACTTGGACTAACTCGTGCTTTGGCATTGACATGCAAACAGAAGCACCCTAGTGCCAGCACTCAGACTAACCCATACTGTGGCCTTGACCAGCTGCTTAAAACACACTAGTGCCAGCACTTCGACTAACCCACATTCTGAAGACAGCTGCTAGAAATGCTAAAAAGCCATTGTTATAACAGAGGTGTTCGTACCACACTAATAAAATATGTAAACTTGCATGCCTCATCAAGGCCCCTCACATTTAATGCAAGTCCTACACTTCCTGCTTGCATTTTTGTCTGCGGTTAAAAATTCTGTATCGTTTGGGGGTGATATCTACACATTTCACTAATGAACCGTATATACTATTATTTAAATCTAATTTTCATTAAGTGTGAGTAATCTTCCTATAGCACTACATTATAATTTGTAATTTTTTTGAGAATATAGTATTAAAGATAACAAAAATAAATAATAATGTTCAGGTAATTCCTTATACATTAATGGGCTAACCCACAGTATTTTTAACTTAAAAATCAAGAACAACCTAAAATTTGGTGCAATTGTAGGCACTGTTTCTTCCCTTCTTCCTGCTCTACTGGTGACACCCTCTGGCTAGCCAAATCTGTAACCAGCCCCATGACATCAAATGCAGAAAATAATTGTGGGAAACTGGAAAAAAAGGACTGAAACAATGGTTGGTTAAAGAGTATGTTTACCTCTAAACTTGTGAAGGTTCTCATTCATCCAGGTCATGGTATATCTGTTGTATTCAGTTAGATCGAATGGACTTTAAGTTTAGTTCTTGAAGATGTTTCGCTAGTCATCCGACTGGCTTTCTCAATTCAGAATGAATCAAACATCAAATACTGATCTGTGTGGGTTGGTTTTCTGTAAACCTCTACTTCCAGTTTGCCATTCTCCCTGACTTCTACGCTGACTTCTTCAGACCACATTTTCAATGATTATTGAATGTACAAGGTTATTTCAGGTAATGTTCAAAAAATATCCTTGAATGTTAGATAACCCCTGAAAATAATCCCTGGAAAGTCCCAATTAGCATATGACAGCCAGGTGTTAGGGACCTTCTTATGTCAACATCTTGGCAAAGGAACAAGACTGGTTCAGGAGAGGCGTTGAGGCAATTTTTGCAAAAAAAAAACAAAAAACAAGCCTGAATAGAGGTGTGTGTTGTGGGGGGGATTCGACACCAACTGTCTTCCATATACAATGCTGTTTTGACACCTTACCCTGGGCAGTTTCAATACACCTCTTAGCATCAATGCATCCACACCTTGCATTCAGAAGGTTCCTAACACCTGGCTGTCATATGCTAATTGGGACTTAATTGCCAACAGATTCTTGTACAAGTCATTCTGAATTGAGAAAGCCAGTTGGATAACTAGCGAAATGTCTTGAACTAAACTTTGTTTATCTAATTGAATACAACAGATGTAGGACTCACATGTTATGCAGCAAAATGTTCATTCACTGTCATATCACCTGTCACATCCACGACCAGTATCTGGTAAACAGAAGAACCAGAATGCAGAAGGAGGGGTAAAAGAACATTGGGCAGCATTCTGATTACATCTAATTACATTAGCTTTTTAACTATTGCAGTTTTGGGGTCCTTGAATTGCTATGTCCTTTTGAGGGACTTGAGGTTCATGATGTTGGGACTTGCATGGAAAGGTTGAACTTGATGGACTTTTGTTTTTCTTCCATCCCAAAAAAACCATCTAACAATGTAACAGTAATGATCTGATATAGACAGTGTATCAGTGTGTTTCATTTTAGGGCCTTTATTAAAATCACTATCAACATCTTAAAATACATTAAGACTTTCTTACATAATGTAAAATCTCACTGTAGAAGAATGCGGACCAAGTGAAATCTGTTTACATTTTGGATACTGTGGTTTTAATTATTGAGCCAAAAAGCAAGAATTATTTATCTGTCACGCAGTAGGATTGAAATTAATATTTTGAATTTATCACACTGTTTACCAACAAGAAAACAAAGCTTTGTTATTTTTTTGTAATAATTCTGATTAATAGATTTCCTGACATTTTCTTTCCCCCCCTTAATTGGGAGCCATATTTATAAACCCACGGGATCTACCACATACTGTATAGTAAATACTGATGGTAATAGTTCTACAGTAAGTACTGTGGTTACTGCATAACTTAATAGCATTTTTAATTTCCATTGAGATTGCTATTTAACAGTAATATGTATACATTTAGTCAAAAAGAAAATGTCTGTATCATCCTTAGGTAGCGCAGCCTAACAACGAATGACAACATTAAAAGAGATCCAGCCTGTTTGTAAATGTGGTTGATATTTATTTTTGGAGGCAATACAGCATAACAAGTGTCTGCAGATTGCTCAGTGGTGGAGCAAAACTGCTCTATCATATTACATGAACGGAGCAGTTCTGGTGCTATTGCTGAGGGATAGTTCGATCCAAAAAGGGCCAACATGGAACCAACACTATATTATTACCTCAAAAAAGAGTTTGCAGCCCAGTCATCTTTTTTCCAATTACACCTTTAAAACTTTATATATTTCAAAGGTAGAATTAAAGGAACAGTTTCTCTATAGGTTTAGGATCCAGAAGATTAGTTAAGGTACACCATTTGCTTTTGAAAAATGGACGGTATTTATTAAACAATGATATCTTTAAAAGATAATATTGAATTTATTGTTGAACTAGATACAAAATAACAATCAGTATTGGTAATCATTAATTTACAACCTGTGTCATTGACTTATGATCTTAAATAATGACTGGTACCGTAAAATAATATAACAGCTGTGAACTACTGATCAATATAAAATTACAATTAGTGCTTTTTGGCCAACCTTGTAGGACCAGTAGAAAGGGGGTAGGAATATATTCCTGATTTGGGGAAGGACTCCCTGCATAAATCCTTCTTCAGGGTCCACTACCATTGGCAGTCTATAGGCTCAACCGCAACTTGCTGAAAGCTGAGAATTTTGTTGATTAGCCAGCCTTTTGACTGTCCCAGCCCTCTTGTCCGTCCACATTTATAAAAATGGTATGCCACTTTAAATTTTTCCAATTTGATGTCGGACCACGCTGCCAAAGTTTTGTGCACACTTTTTTTTAATGACAAAATGGCTGACACAAACCTTGCTGGGAACTAGGCTGAAATGTAAGTCCCATGGACTTCCTATTAGAATTACAATTATAAAGATGTTTTTTACTTCCACAACATCTAATATTCTGTGTTTGTTACAAATCAGTTTGTTTGGAAATGTAACAAGACATTTTTGACTAAATAATTATTAGGTTGGTTTTGAACATCTGGTTTTACTTGTATCTTTAACTCCACTAATAATTAGAAATATGCTGAGAAACATTTACAAAATATCATCATGCACAACATAAATAAAACTTGTGCTCCTGTTGCCAACTCCATGGTCTATAATAAATGGCCTTGTAACCGTTTAATGAGAGTTTAATGGCTTTCTGGAACCTGAGTGCACAGACAGTGGTTCCCTTTTGATATTCTCATGAGGGGATGACCAGAGACTTGAGTCTAATCATGAAACCCAAATTCTAAATTCTCCTGGTTATGTCCAAATCTGTTATAGAAAGTCATTAGCTGATTGGTTGATTTTTTTTAACAATGCAATGATTATTTGATGTAAATACAACTGTACCTTGTTTTGTGGACCAATCTTTAGGCGTTATCCAGTGGTAAGGTCTCTTTTTACTGTGTGGACTGGAGGTACTTCTTGTGGTGTATCTTAAAGTACAGATTATAGCCATAAAAAGATGTATTGTTCCTACTTTCTATTTACTTTAATTGTATATGATTTTTTTTTTAGTTCTGCCTATTTATTACTATCATGTGGTTTGTTTTAAAGTTATAATTTCTTGTAAGGATTTAGATAAAAAATGTGAATGTGAATTAAAATACTTTTAAAAACGATTATTGTTTTTTCTTGTTTTTGAAAAAAAGTGCTAACACTTTTTTCTTTTTTTACCTTTGTTTTATTTTTTGACTCGATCCTTTTGGCAACATTGATTTACTGAGACCAGAGACTTGGATGCATTTGTGTTAGACCCTAAAGGCGTGATAACTATAATACTTGTAGGGGAAAGCTCAAGTTCTCTATTTCACCACAATCCCTGGATGCAACCCAGTCAATGAACCTTACTAAGAGTGAGCAAGAATGTTCACTTATCTTGTATTTACAAGGACAGTAAAAATGGACCCAGGTTTTAAAGTGGAATTTCCACCATTGAAGCTAAAGTTTTGCATTAGAATTGCAAAATTTTCAAATTTCATTAGTTCTGCATCAGAATTTTGTCTGTATTTCGAGTGATTCAATTTTTAAGGCAGGACAAGGAGTTTCCAACCAAAATGAGTTTGAATCTCTTGTTCTTCCTCCATAAAATAGGGGCGTATTTTAAAACCTGCGGAATTACAAATTTATGGCTGTGTGCGTAGAAATCCAAACATATATATACAAATATTTGTTCGTACAATACCATGCGGTAGCAAAATACCACAATGGTATTATTGATATACGACCATTATTGTAGATTGCGGCATCGATCGTAAAAGGCACTGCCCAGTCCAACCTCCCTTAGTTGAGGACTTGGCCAATGGGAAGAAAAACTTCTTGTAGAGCATGTCTTACCGTAGGCCACGCCCTAGACACAAGCAGGGGGCTTATTGGGAATGACAAGTTGCCAGCTATTTACAGCAATGGTTCTGAAACTTTTTATATTGACACAAATTAAAAATTGTTGTAGTCCCTATATTTAATGCACAATCCAGCTTATACTGTAGAAAAAATGTGATTCTAATCTGTTTAATTTATACATTTTTAATGTACAACAATGTACAACAAAATTGTAAGATAATACTAGTTTAAAGGGCATAATCGACAATACATAGGCCACTTCCCGTTTTTGCTGTAGTACTTGTAGTTTTCTAGTTTTTCTAGTTTTTGCGAGAGAGCAAGCAGTAGGAGGCTGAGACGTGCCAAAAGGTTTCTGCCTCTTACCTCTGAGAGGTTTTTGGTCTGTGCAGGGGAGCCCTCCCCCCTTCCCTCCTAGTCCCTTATGGCTGATTGGTGCCCTACCATTAAAAGCATCCCAGCCCACCCCCAACTGCCGATTTAGATTTCAAAAAAAGCTTCAGAAACATACTTACAGATCTTCGTTGCCTTGGCTGTGTGCATAGCTGGCAGCTGCGTCTGTGATTAGCTGCCGGCTAGCCAATTGCAGACACAGCTGTTGGTCCTGCTAGCAGAGAGCCCGGAACAGAGCACCAAGGGAAAGAAGTTCTGTAAGTATCTTTCTGGGGCTTTCTTTAGAAATCTAAATTGGCGGTTGGGGGTGGGATGGGGTGCCCCACACACAGAAAAAAAGCTATTTTAGTCGTGGAAATACCCTTTAAATATTTCTTCTTCCAAAATTTTGAGTCACATCTCTGGCTCTCTGAAGGCACACCCAGTATGTACTGGCACACCCGGTGTCAATGTTGCCTTCAATTTTTTTATCAGCTTTGTGCACAGATAAACACATTATCTGTACTGACACAAAATCAAAATTTGTGTGCTACCAACCACATATACCTATATTCACTTTGTGTGTGCAGGCCTTTGTGTGAATGCAGCACACATCTTAGTGGGTAATATCCAAGGGACGGGGTCCTAGTGGTTTAGACCAGGATAAGGGATCCCCAATCTATGCCCCTCCAGATGTTTGAAAACTACAACTCCCAGCATTCCTCAACTACAGAGTGAAGCCAGGGAATGCTGAAAGGTGTACTGTACATACTCGAGTATAAACCGACCAGAGTATAAACCGAGGTACTTAATTTTACCCAGGGGCACTTATAGGGTTTTTGCTGCCTGAGCCAAACTTTTGAATGCCGCCCTTGATTATGCATTAGAAATGCCATACTTTCTATAGTATAAAAAATTTTAGCCAAAAGATTTGTAAGCCCCCCACCATGACAAGGTAGACTCTTTCAGCAGGGACCTAAGTAACCCAACTAATCTAGCCTAGCCTAACAAACTAAAGCTAACCTAACAATATAAAATGATTTTAACAAAATCATATCTGTTACTAGGGGAAATCATTTTTTTTTCTTGACTGGTCAAGGAAAAACTTTTTTTTCCCAACCACTGCCTGTCTGCTGCCTTTCTTCTTCAGTGCAGGGGTGGCACCTGAGACGTATCACTCTGCCTAATGGTAGAAGTGGCCCTGATTTTACCTGAAAAAACTAATAAAAGTGATTGACTCTACTGCCTTCTGCAAATTTACCATACAGTAGTCCCATACATTACTAGCCAAATCCAGTATGGCTATTACTGTATGGGATTGCTGTCCATTTAAAGGGCAACTAAAGCCTCAAAACAATACAGAATCAGAAGGCAACCATAGATAACATTGTCCTACTGATTCTGTATTGTTTTGAGGCTTTAGTTGCCCTTTAAATGGACAGTATTCTGCTGTTCATTTAAAAGACAACTAAATTCTCATTCCTTAGCACTCCAGATGTTTGGAAACTACAACTCTCAGCATGCTTTAGGAGTTGGGAGTTGTAGTTTCCAAACATCTACACCCTCACCCTCCCACCCAGTTCAGTGGGTACCTTCTGCTTTCTTGGGCTTTCTTCTGTGTGCATCCTTTTACCAGTAACTGCAGTCTGTAACTTAATTTAGACATCCGGCAACCGCTCGTTTGCCCGCTCCCTGTACTGGCGCACCAGCTGACGTCACTACTCGGTGCTGGACAGTGATGTCAGCCGGCGAGCAGTACAGGGAGTGAGCGTGCGGCTGCCGGATTGCTAAAGTAACTTACTGACTTGAGTATAAACCGAGGCCGAGTTTTCAGGCTGATTTTACAGCCTTAAAACCTCAGTTTCTACTCAAGTATATACGGTAGTTTTCAAACATCTGGAGGGCCATAGTTGGAGGATCCTTGGTTTAGGGAGATACAGAGTAATGTATGAAGAGCCTCTCTCTCTCCCCTTTGGCCCTGTAATGCAATTGTGTCTCTCCATTTATGGCAAATGGATTAATCTATTCTGAGTCTTTACTTTAACATCAACTCCCTGCCAATTTAGCTATTTCGGCAGGAACAATCAGATCTATTAAAACCAACCGCAAACTGCAATCCCTGGAAGGCCTGTTGGATATTCACAAAACACTGAGCTTCATGGAGGCTCCTAAAGAAATTTTCAATTTGCTGTACATCTTATCTGGGCAGCAGCAACAAAAAAGGACTGTAGTATTATTTTGTATTTATAAAGGACAATATCAGTTTTACCGCTGCAGATATTATTATATGATGTGCCTGTCCAGTGTGGCCTCAGCTTTAATTTACGGCCACATCATAAATAAACACCTGCAGCAGAAAATCGACCAATACCATGGAGTATTTTATAAAGAAGCGCTAATGCCACTAGTATCAGTATATCTATCTACAGATCTAATGAGTTAAAAGCCAACACTATCCAATGTAGTATCAGGTACAATGCTCCTGTGTTGTAGTAACCATCGTAAATATATAAAATAAAATTTATATATATATTTTATGAGCAAAATCATCTTTAATGATCATAAGTTTTATGGCGGTGGTTGGAAAATTATGACCATTCAATATATTATATTGTATAGGTATTGTATAGGCAATCGTAAATAGCCCGGTCATGAATGTAGGCCTGTGGCCGTACTTTTATAAAGTTTGCCAGCAGATACCAGTATTTAACCATCCTAATGACCTTAACCTGCCCATTCAGTATTTTGTCTGTGTATAAATAAATCCTTCCGAAATACTGACTTCCTGTTTGCAGGACCCCTAATAGACTCATCCAACAGCCAATCAATAGAAATTATGTTTAGGAACATTCCACATTAAAGTGCATTCTGGGAAGGAGAAGGACCGTTACAGAACCGGAAATGTCAGCTCAATAATTTCAACAGCAGAGAATAGCAAGGGGTATAAATTCAACTGATTTTTCAAAATGGAAGAGAATATGTAGAATAAAAGGTGTTCATAATACAAACTAAGGATGTTAAAAATAATGATACTTTCCCTTTAAATATGGCCCAGTCTAACTACATGAAATAGCAGCACCAACACCCATATATTCTCACAACTACTTTATTCAGGTATCTTTTGGATTTTGATTGATACCTTCTCAAGTGGGCATCTTAGTTTACAGCGTACTTTTCCTTAAAGGTAATATTATACCACCCCATAGTGGACAGTTGCTATAGCATCACATCCAAGCTACATAGATGTTGTAATGTTAATCAGGGCCGTTTCTAGCCATCTTGATGCCTTAGCGTGATCAGATCGCAATCCCATTGCGCTTAAAAGCATAGTAGTGTGGTCTAGCCTCCAAGAGTATTGGCATTAACAGTGCCAGCAGAATATTACAATTAGCCCTGTGCCAGCACACTTCCCTATAAACACTTTCAGTGCCAGCACTTTCCCAGAGTATTGCCATTAACCCTTCAGTGCCAGCAGAGTATTCCTTTTAACCCTTTTAGCTGCCAGCATTGACATGATATACAGTATGTACCTGCTTTCCATGTCTCCTCCATTGAATTGTTCACTCCTCACCTACACTAAGTTCTAATTGGAGAGTTGAATGGAAGGAAGGAAGAGGCAGGGATAGGGATCTCATGGCTGCTAGTCACAGGGTCACTGTTATAAAGTCTGCAGTAGCTTTTACCTGGCATTTTAGATCTGTTCTCCTCAGTACTATTAGCTGAGCTCATCCTCCCCCTCCTTCCTTCACCTTCAGTTCATTTGTAACATTGTTCCCAAGTAGAGGGAGCTGAGTTCAGGGTCTCTACTCACTACAATGTTACACATTACAACAGCAGAACAAGGACAGTTCTAACACAGCAAGTAAAAGTTGACAGGGAGATGCTAGGGAGAACACTGGGCCCTGGTTTAACATAGGCACTTTGCCTAGGTGGCTTACACCTAAAACGGTCCTGATGTTAATACTTATGGTAGCCGCCGCAGCTTTAAACTGATATTGTAAAATATTTGAGATCACTATTTTTAAGAGCTTCATAATTATTGGATGGTTTAAAAAGATTGGACAGGTAAGTATTTCATTTGATGAAGACTAAACCCAGGGCACATAGTGGTTTAGGTTCTCACCCTGGGTACTTTTATGGAGAGGGGGTGGATGATTATACTTGTCCTTTAACTGCTAGGGTACTATTGTTTATAATTATAAAAAGATATTGTAAATATACCTCTGGGTCTGTGGAATATGTATTGATGTCTGCTACATGCTGGATCTATTCACCATGCAATAGGCAAATTATTACTTTTAGGTTGTTTAACGCTTTTTATTTATTCTTTAGAAATGCTTACATGGATTTCCAGGATGAAATGTAATAGGGAATAATGGTCTTTATTTTTAAATATATAATATTGGCAAATACTGATTAATTTGGGCCAAATTTACAGAGAGCCGCATGTGGGATTAAAGTCATGCTAACCAATTCAATACTGATTAGCATGGCTTTGCTCTCTAGCTTGCAGGACACAAAACTGGCTTTGCAGCATTTTCAATTCAACCATTTAACACCAGCTGGTATTGAATCTCTGGAAAGGGGGATCTACCCACATGATTGTAAAGTGGTATCGGTATTGTATGGCAGTGTCAATATTTAACCAGTGCATTATTGCTAGAGAGCCATTTAGAAATACAGCCCATTGTATCTTATAAATGTAAAGTAATTTCACATAAACATCCTTATAAATGACAACAGGCAATACATTATTTAGTATATGAACACTATCTTACTTTGGAGGGGATTACAGTAATGATTCCATGCAGTATATCTACCAATCATAATTGCTCCCCCCCCCCAATCTATTTGTAGTATTTGAATATTTTTCACTGACTGACCTTGAAAGATAAGGATGGCATGATTGTCGCTTTATCCTGATCACATCTAAGCACATGACTTAATGGTGTTGGGAGGACCTCTAGTGGACAATTATGGTATATGAATGTCATCTGACTGTATTAATGGCTTCAGTCCTAGTAATCGCCTGATTACGCTGACAGCTTTCCCACTTGTTGTCTTTAAATGGACAGTATAGGACAGCAAATGTCTGAATCAACATGAGGTGCCACTACCAGAGGAGCAGCCCTGACTGGAGAGAAGTGGACATTCCACAATTTTCCTCCCACGAATACAGCCCCCAGGCATCTGATGTAAATGAAACAGGAAGGGTACCAAGTATAGTTTTGGTGGGGGGTAATTTATAGTTACGGTTCTGGATCCATGGGCACTGTTTAAAAAAAAACTGCGGCATTGCAAAATTGTGATACCGTGGGTTGTCATAAAAGTACAGGTGCACAATCGCATTACAGCTTGCTGAATCTGGTTTTCTTTTTCTCTCTCTCTTTTCTTTCCCTCTTTTTCTACAGTTCTACCTCCAGACATAGAGGAGAAGAACACTCACATCACCACAAAAAGACAAGACAAGAATGCGTCTTGTGCTGCAATCCCGCAGCGCATGGTCAGAAATTATGTGAAGAATGCCTGTCATTCAGATCAAAGCCAGCCACCTCTCAAGACCAACTATTAAACTCAGTCAAATCCATGATGGAATCATCTCTTGCAAAATTCTAAGAGAACATAATGGACCAAGTATCCTTAATGATACAACCAAAAATTCCATCCCCAGCAGAACAAATTGCCTCAGAGCAAGGGGAAACAATCGAAAGCGATACTCAACCAGAAGAAATACAACCAGAGAACGCTCTGACACAGGAAGTGCTGTCTCACCTTATTAAAAGGATGAGAGATACACTACAAATATCGGAGCCAGAACAACCGGGTCCGTTAGATTTAATGTTCTCCAAGAAACCTTTCGACTCATCTACCTTCCATGTACATAAGCAATTTCTAGAAACAATACAAAAGGAATTCCAAAATCCAGACAAAAAATTCTCATCTTCAATGAACTTCAATAAGACATACCCATTCAACCCAGACATCACGAATGCCTGGGATACTGCACCTAGAGTTGACACGGCCATAATCAAAGCAGCCAGAAGAACCACATTAGCCACAGAGGATACACTAGCATTACACGATCCTATGGACAAAAGACAGGATTCAATACTAAAAAGAATTTTTTCTTTATCCGGTGCTGCTCTTCGGCCTCCAATGGCAATCACCAGCCTTGCCAGGGCGAACAAATATTGGCTATCAGATTTGGAAGAAGCCATTAGAAACTGAACTCCTCGTGACGACTTAATAAAACAGCTTAAAAAGACATGAAACTTACGAACGATTATATCTGCGAAGCCTCCATGGACTCGCTCAAACTCTCGGCAAAATCTATGAGCGCAGCGGTGGTAGCCAGGAGAATCACATGGCTCAAACAATGGAAGGCAGACATACAGTCAAAGCAAAGTCTGACGTCTATTCCATTTGAAGGTAAGCTGCTGTTCGGGCCAAAACTTGAAGAACTCATCGAAAAGAATTCTGCAAAAAACACCCTTCCATCACAATCAAGAATTAACAGGAGTGGGTTTCCTTCCTCCCTCACTTCCCTCTTTTTCAAACTATCAAGGCCCTAGTTACAAAACAGCAAGGCAATACAGACCAGGGAAACCCTCCCTTCAACAAGAGTCATGGAGGGGTCAGCACTCTCAACAGCCCTTTCGGGGCAGAGGAGGAAGACCAAAACAAAGACCGTCATGAAGGAGTGAGAGTCCACGACTCAAGGAGAGTCCACGACTCAAGGAGACGTGGGCTCAGACCACATCAGACGCATGGGTCCTCAGTGTCCTGTCCCTAGGATACAAGATCCAATTCAAATCTCTACCAAAAACAAACAGATTTATTTCTTCAAAAGCCCCTTCAACAACATTGGCCAGAACAGCATTCTGTTCCACTCTGACAGAACTTCAAGACAAACAGATAATACAAAAAGTACCGAAGAACCAAGAAAGACAAGGCATATACTCCCATATCTTTCTGAAAAGGAAAAAAACAGGAGAGTTTCGCACAATCCTGAACCTAAAACTACTAAACACTTATCTCAAAACAAAAAGGTTCAAAATGGAGACTATCAAAACCATCTCAGCCCAGATCAACAGAGGAGACTGAATGATAAAACTAGACATACAAGATGCCTATCTACACATACCGATAGCTGCATCCCACAGGAAATTCCTCAGGTTCCACATTTACAATCAACACATGCAATACAAAGCCCTACCCTCTGGCCTATCCTCAGCTCCAAGGGTATTTTCGAAAATGCTAATTCCAGTAATAGCACATCTCAGACTCATGGGAATCCAAATTTTCTCCTATTTGGACGACATGCTAATAAAGGCCCCCAGCCGAGAAATTCTCGTGGAAGACCTAAAAATATCACTAGCCTGTCTTCGCCGACACGGCTGGATAATCAACAAACAAAAATCCATGTTAACCCCAGTACAAAACATACAATTCCTAGGAGTAGTGATAGACTCCAGGAATCTATCTCTATCACTCCCAGATCATCGGAAGGAAGCGATACCAAGAGACATCACCAAGTTTGTTCGCTTCCCAATAATCACTACTGGGAAATGCCAACAAATTCTAGGAAAAATAATCTCCACAACAGATTCAACAAAATGGGCTATGCTGCACGCCAGAGATCTACAGCTATGCTTCCTAGATCAATTCCGGCCTCAGGTGGGGAAAAACCAACTCATCTTCCTTCCCCCATCCATTCTATCAAATCTGAGATGGTGGACTTTGCCAGACAATCTGAAACCCATTTCTCTCTCTCCCCCTCAGTGGGAAACGCTAACAACCGATGCGAGTCCTTCAGGCTGGGGGGCAACATACGGGAACTCCTATGCCCAGGGTAAATGGTCAACAATCACATACTCGGCCTCACAGAACGCCAGAGAGATGACAGCAGTGCTCAAGGCCCTGCAGCACTTTCAAAAGTATCTGACAGGTCAGTCAGTCCAGATACGGACAGACAATGCTACAGTCGTGGCTTACATCAACAGGAGCGGAGGTACCAGGAGCCCCAGTCTCTGGTCAATAACAAAGCAAATCCTAACTTGGACAGAAACATACCTCACACAGATCAAAGCTTGCCATATTCCAGGCACACTCAACACGAAAGTAGACTTTCTCAGCAGCCGGGGGATATGTCCCAACGAGTGGAAACTCCACCCAGAAGTATTTGCCTATATAATTCAGAAATGGGGGACCCCGCACATGGACCTCATGGCGACCAAATCCAATACCCAACTGGACAACTACTCTTCCAGATTCAAGGAGCCCAATGCATTGATGATGGATGCTTTGTCATTCAGTTGGAACCATCACCTCCTTTACATCTTTCCCCCAATTCCAATAATACAGAAAGTTCTCCAGAAAATCAGAGACAACAACGCTCCCATTATAGCAATCCTTCCATGGTGGCCCAGGAGACCATGGTTCAGCTGGGCTCTCCAAATGTCAGTCTCATCACCAATCAAACTTCTCCTGAGACAAGACCTTCTCCAACAGGGGCCTGTCAATCATCTGGACCTAACAACCCTGAATCTGACGGCCTGGAAATTGAAACCATCTCCTTAAAGAACAGGGGATTATCAGAAGCCACTATCCATACACTGTTAGCATCATGCAAAATCACTACCTCATCAAGCTACTACAGAACATGGAAAATATTCAGTTCATGGTGTCAAAGCAGGAGTATTTCTCCTTCGTCAGTTAAAATAGAAACTGTGATAGAGTTTCTTCAAGAAGGCCTCTCCAAAGACCTCAGTCTATCGACCCTCAAATCTCAGGTCACAGCCATTTCAGCCATAACCAACACCAGATGGGCTCTAGACCCTCTACTAATAAGATTTTTCCAAGGGGTCAGGCATCTAAAACCCCAAATTCGGACCAAAGTCCCTCAATGGGACCTACCAATAGTCCTTCAAGTACTGCAGGAAAGCCCCTTCGAACCCATAGAGACATGCTCAATCAAATACATTACTCTCAAAACCAACTTCCTGGTAGCCATAACATCGGCCAGAAGAGTGTCCGAAATCAGATCTCTACGAGCCTCAGAACCCTTCCTAATGTTCTTCCCCAACAAAGTGGTACTAAGACCGGACCCCTCTTTTCTACCAAAGGTCATAATGCCCTACCATCTAAACCAGGACATAATTCTACCCACCTTCAGTCAATCACAAGAGGAACAAGACTCAATCCCACACACTCTGGACGTCGGTAGATCCATCCTATCATACCTGGAGAAAACCAGAGAATTCCGTAAAACCGACTTCCTCTTTATCATTTTCAACGGGCAACGCAAGGGATTACAGCGGTCAAAGACGACCATAGCATCCTGGATTTCCTCCTGCATTAAACAGGCATACGCTGGTAAGGCAGAGGTAATACCCCCAAGGGTAACGGCTCACTCCACGAGATCACTGGCAGCTTCCTGGGCACTCTGAGCCCAGTCATCTCCAGAAGAAATCTGCAACGCGGCAACATGGTCATCCATGTCCACGTTTATCAAACATTATAAGATCGATCTAGCATCTGCGGCTCAAGCAGACTTTGGGAAAAGGGTCCTATCAGAGGCCTCATCGACCCACAAATAAAACCTTTAATTATTTTCAAGCATCATCCTGTGTCCCTCCCCTCTTTTTTTCAGGCTTTTTAAGTCCCAAGCGTAACCACTGCCGTGTAGGACCAGGGAAAACAGAAAATCAAATCATACTTACCGAGATTTTCTTTTCCTGGTCCGTAGCAAGGCAGTGGTTAGCACCCCCCCTTCAAAATAACAAACAACTACTTCCTCGCTCAGACATCCATTCAAGGCAAGGGGGCGGGCCTCATGATCCTACCTTTATAGGTTTTGGGGAGGTTTTGTCACTCAACTAGCCAGGTGTGAATACCCAAGCGTAACCACTGCCGTGCTACGGACCAGGAAAAGAAAATCTCGGTAAGTATGATTTGATTTTCTGTTTTTCTTGCCCACTCGTTGCACAATCTTTTGTCATATTGAGTCTGTGTATGGAGCTTTAGGCTAGTTATATGCAAAATGGCACGCGTATAACGTCATCCTGCTCGGGATATTAAATTGGTACGTGTCGGGGAGCCGCTTGCTACTGTTTTTTCATCTGAATCAGTGGCTCCTCAGCGTTTCTGCCCTAAATCAAATCTGGCTGTTTGTTTGTAAGTACAGTCTTATTAGGACAGGTTACTGTTTTATTATGGAGTTTTTACTTACACTGCATTCTTTTACCGTGCCTGTCAGGACTTTCAGGAAGCACTCAAGATCTGGATCCAAGGGGTGAGACTGTGAGAGAGAGAGGAGCCTAAGGGCTCGGCCACACTGTAACGCAAACGCATGCAATTTCATTAGCGATTTTGTTGCGTTTGCGCATGCATTTTTTAATTAACTATTGAAAAACGCATGCGATTGCGATTTAAAATTCGGAAAGCAAATCACAATCGCAGCTCACCCGAAAACGCGCATTTTTGGTGCGTTGTTGCGTTTTCAATGATATGAAAATACGCAAGCACAAACGCAAAAAAAGCGCAGCAGTGTGGCCTAGTCCTAACTTGTTATTTTTGTAGATCTTCATCATTTCATGAGGAGGAGGAATCTAGTAACAGAGTGGGTTACAGCTCTCTTTGGGGGACCATCAGATCAGTCCACATCCATGGCAGAGATGATTCAATCATCGTTGGATCAAGCTATGTATTCAATGGTGTCAAGGGTAACTGACACAGTTTTAACAAAAATTGGGCCAGTTGCCCCAACTAGGGTCACAGAACGTAAAACCCACAGCGCTGCTAATCCAGTTATGCCCATGTGGCCCTGCCCACTCACGGGTGCCTAAGCCCTGCCCACTCGCGGGTGCATAAGCCCGCCCACTTGTGGGTTCATACACCCCGCCCACTTGCGGGTGCCTAAGCCCTGTCCACTCGCGGGTGCATAAGCCCTGCCAACTTGTGGGTTCATAAGCCCCGCCCACTCACGGGTGCCGTGGGCCACTCAGACCCCCCCTACAGAAAACTCTGTGGAAACAGCCTTTTCAGACAGAGTGAGAACTCTGCCTGAAAAGGTGAAAAGGCTGTTTTCACATAGTGGGAGAGAAGGGCTGTAGATTCCCTTACCTACTCTGTCAGGACTTCACACAGCAGAGAGGAGGAGGGACTTCCTGTCTCCCTCACACACTGAGGGAGTCTTAGGCTGTGCTTGCCCGCGGCACTGTGCAATAGAAGCCTTAGGAATGTCACATGTCAGCCTCCCACCTATTAAATTTCTGGTCAGTCATTTCTTTATATCTTGGGCTGTGGAGCATATAGAGAGGTGGTTGATGGCTCTTTTTAAAGGTAGGAAACCGACCTTTAATTTAAACTCAACTTGTATGGAGACCACAGTTCCCCTTTAAATTCAGCTGAAAAATTGATTAAGGCAATGAGAAAGACTTTGGTTTTGGATGTGAAGGAACAGGAAAACAGAAAATCTCTTCAAACTTACCGTCATTTTCTTTTCCTGGAGTGTAGCATGGCAGTGGGCATGACATTCCCAACCCTAATCTCAGCAAATCCACGCTCAGGACAGAGAAGACTGAGGCAGAGAGGGAGGGACATCATTAAAATACACTTCCTGTCTCTCCACAAGGCGAGCAGGGTTAACCCATTCATGCCCATTGCCATGCTACAGTCCAGGAAAAGAAAATTATGGTAAGTTTGAAGAAATTTTCTGTTTTAAAGGAGAACTATAGTGGGAATATCTCCTACCTTTTTGTTTTTAACAAAAAATAGTAGTCGATGCTTCCCACACCCCACCATGACCATTTTATCTTTTGTATTGATATATCTTCCATCATAAAGCCATTTAAATACTAAGGGACATATTTATAAGGCCGCAGTATCGCTTTTTAGCGATACCGCAACTTTAACGATCGGTATCGTAAATTTATGATCGTTAAACCGATCGGAGAATACCATTGTGGTAGTTTACTACCGCACGGTATTCTACATTCGAACATTTGTTAATTAACATTAACACATTACGTTCGGTCGTAAATGTGCGATCGTACATTTACGACCGTGATCATAAATGAACTAACCCGTGGTATCGATAAAAAGAGATACTGCGGGTTTATAAATATGGCCCTAAGAGTGGTCTGTGAACAGAGCCGCTATCATCTGGCACTTAACCCGACATTAAAATACAGTAGGCATTTCTAAACAACAGGACGCTTGCTAATGTACAGCATGAGCGAGGCAGGGGAGTGAGGCTAGGTCTGCCACACTTGCAAATAGCAGTCCAGGACTCTGAAGGGAGGAGGGGTTTAAGTGCCATGTTCGAAAATAACCTGATGACAAAACTGATAATCATAGGGTTCTATTCTGGCTTTATTTAAGAGTACAACAAGCCATTTTTTGTGATCCATCTCCTTTTAGTTTTTGATATCTGCAGAACCCAAAGTAGTTAAAGGACATCTATACCGAAAAATAGGTTATTTTAAATTGACCATAACTGGAAACTATAATTCCTCCCAACCACCAATGTATAATTTTTTTGTTCATCTGCCCCTTTTTCATTAGATATCCAATCTAAAACTTTTCTTCTGTGAGTAGTTTTACTGTAGCTGAAATGGTGACAGAGTTCTGACAGTTGGAATGCTGTGTGCAGGCTTAACAGTTGGTTTGTGGGAAAAAATTCAGGTTGGATGGAAGTGGGAGTGGTTAAAAGAGGGAGGGGAGATACTGCTCCTAAACAAAATGTGTGCTGGATTGAAGGCATGCAGCAACACACGCAAATCAGAGTAAGTGCTACTTACATGTATTCAATTATAGATTAAGATGAGGCAAAGTAATTTTTTCGGTATAGTGTCCTTTAAATAGCTGTCCTGATTTCTACTATGATGGGGCCTCTACCCATGCCTTATCTACAGTGGTTTTCTGGGAGGAGGCTATATCTGTCATAGGAAAAATAAGATGGGCCCCCTTGGCTCCAGGGCCCCCTGCATTTGCTCCCCAGTTATTGATGGAAACCTTGAAACGTGCCTCTACGAAACATTAACCTCCTCAGAGCCTAGCAAACAGTAGTGGAAACATTAAAGGGTAACAGTGGTCTCCAATTCTTCCAAACTAGTAAGAATTATATAAAAAGCCTTCCATCATACCTTCAAAATAAAACCTAAATCACATCTCTAGATAAAATTTGTGAGAAGTTATTGCTGGAAAGTTTCAGCAGGATTACTTCCTGCTTGAACACTTCCTGTTTTCAGCCATGTTACTAGCTTGTAGTCATGTGACCATCCTGCCTGCATAAATAGACTCCCCTTCTCAACTGTCAATTTTTCCCCCAGGAACTTCCTGTTTTCCCCAGCATTTATTCTTAACCGAGCATGCTTCTCCCCCGAGGCGGAGGGACTAGCAGAGGTAAGGTGATGTCACTTAACCTACTGGAAGCAGGAAGTTTGAACATTCACCTCGATATCATTTCTCACAGGGTAAAGCCAGAGATGTGATTGTCGGCTCATTATAAAGAAAATACTGTAGGCTTTCATTTAACCCTTACTTGTTTGGAGACCACAGTTGCCCTTTAAGTTGTTTTATTTTAACTTTGCAACCTTGACAGCAAAAAGCAGAGAACTGATGTGCTATGGTATAAATAGCATTGTGTTTGCTCAAACTGAGGAAGAAGCCTAGTGCTTTGAAAGCTTGCATTTTCAATCATTTTAGTTAGCCAATAAAAGGTATTACTTTATATCCAAGATGTCTTCACTTTCATCTATGGCTAACACGGTGCAATTCTCTACTACTACTGTTCTATAGATATAAATGCAAAATCCCACTGAAAAAACACAGAGAACAAACCATGTATTTTCCACTCTCCAGTAGTGTAAATATAGCGTAACGCTTAGGGGCCTATTTATAAAAGTTTATTACTAAACTATTCAGGAGTTAATATTTTAAGTTTGTTTATATTTTGAGTAACTTACCTTCATTGTTGCAGTGAAGCCATGTCCGGAAGTCCCTGGCCTGGGCATGTGCACATCAACTTCTTATTTGGCTGTTCAGCTGCCCCACCTGTGACACTGGGCTCAGAAGTCACTTAAACCTCTTCGACATAGAATTAAAGCTGTACACAACACAACAGTAAATAAATTCTAATCTATGGAAAGTTTAAGGTAGCAATTCTGGGTGCTGTTCTTTAAACAAAGGGGTGCTGGAAGTGTATAAATCTTACATGTGTGGGTACAGTGTATCATTTGCCTATGATTGTTTCCCTACCGCATGGGTTATATACAATGACCAGCTGTTTACAACCTTCCAAATATTTGCAGAAACTGCTCAAACCCAATAGCAAGTACGATTTCTGTTTCAAAATAAAGGGAGTGTGTGGGAGCGACCATGCTGATAATCATAAATCAAAGCATATTTTCCAGACATGTCAGTTATAAAGAGAGTGGGAAAACATTTATATAGTTTGGGACCTGGGGATGTGACACATTGAAGATCAAAGATACGGGGGAGGTTATTAACCTCTGTAACCACTTTAGAAATCTATCACCCACAGGCTATTGGAGATACCACAATAAGTTATCACATTAATGTTACAAGGAAAGGGGAAGCAAACACACATTGCTCACAGCAACTTCTCCATTCTGGTGTTAAACTTTAGATTGTAAGTTTCCAACTTATTTCTGCTGCTCCAAAGTATAAATTCCGTCTTTCCCAGACATTCCTCGTATTCCAAAATAAGATGAAATTCAAGGGCAAGGAAAAGCAGAAAAATAAGAAATATTGAAATGAAAGGTACATGGCAATGTACAATAAACTGTGGGTAGACCTATAAATAAATATATAAAATCAGATAATCGGAGCAGATTTAAAATGACATTTTGCACTCTACATACTGCACAGGTTTCCCTGACACAGGACAGGTGGTAGTGACGAGGGAACAAACAAGGGGAGCAGATACAGTTGGGATGACACCAAAGCAGAAGCAGGAGGTGAACGGGGAATCATATGAGATTCGATTAAACAAAAGATAAAGAACAAAAGCAACAGTAGAAAACTGTAAAAACAGCCAATAGGAAATGATATAGAAAGAGGCACAGGATATAAAAGGCCATTGACCAAAGCAAATAAATTCCAATTCAAATAGTAAAAGAATTAATTCAGAATTCACTGTTATAATTAACTTTATACCCAACCTTATAAGACACCTCCCAGCAGCCACAGTAAATGACACAGGAAGGGGGGGTCCCATTCTTCCTAGATATAGCCTTGACCACTGTGGATTTTTTCTTTCAACCCTATTTGATAAAGGCTGTGGGTGAGGAAGGGGGAGATTGTCTGGAGCCTAATGCATGTGTATGAGTGGTGGGTTGTTGAGTTTGGGAGTCCTTGGGTCTCATTAACTACTAAAAGACTAAACCATCAGAGTCGTGCTTACAGATGTTATAATCGGTTATATCCTTTATTGCCGCAATCAATGTTATATATGCCGATATTCTGTCACTTTTAACGCCAGCTAATGTTGCAAGCTGGTTACAAGTACGCTTAGGAGCAGAGCAGGCTTGCAACCATTCGTTCGGTAATGGCTGTCACATCACATGGCTGTGACATCACTGTCGCGGCCATAACTGACAGTCATTACCAGGAAGACAGGGAGGACACGACAAGGGATCAGCTGTAAGTTCTTATAACTGAGCATGGGAGCATGGGAAAAGGGAAATATTAAAACGCATGCTTTAATGCTTCTAAAAATGCTTCATTTTTTTAGGCTAGAGTTACCCTTAAAGTTCCATTTATGCGTTATTTATATATATATATATATGTATGGGCCTAGGAATGTGCATTGATTATCTTTTCTATGTCTGTATAAATGACTGACCAAATCAGTTGCATTTTTGCAAAATGTTATTGTAGTTTAGCCTAAAGGTGCCTATGCATTAGAACTTAAATGCCGACCGATCCAGCGACATTCAATCAATTAGTTTGAAACCGCCTTTCCTGTTCTTATTTGCAACCAACATATGATTAATTTTGCAATCATTTGTCTGCCACAAAGAAGGATGGGAAAGTCAGCTCCGGATGAATTGATTGATTGTCGCTGGATTGGTAAGCATGTAAGTTCTAATTATAGAGACCTTAAGGAGTGTTCTCACAGTCCTTCTATTGTATGTATTTATTAGGAAGCAGGGTCAAGCTTCCATGTGGTTGCAGCACCGCCAACACGGCCTTTTAATTGGAGTACCTATGCCTTTAATGAAAAGCTCTAGATGGACGGCTCTTCACTCACTATAAAAAGCCAGTAGCCAGGGGGAGTTAGAAAGATCCAGTGTGCAAATATAAGAAAAATGCAAAAATTTGCTAAATGTAATTAAAATAAAAAAGGTTAAAAGTTAGGACCTTCCAGACTTGTGTTACCTTGACATGGTTGGAAGGCTTTTCATTTATGTAATCACAGTAATGTATTCTAAAACCCCTTTATTTATAATGTATGCATGTGTGCAGATTATATGATATTGTATGGGGCCTAGGAATGTTAATTGATTATCTTCTCTATGTTTGTATAAATGTTTGACCAGATCAGTAGCACTTCCGCTAAATGTAGTTGTAAATTAGCCTAATTGGAGTGCTTCCACAATTCTTGTATTGTATATACATATATATATAAAAAAATAGTCACACTCGCACTCAGTCTGCCAAAAAGTAGCCACAAAAAAGGAATAGTCCTGAGCACACCTCACTAATCAATTTATAAATTTATTATAATGTTTCGGAACTACATTGAGTACCTTCATCAGAAATTGATTCCCATTCTGATGAAGGGACTCAATGTAGTTCCGAAACATTAAAATTCTGTACCTAATGTAGATCTGAAAGACTAGATTTAACATACGTACTTACCTAACAAAGGAGAGGTCCTGCAAAAACATATTGGGGCTGGTTTGTTCCTGACTAATATATATGCACACTCATCCCCATTCACCCAGAGTTAAGTTGGTGAAAGTCACGCTAAGCGAGTCCTGATTGGTTGGCGTGATTTTAAACCTTAGTTTGCAGCAACTGCAAAAATATTGAAAGAGGCCCTTGCATAGCCACAGCGACCTATTCCCCAGAGGCTGCATGGCTCTTTTAATGTATGTATTTAACGTCAGCTTTTCAAGCACCTAAAAATCATCTTAAGAAATAGTGCAGAGCTATCATAAATCCATTGATTCAAAAGCTGAATATTAATCCATGTTTGGCCACTTTTATACTTCTGTCTGTCTATCTGTTGTTAATCCAAAGTTATAAGCTTTTAACAATTTCACTTCCTTGATTGGGCTGTCTCTGTTCCTCTATGACAGGCATGTGTTCTAAGCAGTGTCTATGACAGGCATGTGTTCTAAGCGCCACTCCCCAAAAAAATCAAACTATTCTGAAGCTAGTTACAGGTTTAATATCCATAGCTATGCTTTCCTCTGCCTTACACCTTAGGAAAAGACACAAGTGTGCATGCCCCGCAGCGAGGATAATAGTGCTGGTGATGCCATGGCTCACAGTGTAAGCAAGTGACCGTACCATTTAAACTGCTGTAAGTTTGTGTAGATTGCAGCTAGAAGCATGATCCTGGAGCCATTTTAAAGGTTAATGTGCTTTTTAAATAGAGGGCACTTATATAGAGACATCAGTTCCCATTTAAGTACAACCTTATGTAACATGGCATTTTAGACCCCTGTAAATTGTAAATCAGTTTATTTTGAATTGTTAGTTTATGTTCGGCATTCAGTTAGATCATCTGGACTTTAAATGTAGTTTAGGAAGATGTTTCGCTAGTCACACGACTGACTTTCTCAGTTCTAAATGACTTGTACAGGTTAAGGCATAAAAACAAAGCTGACAAAAGGGTGTAGCCCCCCCCCCCCCCTATAAAGGCTTGGTTTCCTTATTTTGACATAAATGGCCTCCTTGATACCTCTTTTAAACCAGTCATGTCCGTTGAATCTTCAAACATGTCCTTTTTCCTTAAAAGATTAGTTCACAAAAAATATAAAATTTTCTCAAATTTATATATTCTAATGGACTTTTCCCCCTTTCTTTCCATGCATTCTATAATTCCCCCCAACCCCCAGAGTGTCTTTATTTTTTTAGATTCCGTCCTGAGATACACAAATTAGAATACGTGATTGCATTCCTCGACTCCTACTTGTACTGTCAATCAAATCCCTGCGATGTAACCCTCTTCTCTGCTAAAGTCCCTCCCTCCTCCATAAGAGCATTAGCTATGAGTGAACTATAAAGGTTGGACTAGATGGAAGGTAGAAGTTCGCAGGCAATGTTGCTGTTAAACCCAGGTCTGGAAAAATACAGGAGTAGCAAATGCAGTGAAAATGGTTACATACAACACATAGATCTGCAAGCAGCGCCGCTCCTACCATGAAGCAACTTGAAAAAGTTGCTCATGGCGGCATTCTAGTCTCTGTGTTTTTTTTAAAAAGGCGTCATTTTCCCCCGGCAGTCAGTCAGTTGTTACCTTATTGAGCTGCCGCGAGCGGGACTCTGCAACGGCCAGAAGTTCGGATATTCCCGCCTGCTTCCTGCTTCTCTCTTGATTGCACAGAGTTCGCTGTCCAAGACCAGGGACCGAAACGTTGCCATTGATGTGAATAAACCCACTTGTTTGCAAGACCAAGGAGTGCCCTGATTCATTGTGCATAGACACAGAGATAGATAGATGATAGACAAATAGAAAGATAGATAGATATATAGATAGATATAGATGGTAGATAGATAGATAGATGATTGATAGATGATAGACAGATCAAAGTTTTGCTGAGGGGCCCACTGAATTCTAGTTACGCCCATGTGTGTGAGAGAGTGTGTGTGAAAGAGTGTGTGTGAGGGGGCCCATCTTGTCTTTAAGGCCCATCCTGTGTGCACAACTGCTGACAGTAGCCAGAGAATACAGCTCCTACCATCATGCATGGCCCTTGCACCAGAACAGCTGTGGACTGGGAGTTTCAGCTAAAATATGGAAGCAGGTAAGGGGCCTTTAGGGTAAGAGGGACTGGAGAGAGACAAGTCTTCTAATGGAGCTAGTGGGGAAGAACGTATGTGTGATTGGCTTCTAACTGACAAGAAGTAGTATTAAAAGTAGCTCACTGTCACCCATCCACTTATCCCCCAGTGTCACGTTCCCACTTATCCCCCGGGGGGCACGTTCCCACTTATCCCCTGGGGGGACGTTCCCACTTACTACCTACATACAGGTAGCACTCAAAAGCTGTTTCAGGTGCAAAAAGGAAAAAAACCTAGGAACACCCATTACCACCCATAAAGCAGCATTCCCTACTGGTTACTCTGGTGATGTGTCACTCTAACAGGGTTACCTATGTTGGGAGCCATGATGCCAGCCTGGAGCGTGGCTGAAACGCTACGGTTAAGGTTCTGACACCTTCTGTCCTTATCAATAGTAATGTTTGCACCACCCAGACACGTTGGATATTTAAGGAAGAATGTAGCTTGACGTGATGGCAGGCTCACAAATAATTTTTATTGTACATAAAGTATGATAGGGATTTCTAATGTGTTATGCCACTTGCACCAACATTTTTATGTGTCATAACAATAGAGAACACACCCACACACAAAGCCACACCCCACACAAAGCCATGCCCACTTTGCCACGGCGCACGTCGCACCCGCCTATAGGCGGCATTCAAAAGTTGTTTCAGGTGCCAAAAACCCTATGGACACCCGTGTGCAAGAACACGCTTCAGATGGTGTATCTGAACATCATTCTACAATTCAGCGCAATTTGTACCAAAAATATCTCTATGGCAGGATGATGAACAGAACCCCTTTACTGAATACACGCCACAAGGTCTCTTGTTATATGCAAAAGCTTATTTAGACAAGCCAGATTTATTTAAGCTCATGAGACAAAAAATTGGTTATAACAAAAAGCTTTGTAGGGCATAAGAACACCCCAGTTCTAGAAAAACACCTACTACCTACTGTTAAATTTGGTGGAGTTTCCATCATGCTGTGGCTCTGTGTGGCTTGAGCCTTTGTTAACGTTAAGGGTGAACTGGTACATTCCAGGGTATTTATTGCCAACACGTTCCTGAGAAAGTCAGTCGGATGAATGGCAAAACATCTTCAAGAACTAAATTTAAGCCCAGACAATCTAACAGAATACCATAGAAATACTCTATTATGGAAGTGCCTTTAAAGCAATTAAATAAACTATGATTATTCTTGAAATTAGTAAGATGCAACTTCTGGAGTTTCTTCAGCAAAATATAGGTTACAAAGTGTAAAACTCGCCGAGTCACATTTTCTTTGTCTTGTTTATAGTGCAATACACCATAGCTAATTTTTTTAGCATGGCTTATTTTTTTAGCATTGTTACATTTATCAGGTAACACAACACAGTGATTATTTTAGCAATAGTCGTGGTAATGGAACCTTCCATATAAAAAAAAAAACTAAATTGTATCAAAGACGCGTTAAAACTGAAATATAAATAAGCCTGAATTTATTTTACATTTCTTAATTTTAGAAATAGAAAGTAGTTTATAGATATTTTGCTGAATGTGTAGTACAGAAAAAAAGTTTAAAGGGGAACTGTGGTCTAAAAATGACTTTAGGTAAATTGATAGGAATTGCTCCCCTGAGAATTTTTGCAATTTATTTCCATTTTTATTTTGCATAGTTTTGAAGAGATTTACATTTTTGTGTGTGATATGGCAGCAGCATCACCAGGTCCCCTGCACTTCCTGTTTCCTGCTCTGAAACTGTCAATCTGTCCTGTGTCTCCTCCTCCCCTTTGCAGCCCCCCTGGTCCCTCCCACTTATGGACCCCATGATCCCTCCAGTTGCAGGCCCCCCATGGCCCATTATCTTACAGCCCCATGTGGCCCCGCCCACTCGTGGGGTGCCGTGGCCCTGCCCACTTGCGGACACCTAAGCCCCACCCACTTGTGGGTGACTAAGCCCCGCCCACTCACTGGTGTCTAAGCCCCGCCCACTCATGGATGCCATGGGTTGCTCAGACCCCCCTGCCCCCTACAGAAAACTCTGGAATCAGCCTTTTCAGGCAGATTCCCTTACCTTCTCTGTCAAGACTTCACACAGCAGAGGGAAGTCTTGACAGAGAAGGTAAGGGTGTGTGAGGGAGACTTCCTGTCTCCCTCACACACTGAGAGGGTCTGAGGCTGTGCTCGCCGGCGGCACTGTGCAGGAGAAGCTTCAGGAATGTGACAAGTCAGCCTCCCACCCATTAACTTTCTGGTCAGTCATTTCTGTATATCTTGGGCTGTGGAGCACGTAGAGAGGTGGTTGATGGCTCATTTTAAAGGTAAGAAACTGGTCTTTCATTTAAACTTAACTTGTTTGGAGACCACAGTTCCCCTTTAATGTCAAGTGTAGTGAAATTTTTTGCTGAGAATCTTTTGGTATTTTTAAATACCAGTTTAGAAAAATGTTTTGGTGAACTGTGAAAAATGTTTGCTGAGAATTTTTTATAAATGGCCTGAAAAATGGTGAAAAGTACTTTACCACTTTTTAACGTGTATCTAAACTTAAAAACCTTGCAACTTACCTACACTTCTGCTAAAAACAATTAAAACAAGTGTTTTTATGCCTAAGTTGTATTAAATCCAAAGGGCTTAATTTATAAAGTATCTCTACTGGTAATTAGAGAAGGACTAGAACTCGAACTCGAGTTTGAACGGACTCGGACTTCTCGAACTATCCTGGACCTGGATTTTCGATATTTTCCAGACTTTCAATAATTATCGAAAGTTCGAACGTTCGAGGCATGCGAATATGCAAGTAAAATGTCTATTAAACCAATACGTGACTAAATATCGAATCCGCGAGTAAAATATCTATTATACCTATACGCAAGTAAATAACGAATTCTCAAATCCGCAAGTAAAATGTCTATTATACCTATACGCGAGTAAACATCGACTTCTCAAATCCGTGAGTAAAATGTCTATTATACCTATACGCGAGTAAATATCAAATTATCGAAACCGCGAGTAAAATGTCTATTATACCTATATGCGAGCATATATTGAATATTGAATCCGCGAGTAAAATTTATTTTATACCTATACGCGAGTAAATATCGAATTCTCGAATCCGTGAATCGTTCATGGGATAATTATCGAATGTTCAAAGCCGAGAGCTTGAAAGTAGCGCGTGTGAGAGTAAAATCGAGTTTTCGAAAGTCCTGGATATTCGAACGTGTTCCCCAGACCATTTCCCAGGTCCCACAGCCATTTACATTAAGTTACCATTGATATTTTAATGGTATTTCATTCGAACTTTTCAAACTATTTGACTCCCATTGACTTTAATGGATCCGTTTTCGAACTTTCCATATAGAATGAAAGTTCGAAAACGGGCCGAACTTTCGAAAGTTCGGCAATCTCTACTGGTAATGACCGATATTGATTTTTCATCCCAGTAGAAAAAACTCTTAGTATTTTTGACCCATTGACTACCAGGCAATATCAAAAAACTGTCTGATATTGTTCTTTTAAACTGTGGCAGATCTTCCATACCATTTGTGTTTTTTCCAACCATGATAAAAGGATTGCTATCTGTCATTAACTCCTGCTCCTATATTAGAGATGCAATTGAAAAGAGGAGAAGCTTTTACCATCAGACCATGATTAGCAAGAAGTTTCGTAACGTTATCACTATAGTGGTTCAGATTCAGATGTTTGACTTCAGATATTTTTTTAATTAGAATTTTGACTAAAAATATTGATAATGTTTTAAAATAGAAACGTGCCCAGAAACAGTCAATCTGGATCATAAAGATGATGATACCTGAACACTAGAGTTGGCCGAACTATATAAAGTTCGGTCCGATTTCGAACTTCAGAGAGTTCGAATTTAGACCCATTCAAGTCTATGGGGGAGTGATAGTTCGAAAAGTCCGAGGGATTTACAGCTAAACTAACAGTGGTAACTTACTGTAAATGGCTGTGGCACCTGGGAAATGGTCTGGGGAACATGTCACTATCTCCAAAGCTTGTTAAAACACTTCCTGAAGTCAGACAGGCAATTGTCGGGTTTTGCGCAAGCTACATTCGACGATACATTTGAGGATTAACGAACGAACGAACAAACGATCCTTCCTGTTAGCGAACGGTCCTTCCTAGGCTTAGCAGACCGTACATTTGAGGGTTGGATAGTGTACTGGTTAAAGCCACGGCCTTTGACATGGGAGACCAGAGTTTGAATCCTGGCTAGGGGCAGCTATACAAATGTTTTGATTATTATAATACAATATAATAACCTAGTAATATAATAACCATATAATACCCTATATTATAACCATATAATAACCTAGTAATATAATAACCCTATTACTAGGTTATTATATTACTAGGTTATTATATGATTATTATATAGGGTATTATATGGTTATTATATTACTAGGTTATTATATGGTTATTATATTACTAGGGTATTATAATAATCCAAACATTTGTATAGCTGCCCCTAGCCAGGACTCAATGTCAAAGGCAGTGCCTTTAACCAGGTACTGAACTGAACACCGATGTATACAAGCATAATTAACTTTTCTCCTAAGTACCTTCAATGTGCTATAGCCATAGATATATGAAAATCTGAAATATGATAATTTAACATTAAAAATAATTAATAATTACTTAATATTTAGTCTTTCCCAAACACTATATGCGGAACTTACAATAACACGTGATTAATGTGTCCGCTGTTGCAATTTGTTTTTATAGAAATAAAACACAAAAAAGCTTTAAAAAAAAAACACTGAAAACTTTATTAAAATATATGATGCAATGTAACAATGTATAAAAACATGACAAATCCTATCTTACAGTTTCCGAGTATTTAATTATTTAGCATTGTTTCCAAACATCCAAACAAGGGTTGAAGGGTTTAGAAACATGGAAAATGGAATCTTTGTTCCGCATTTCATAGCAACATAAATATTACAAAACATAAGATCTTTAGCACCACTTTGGTCCACAATATGAGCAAGCTGGGAGATGACCGCAAATATTCCAAGTTTACAGAAGTTAAAGTTCCATGTAAGTAAAATAACAGCAAAGGTAAAAAAACTTTTTTTAAATGTTGTTTTATAAAGCATTGCATTTGACAATGTGTGTTATCTCCAAGTACATGGATGTCTGACACATTACCAAATCTTAACAATTACAAGTGATACATTGTCAGTTTCCAAACTTTTTCATTAAAGGGGAAGTTCAGTGCAAATACTTTTACTTTTAAGAAAAAAGAGCAGTATTTTTCCATACCAATGACCTTAACCTGCCCATTCGGCATTTTATCTGTGTATAAATAAATGCTTTTGAAATACCGACTTCCTGTTTGCAGGACCCCCTAATAGAGACCATTATGGTTTTGCCCTTGACTCAGCGCCTGGGTTAATTCAGTTGCTCAGTAGAGATCTGAGCATGTTTGACCCATTCAACAGCCAATCAGTAGAAATTACGTTTAGGAAGACTCCAAGGTAGTGTGAATTCTGGGAAGAAGAAAGGCCGTTACAGAACCTTTAATGTCAGCACACTAAATGTCAACAGCAGGGAATAGCAAAGGGTATGAAATCAACTGATTTTTGTCCTACAAAATGTAGGAGAATGTCTAGAATAATGCATAGTGCAAACTAAAATTGTAAAAAAAAAATTACATTTTACAATGAACTTTCCCTTTAATATAATTAAAATTTACCCAATAGCAGGATCCATATCTAACGGTGCCCTGTAGCTAATGCATCTGTGGCACCTTTCCCCATCAATTCTTCTGTGATTATTGCAGAGAGGCCTACAAACACAGCCTAATAAACACAGACAAGGGGAGGTCTATTTAATAGTAAATTATACTGTAGCACAAGAAGACTCCTACGTTACCTGCAGTGCATGGAAGAAAAAAATATTGTTGGCACATTCACAATTTTTTTAAAAAAAAGTTAGCCCTGAATCTAATTTGGACATGTCAAATATGTTTCTTTCCAATTACAAGCCTAACATTTCAAAAATAAATTTTATATGAAAATCCTGTACAATTAAATTTTAGTAAAACATACCTTATTACAAAGATGTACTCTTTATCAAGTAGAGAAGCTCCAGGCAACCTACCTCTTTCTAGCTATGTCAAGGTACAGAGCTCATCATTCTCAGAAAACTATTATACCATGGATCACTAAGGATGATGGGATTTGATTACACGTCTGATGAATCACAAAATCTTCTACAAATACAGTACTTGTTTCATTACCCGTACTTAAACAACCTCTTACTTTCCCTCTTTTAACCTTCTCATGTCACATTTCAAACACTTTCTTACAAACTTTCAAGAAAACGATTGCTAAATACATCATATAAACCTCAAACCCCGCCAAACACTAATAACTTACTAAAAGACTTTCTATCTCCTACACTCCTCTTTAACAAACACCCTGACCATCTTTCCATTTGCTGTCTGTTTATCTTTTTACAGTAAAAAAATCAAAGCCAGCTCTGCACAGTATAATACAATTGTAACATATACAATGCAGTAAGCATCAATACTAAAAGATGCTTTACTTGGGTCTATGCTAAAATAGATGTAATACGGAATCTTCAATTGCATTACATTTATGACATTTGTGACATTATTATACACAGGTTATTTCAGCTAAAGTGTTGAGCATTTACCTTTAAATGCAAGGTAAGTTAAAAACCCACTTAGCTGCTTCCCCCTTTAGTATCAATGCATTATATAACTAAAAAGCCATTATTTTAATTTGTAACCTAAAAACACATGGCTTAATTATGTAATTGCTGTAATAAACTATATGAACACCACCCATGAACATATCCACTACAGCAATAATAAATGCAGTCTGATGGTGTGGGTTGTCTCTCTTTAATATTATAGGAGACTTGTGGTAAAACAAGACATTAAGGCTGAGGCCTCACTACAATGCACAAGAAAAGGAATTCCTTTTAACCAAAGTGAACGCGTGTGCAAACTGCGCTAGCGATTTGGTCAATAGTCGCAATGGATGTGATCCACACCAGAAATGGTGATCTCATGAGGTGCATAAATGGACCGGAGCACAATACTGCCAGTGGGGAAAGATACATTGCCCCCTACTGGCATCACGCACGTGTGCTGCAGCAGTGAGACCTAGCCCTAAAACTCTGGACAGCGTTATGCATGCACCTGCAGTATTTCTTTGAGAATATTTTACAATTTTGTATTTTTCTCCAGCTGAAAACAATTTTTCCAGTAGAACCAAACAATAAGATATTATAAAGATAATTGGTATCGATCTTATAGGGTTGTCCTATTTAATGTTAGCGTCATTATAATTTAGAGAAAGAATTGAGCAATTTTACAAAATATTACGTTTTTCTAAAAATATATCCAAATATGGAAACCATTATGAACATTTTCCTTGCATTTAATTTCCAGTTAAATGTTGTTTTTTTCTTATGAAAACAAATAACTGATCTCTTTTGAATTTTTTTATTTTTAAATTGAACTGATGAATACAAGACTGGCATGTCAAAAACAACACCTGTTCCCTCTGCAAGAGCCAGAAGGAGAAATTACTCTGTGCTAGTCACCAATATAACCTCAAACAAACCTTACCTGATGTACAGGTGTTGTACCTTGACTGCATTTAACAAGCAGGAGACTCAACGCAGGACAGTGGTGAATCAAGCTGTCTGTGATAGATTTGTTAAAGCCAGTGTGAATTTAGTTATATAAATGATAATTAATTGCACTCTTAAATAAGAACCTGCTAAACTGGAAAACAAGCAGTAAACAAAACTTAATTTGGGACCAGCCCAGCACTGAAGTAAAAATCTACAATTTCCATGATTGAGGCATCTCTGAAGACTTTCCTATATAAACCATGGTTAAACAAACAACATATGTTTGTCAGGAGGTGTGGCTGAATATTTTAGCATTTACAAAGTATACTTTAGACCAGTTACTGCTACTTGACAGCTATTAATATAACAGCCATCAGAATATAAAAATGAAGTGCTCCATATAGGTTTTAATAGATGCACACACAAAAGAAATTCTTATACATACTATTTAATTAAAATTAAGAGTTAAGAAGGCCACACTTCACAATTTGGGATTTTCAGATGTTCTCTGAACTTTAAATGATGCCCCATGGCAAGTCCCTTTTCAAAAATTGCATGAGAAAAAAAGAACGTGATAGCAGCAAAACTCCAGTTGAAAATGAAGCATGGAAACAACATCACAATGGAACTCTGACTGGAGTGTAACCACCTTTTACTACTGCAAGAAGATCCTCATATAGCCACTTGCTATACCAAAACAATGAGGTAACTGTTGAATCTGCTTTTAGAAGTGATTCTCCCTGATGTACACTGACAGGAAGGCTGAATCCTGAATAATTATAATTCATGTAAACTATATTATCCTACTGGTGGCCAATAAACAATGGGATGCACTTATTATTATTTTGCAGTATAATAGTTCTTATTACTCTTAGATAAGTTTAATTCTCTTAAATAAGTTTCTTATTACAGCAGAAATATGACCATTTTGCCATAGAAAAAAGAGCTAAGACTCTTTAGCCTATTTGCCTTGCAAATTTGAAATGCATTGCTCTCTTGTTCGCAGTTTCCTGAGTGCATGTAAACTCTCCACACGGCGAGCACCACTCTAAAAGTTAACTCAAAAAATTGAGATAGTGCTCATTAGAACAGAATTACACTATTTCAACTTAGTGAATTTGCTCTTAGTCCTGGATGAGGAACCTGTAATTAATTTTTAAATATTTAAATATTGCACTAATCCTGGACACATTTTGTAAATGAGATTAGAAATTCCAAACTGACAAACCCACAAAAGTATCAAAGTAAGTTAAAACAGAAAATATGCTTAAATGCTACATACATATTAAATATGATTTACTATATCTACTCTCTTAATAAAAATATATAGAAGGTTACAGGACGCCCTATAAAATTCCCTTGTGACCCATATATGATAAAAAGCCATAGCATTCTTCTGCATCAAAAAGCATGAGATATATATTACGTTAAATATATGCAGCACTAAAATCAAAATGTGACTGACAAATGTTATGTAATGCCATCGTCTTTTTAAAATTATTTGCAAAGCAATTAAAAGAGAGGGCAAATTTTGAAGTTAAGTTCCTTTAAAGAGGTTCTTTATATTTTTAGCAACTACCACTCAGAACTAATGATCATACCGTATTACACATATTATCTTCTGTTGAATTCTATATGAATTTGTTAGGCTTGGATATCATTGGAAATCATATACCGTATATACTCGAGTATAAGTCGATCCTAATATAAGTCGAGGTACCTATTTTTACCTGAAAAATTTGTAAAAACTGATTGACTCGAGTATAAGCTAAGGGTAGAAATTAGTTGCCCTTTAAATGGACAGCAGAATTCCCATACATGAATCCCATACAGTAATAGCCAAATCCAGTACCAGTAAGCCCCAATTCCTTGGCACTCCAGATGTTTGGAAACTACAACTCCCAGCATGTTTTGTTGCTGGGAGTTTCAGTTTCTAAACATGTGGAGTGGCAAGGTTCAGTAAACTTTTAATTAAGCTTACCATCATTTACAATTCTCCTGAAACCCATATTGTAAAGGGCACACTGACCCCATATAGTAAAGGACTCTCTGACCCCCATATAGTAAAGGACTCTCTGATCCCAATAGTTAAAAATGTCACCTGAGAGTTGTAGTTTCAAGCTGTCATTTGCACTGAATTAGCAGCTGTTTTTTTGCCCCAAACTGAGGAGACCCATCAGATCTACAGCATCCAGATGAGCAGTGACAGTGCTGAGTGAGTCCAGCAGCCAGACTACAGGAAGCAGGAATGATTGTAAAGGCAAGAACAGCTCCTGTAACTTTCTATGCAGGTTAACACAGCACCACCTACTGGTTACTATCCACAATTGCAGAATTTGGATCTAAAATTAGGACTTGACCCGCGTATAAGTCGAGGTTAGGTTTTCAGGCTAACTTTAAAGCCTGAAAAATTTGACTTATACTCGAGTATGTACAGTATATATTATACCAAATCATAATAATAAAAAAGCAAAAGTAACATAGTGCTGATGTATCACTGGTAGTTTACCAACTCAATTTGTTGACTACTGCTGAGGTTCTACTTTGCTTATACCACTGAAATCAAAGCTGAATTCTTAAGATTTCCAGACAGACTTATGCATTTGAACCCACTCTTTACATGTAAGTTGTGAGCATCCAGAGAAGTAAACAGCTTACAGGGAGATGTAATAAAAGTTCTTATCGTTAAAAATGGTGCTAATTTTGCCCCAACCAATCAGATGTTATTTACCATTTAAAAGCGAACATCTTATTGGTTGGGGCAAAATTAGCACCATTTTTAACGATAAGAACTTTTATTACATCTCCCTATGTAAAGGGTTACATTTGTATTATTCATCGCTTTTAAAGCAATAATGATTTTATATTTTTAGGGCATTTCAGATTCTCCTTTAAATAGAAGTGACTAAGGCTTGATAAAGCCAAAGCAATCTTTGTGCAATTGAACTAGTCAGCATTATTCCAAAATCTGATTCAAGTTTTCAGTCAGCTAGAGACAGACTTCATTATATTGCCAGTCTTTCCATGGGATTCCTGCCAAACAAAATTAACTTTACCTCAAAATCAGAAATGTTAAAACCATACATTTTTCTTAGCGCTTTGCATGCTTGTTATTTTCAAAAGGCATCAAAAACCCTAATACAATCAAACTTGATGCAGAATAGTTGTGAATATCACATTTATATTAGAGTGGCTGTAACTCTTAAATAAATAATAAGAGTCAACATCTTAGGTTATTTCTCTAGATTAATTAGCTGAGGCATTTGGATGTTGCAGTTCAAATTATGGGGCCTCTTTAAGAAAATAGAACACATAATGATTATGTATTCCTACCGCCTGTTACTCTGTAGAAGGGAGTACTCAACTTTAAAATTAAACCACAAGTATGTCAATTTATCCTGCCTTTTCTCCTCTCTGCACATGTGCATCAATTGCACTAAAGAGTCAGGAAGTCGTGAGACAGAGGGGCAGCAGCTTGAACCAAATTCAACATGTTATTGCTCGACTCCTACTGAAGAGTAGAAGATAGAATACTCTATCCATACAATACAGAATGTACTTTATTTTTTTTTTACTCCTATTATAAACAGTTTTTTTTAACAATACTGAATTTGGCAGAATTGACTGCCAATTGTGATTTTTTTTAAACAAGTGATAAAAAGGCTCCTATGAAAAAGGTAACTTTCCATACTTTTCCAAACTGTTCAAGGGCTAAATAATTTCCACTCAATGATAAGTATAGAAAACATAAAAATATCCTCTACTTGCACAAAGTACAAAACGGCATTTCTCAGCAGTAGATCTAATTTAAGGAAATAAATATGTTGAATTAGGCCCTTTCCCATGACCCATCAAGGCCCTTAGGTTGGGTACACATGGGCACATTTTTCATCCCGGACGACTGTTCACTGCTAGTGAGCAGTTGGCCGGGAAAAATAAGTATTGGTCGCACCGTATGCCATAGCAGCCTACCATGTGGTCCATAGGAGATGGCATGATCAGCTGTGATTTTCCGTCATGTACACTCATCCGATCCAGGTGAACGACATTGGTCGCCGCAACCAGCGAATCACCTCAGATTTTTTGGCCCAACTGTTACAAAGAAAAATCAGTCGGTTGGGACAAAAAATCTGCTAGTGTGTTCCAGCCTTAAAGAAACAGCAATCTGTATCGCCTCAGTTCATCTTACTCCAGCATTGGAGCATCCAGGCATTTCTAACCAAAGTAACTAGGAAATAATTGTTTCAGGCATTGTATAACATTCAATAATGAACACAAAAGTGTTTATTATTAATAAAGTTGCAGTATGCAGCAAAATCTCAAATTCACACAATTGTTCTTGTTTTTATGCCAATTTTCCGCTGTTCTATAGCGCCATGCTACCACAAGAGGGACCCTTTGTATTTTCTAAGTTGTATTATCATGATTTATACTGAGGTTCTCGCATGTTATGCCACAAGAGAACTAAATGAGTACAAATCATTTTAAATAACTGAATATGACACTTATTGAAACTACAATTCAATTCTATAGTTACAGTGTCACCATTTTCCTGGTCAAGATCTATTAAATGATCAGTTGTGAACTTTTCAAGTATGTTGTTATTCATTTTTATGAAATACTTCAGGATAATAATACTAATATAAAAACAAATCCTTTTTGGGCCTTCTTGCGGGCAAAAAAAGCATGATGTCTAGCCTGGGAATATTTAATAGCTATTTGACTTTTTGGGGGGAATTTAGAAAATATGGCAAAACATTGTAAATCAAACAAATGTATTATAATGACCGACAATAATCAATTCAAAGAATAGATAGGAATCCTGCATACCTTTTTAACAATGCCAAAGGCATTCTGATGTATTCAGAAAATATTTGCTGGGTGCATCCAGAACTGCTAGCCAACAGTACAAGTTTAAAATAAAACGAAAAGCTGGGCACACCAGTCTTAACAAGTGTCAAAAATTTTGGCAAAAAAATTGGTGCCTTCCTCAGAAGTTTGATTGTTATCCATCTGAGGAAGGCACCAATTTTCAGCCCGAAACGTCACAATAAATTTTTGACACTTGTTAAGTGGGGTGTGCCCAGTTTTTCATTTTATTCTGCCAAAAATCAATTTGTAAATAGTTCAATTTAGTTGAATATACAATAATGCGAAAAAAATCGGCAAAACGGCTTTAAATAATTATAAATATTATCATAAATATGTGCTGCTTTATAGTACTTTATGCACTGCACTTCTATAATGCACTTGTGTATAAACTGTTATTGGTAAAGTGCATCTTTTCAAATAATGAACCACTTCTCTTTATATTGGAAAAAATAATCAGTTATATTAATATTAAGTAGCTCATTAATATTAGTACTGCAGTTTAGTTTACTCTATTTAATACTGTCCAGCAGAACTATATAGTGTTTCTATTTTTAAAAAAAATCCCCTGCATCGCTTTAATAGAAGCTTTGAAACCCCAAAATTTAGTTATCATAAAAAACTAAACAAACAAAAAAAAAGAGTTGATCAAAAACAAAGTAGGCACAGGCAATTCCGAGTCATCTGAATAGGTAACTATAAAATCAGTAAAATAATATCTTGTGGGTGATAAACTACATGTGTGTGAAATTTAGAATTTATATAAATCGAAAATGCAGAAATGTTAGGCGAATTCCAAAGGAAAATGCAGAAAAGTCCTTAAATTGCCCTTAGCTGTGAAATATATAAGAATAATAAAAGTAGAATGGCTTCAGTGTCTACTTGACAGCACAGATAACTCTTAATTGTCTTATATTTTATAGAAATTAGTACATTCTGTATGAATTTTGAATAAAACCCCTTTGTAGCTATTATTTGTCATTGTTTGTTCGAAAATCATGTAAAGAAGCTAACTAGCAGCTATAGGCTACTATTATGTGTCTAGTTGGGAGCACTGTACTAAACCAAAAGCATGCTTATTTATTCTTAGCCTGAGAAATATTTTCTTGCCTTAGACAGGCCCGTTAATGGGACGATTCTTCCCATAAAATTTTAGATCAATTCATCCCAATCAAAATTGTGATTGAAAGGATCATTTAAAATTGACCACCATCGATCTTTAGCAGATTTCACCTTGAAATCTACTGAAGCTACGGACTGGAAGTATTGTGTAGATGTAAAATAATCTGTCTGATCTAATCGCCTTTTTTTTTGATTGACCATTCAATATCACCAAGTGGTGGATTGAAAAATAGGTCAAAATGGCTGAAAACATCGGTCCCATGTATGGCCTTCTTTACTGTCATTAAATTAAAATGGTTTCAAATATAGCTAAAAACAGTATGGACTATTGCACATATAAAGCAGTTTGATTTTTTAAAAAATAAAGCAGTTATATACTTTTACTATTAATAATATGTTCCCTCCTACACCAATCACCATGTTAATATTTATGGCAGGGTATCTAAAAGTAGAATGTTCTAGAAAACTTGCCTGGTTACTGTTTCCTAAGCAGGTTACCCAAAACAGTCCACAAAGGTGTTTCTACATTGGTCATTTTGTTAGTGACCGTTAAATCCTTTTCTCCAAAGCTGACGAGCCACCAAGGCACAGACAATGGAGTGAAGTGCCCTGTCTACAGGAGCAGACACACACAGTACCAATCTTTAAAAGATGACAGACAGAATCTGTAAGATTCTGCCTGTCATGTTTCAAAGATGTGGCTACAAACAGCCCTAAACATTCTCTAAGTATAGATATATATAGAGATTGTTTGTGACTTGTACGATTGTGGGTGGCCTTCTATACTTTAGTACAGGGGGCCGACCATGACCAATGGAAATTTTTGGGAAGTAAAGACTATTTCAAATACCAACGCTGAACATTCATCTGCATTGGAAACGATAAGATTCGATTGCAGAAAAAGTACCAAGAATGGCCCTTTCTCAGAAATGTGTATACCCAGATTTACAGACAGATTTACTGAGAGCCACAAGTGGTAGTTTCCCACAAGCTATTTACTGGTGTTAAAAAAGCCCAAAAATGTGATATAAAATTAATTGTGGCGAGGGCGAATACAGCCACTGTTTTCCCATCTTTAAGACACAATAGCCCTAAATAAAAACATCTTGAATGCCAGGTAGACTTCCTAGTCCAGACAGAATCACTAAACCAAATTAACCTAATTTTGAACCCAGCCTTGAGGTCAGAAGTTGAGAAATTTGAGGTACAAAATTAAAAAAAGGCACCATCTTTTTTGGGAGAAAGAAAAAAAATTGAACAAGGGGACAAGAACAATAACCTGAAACTAATAAAGGTACCGGAGCTCTCCAGCTGTCTATGCTGCACTTACAAAGCTCTTTTACCAACTCACACATGCACAGAGGAGGCAGCTCAGGAAAAAGCGAAAGCTGTTCCCTAAGCTGCCTCCTTTGATCTTGTGGAGCTTGTGCTGTAGGTGCAATAAGGGACATGGCTAGTGAGCAGAATATTGTTGTAATACCTCAGTAGATCTGAGATTCAATATTGCAAAAAGTATTGCAGTCTCTGGGTTGGGGAGACAATTTACCTTTACACAAACCTTTGCTTGGGGGGTCTTTAAAAAATGGGCAATAAAAAGGAAGATCAAAAATTATCTGGCTTCTGGTCAGTAGAGAAGGAAGATCAGGAGAAGACCTCTGAGCTGCTTTCCAGTTCATTGTTGCACCCTCTATAGGTCAACTCAAGCAGCTATTTTAGCCTTGATAGTCATGGTAGACAGCCCCTCTATTAGCATAAAAAATAACCATATATTTTCTCAATGCCAAGTCTTAAAACAAGTGGGTGCATTGAGTCCCAATCACCTTATGGAAGGTTCAAACTCCTGAGCGACTACTTAAGAACTAGGGAAGGTTTTTAGTGCAGCTTTAAGTATAGCTAGTGGGAGGAGCACCCGAGTCTTCAGGTTAAACATTCAGTGTCTGTTCCTGCATGCAAAGCAATACACCCTATTCTCTGTGTCTGGGTCCAACGTGGCCGAAGGAGAAATAATGCTGATCAGGTTAATAAAATTAAATAGGATTGTTATGAATAAATATTTAGGTGAAAGCAGTTTTCATTTCAATATTAAAATATTCTAATGAGAACTTTATTATTTCAACCAATATCCATAGCTGTAGTTACAGGGTGTATAAGTTTTCAAAAAACAAGAAATATTACACTATAAAAGCTATTAAAGAAAAATATACTCACCCCTCCCTCGCTCCTCTTCCTCCATAGCTGTATAGTACCCCGGATGAGGACCTAAGTTGTCGAGTCCTCACCTCTGGGTACTTTACCTAACTGCTGGAATTCTTACTCAAAGTCGCCTACAGTGTTTAAGTCTGATCCTACTCTCTACCACTGTCAGTGACAGTTCGCTATGCAGCTAATGGGAAGACATGCTCGGCAGCTATAGTATGCAGCTATGCATCAAGGGAAAAGGTGAGTATAATTGTTCATTAAAAGACAAAAACAAGCTGAAGCTTATATATTTGCAAAAACCCATGAACATAACTAAACCAACCATTTAATCTTTGATGCCCTCACTTTTTCTTGGATTTTCCAATACAATTTGATTCCCTTCAGGTTGTGTTCACACGGGCCTATATAAGATCAACTGTAATCCCATTAGACAGACTTCCGATTGGGTTTACCAGTGGCAGCCAGTGGCCCACTCTATAAAATGAATGGGACTGGGATCACCAAGAAAGTCCATCTGTAGAGGTTAGGAAAATAGAAAAAATATGGTTTTGGAGGATGAATTAAAATAGTAAGTTTAAGTACAAGGGTTTTTATAAATATTGTTCAGATCAGAATAAGCAAGGGATCTAAAAATGTTTTTTGTAGCCTTAAAAAAGCTGGGCATGCACATGCCCCATATATGGCAAATCCTGTCAGGTCTGATGGTTCCTGTCAGATCTGCGGATTATTGTAATGATCTATTTTTTTTTTAAATCAAGCTTTAAGATTTATGCTATATTGCATTTGTTAGGGAATGCACATATTTGAGCAAGTACTACCAAATATATCAGAGAATTTCGAATTCAGAGCTTGAAACTATTTCTGATGTAACAAGAGAAAGGCACAGAGAGAGAGAGATGACTATAGATATATATATATATATATATATATATATATATGAGTCACTGTTAGAATTTAAGAATGGTAGCAAACCTCAGAAAATTAATTCCTTGTTTGCAACAAAAATGTATTCACTTATGACATGAATTTAATTGACTTGCCCCAAGTGTGTGCAGAATTTAAAGAATTTATAGGGAGATTCAATAAAGGTTCCAATCATTAAAAATGGTGCTAATTTTGCCCCAACCAATCAGATGTTAGCTTTCAAATGTTAAATATTATCTGATCAGTTGGGGCACCATTTTTAACGATAAGAACTTTTATTGAATCTCCCTGTAAGTGTTGATGCAATGGAGCAAGGGTTTGCCCATGATATAAATCTTTGTCAACCAATCAGGTGATATCTAACTGAAGTAGCCTAGAAGCCTCTTAAGCTAGGTACACACAGTACCAATAAAAGCCCCGATACCGTATAAAAGTATGTAGATGGGGCAGACTTTAGTCATGGTTCGTTAATAGTCACAAAAGGTGACCAGATGATAAATTATGGTCTGTTCCATAGTGAAATATGCATACAAACACCTAAATAATGGCTTCTTCCTTCCTTGAAAAACAAACAAACAAAAAACCCTGAATTGTATGCAAAAAGAAATGATAGATGCACATTATCTAAATGTGCCCCAAACTAATTTGTTTTGCATTGCTCAGTTACTTTTTAACTATTTCATTTTTTTTTTTACAAAAAGTTGTAAAAAAAAAAAACCCACACCCCCAAACAATATATACACATGTAGATTCTGTAGTTATTCAATGATATACTTTGTAAACATGCTGTTAGCACTCATTTGCGTGACTATTTAACATCAGCTATCAGCTGACCTTAAACGGTCATGCAGAACCAATATATTGAATCTCTGGCAGCGTGTATGTGAGGGCCCTTTGCGATATCCGTGCAGCTGCCACAAGAAAGTGGCTAATGTTGCGCTAAATGGTATTGAATTGGTTAGCGCGACTTTAAACACAGTTTCTTCGCTGTGACCAGCAATGAATTTACCCATCTCTTTTCCTAGGTTTTGAACAAGGCAAGGTTTGTTAGTGCCTAATCTGCTGATGGTAATCAATCTGAAAGTAGCAAGTCCTATGTTCGGGTCTAAGGAGGGAAGGGAACTTTTGCTTAACAGTGTGTAAGGATTTCTTTCTTTCAGAATGAATCATATTTCTGCTTCTCATGAGGATTTAAAAATTGCCATGAAAAGTCTAATTAATCACCTTTCCAAAAAATGTATTTAATGTGAATTTACAATTCAAATGCCCTATAACAGACACACAAGAACTGCAAATCAGGGCTGTTAAGACTAACTGCAGCTTTCCCATAAAGTAATATATGTATTATTTAACACAGAACATTTTCTAAAAATCAAGATATTCTATTATATATCATGTAATCTGCGCTAAAGATACCGTTATTTGTTTTCAAATGCTATTTGGATTGCAAGAGGCACAATAGTACCGCGAGAAACCAAAAAGAAATACAAAATATTGCTTTTAATAAAATTTACCATTTCTTAAATTTTTTGTGTTTTCCGATACTGCTGTGAAGGCACAAAGTAAAAACTGTAAAATAGACTAAATGTCACACCCTTTGTTGTCTATAAATGAATCCTCCACCAGTGGCGATAATTGGTCATATTCTAGAATTCGGTTTTTTTATAATGCTGTATCCTACAATATATCCCCTAATGAAACACTAGTTCTTTTTCTCCAAATAATTTGAAGGTACCCATGCTTTAAATGGTTTTCCTTCGAGGATCTGGCAATACCACCAGCCATTTGGGTTTTTCTCCAAGACTTCCATTGATACCCCTTCTTGAAATCCTGCAGTCTCATCATCTCCCTCATAGTCTGCAATGGATATATAAATATCTTTCAAGTTATTGTGAATAAATTGGGACTTTTCTATAGGCTTTGGGCGAACAGTTGACACAGGGATTCCATTCCTTTGAGGGGATCTTACGGATGTTTCCAATTCCAATGTATCTGAATCTGGTTTATCAGCAGATTTTACTTTTATTTGAATTGGTTGGGAGCGGACAGTGTTAAAAGAAGAGTTTCTCCGTACTCCTCTCAGTTGGTCAGTGGCAGACAGTGATTCATTTCTGCGCAAATTGCATGAAATATTATTATCCTTTGGAGGAGCTGAAACAAATACAGACTGAGGTCTTACAGCTACTTGTTTAACTCCATTCCTTAGTTTCACTACATTGATACCATGTCCTGGAGGTTTGGAAAATCCACCTGGTGGCCTAGAAGGAACTGGAGGTGTTGTTCGCTTGCTTTGGTTAATAGAATTTAAAGCTTGCACTCGCTTCTCAATCTTCTCAAGGCTATTTGACTTACTTTCGGTAGATTTAAATTTAAAAGATTCAGCCTCAGCTGTTGAGGTTGTTCCCTTTTTATTATCCATCTGTTCTAGGAAATGTGAAGGTGCCCATCCCTCAGAATCTTTGTATTTTATATACCACCATCCACTATCTTGCTTTTCCAAAACTTCCACTTTTGCTCCAACAGGGAAGCTGATTTCTGTATCTAAAACCTTTTGATAAGTGCTTGTAGCTGTATAAAAAATATTTTGATCATTGTTATCTTCAGATTTTTCTTTATTAGTTGAACAAATAATGGAAACCAAAGAACTGAAATTAGGATCCATAGAACTTCTTTTTGGCCTGTTCTCAGCATTATCTGCTTTTGGTGGGTTTTCAGACTCCTCACTTTTAGAACTTTTAAGCTCAATTTTTAGTTGGCCAGTTGGTCTTAACTGACGTCTCAAACTGCTAATATCCATTTTATCTTGATTTTGTGAGTCAGCCTTACTTATGCATGGCTTGGGCCTTACAGATGGCTTTGCTTTGGTTGAATGAGATAATCCCTGTTTTTGTTCAATATCTTTCTTTACACTTACCTTGGGTGTGCCACGCAAACCAGCATCTGAAGCTGACCTAGGTTTTGCCTCTTCACTGGATAAAAATGAGACATTCTTTCCAGTTTCTTGCTGAACATTTTTTTCTGATTTATGCTTCAAGAGAGGAGCTTTTATAGAAGATGTAGTAGGGGTATTTCTTTGTGTAATCAAAAAGCTTTTTGGTGAATCAGACTCTTTGCTAGATTCCTTATTTGATACGAATTCTTCCATAAAAGGGTGAAATCCATCATTTTCATAAATAGTCTCTTCAATGGTTATATCTTCTGAAGAATCACCAACATTAAACTTTGGCCTTTGAAGAGATGACACAGGAGAATTTTTAGATGGCTGGAACAAATTTTCATGAATAATATCATCTCCGCAAGTTTGATTTGAATCATTAAGTTCTACTTCTAATTCAAAACCAAAGGCAGGTACATCATATTCTGGCTCCTCATAAATTTTTTTTGATGGTGAATCTTTGGAATCACTTGTGTAACAAATTGTAGGAACTGTGCCATCCTCAGAATTATTTGGCTTTATTGGTGGTGCAGGAGGGGGAACCTTAGGTCTTGTCAAAGTACTTGTCCTTCGGTTTAAGTTTGGTTTCTTTCTTTTGTCAATGTAAGATGATGGCGCCCACCCTTCTTTCTCACCGATCTGTACATACCACCATCCACCTGAGTTCTTTTCAATCACCTTAAACAAAACAACAAGTTATACATAACTGAAAGAAAAAATTATCAATACAGCACTGTTATTCATTTCTATATATCTACAGCAGTCAAGTTATTCAAAGCAGATTTTATTCTCAGTAGTATACATGTCAGAAATGTACAGCCATTTCTTACCTCAGCCTTTTGACCTCCACCAAAAGTAATTCCATCAGATATACACGATTGAAATTCCGCGATAGTGTAATATTCGACTTCTACCGAAGGAGGTTCAGGGGGTTTTGGAAGTTGAAATCCCTATAGAAGTAAACAAATGTGGTTGTTTTAAAATAAGTGGTTTGCTCTTACATTTATCTACTTGTGCATAGGCAAAGATGTAGTATTAGCTGTATTTATGGGTAAACATTTGAAACTGCATTTAAAACACCTTAAAAGTATCTTGCTTGCACTTGGGGGTATGGGTAGGGGAAGGGTTAAAACAAGTAAAAAATAAATAGGTTAAGATCAAGATCTCTGTAAACAAACCAGTTTAAAATGACACTTCCATATATTAAAATTCAACCACTCACTTGTGTCTATCCACCACTAGGGGTAATGCAGGCTTTACTCTGTGCTGTTCTGATGCTTGCTTGGTCTGTATAGTTCCCAAAAACCTCTGCACACAGGAATAAGGTTGCCAACAAACTTTATTATAGCAATTAAAAACAATAAAAAGCACTAAAAAACCTTGCAAAAAACGTCCATTAGCAGTTTTTGAAGTTGCACCTCTCTGCTATGGTGTGGCCCCTTTAAGTCGTGGCTTGTGAGGTAGTTCCTACGCGTTTCGCTGTTTTAATCCTTACAGCTTCATCAGGGATAAAATTTGAAGTGCCTCTCTGGCTTTTAAAATCATGATTCAAACAACTTCCTGTTTCTGTAACAGGAAGTGACATTTGTGTTCCATTTGCTGTCTGTTTGTGTTCCAGCAGCCATCTTGGATTTTTTCCTTTTATAAAGTCTGTTTTTGCCCTTTAGAATTCGTTTTAAATAGTTATTTTTATGTATTCAACCTTGGAGGTATCTCCTTGTCCAAAATATATATTGGTTACCACATACATAAAAAGAATCACCTGTAAGGATTAAACAGCGAAACGCGTAGGAACTACCTCACAAGCCACGACTTACAGGGGCTACACCATAGCAGAGAGGTGCACTGCAAATGGACATTTTTTGCAAGGTTTTTAAGTGCTTTTTATTGTTTTTAATTGCTATAATAAAGTTTGTTGGCAACCTTATTCCTGTGTGCAGAGGTTTTTGGGAACTATTCAGGAAGCCTGTCAGAAGCAGTTTTCTTCATGCTGCCACATCTCATACTTTTCTTTTTAACTGTTTTTGATAAAAGTCTATATGCACTATAGTTCTCGTTTATAAAGTTATAGGTTTTTAAATTTGCACTCAGACAGATAGGATGTGTCATATTATGTGCAGTCCAAGAAGCCCCCCCCCCCAGGGCAATGGTGCTGGTGATGTCACAGTTCACAGGGCTAGCTAGAAACACTTTTATACTACTATAAATTTGCATAGATTGCAGCTAGAAGCATGATCCTGGAGTCGTTTTGAAGGTAGGAATGTGCTCTTTTTATTAAAGGGCACTACTATGGAGATCAGTTACCCTTTAAAAAATGGTTTTACTTTAGGCATAAGAATAAAAAACAGTACTTACAAACAAAGCTAGAACATATCCAACAGAACTATTACTGTAAATTAGGCAACATAACGGGAAATTTCAAGTAATTAATACCTGTAAATCTAACCACATTATTGTAAAACAATAATATTTAATGATAATGTTTTTTACACCTCCCACCGAAAATTCAGCAGTCATGAAAAATAATATAATAGTTCCAGGATTTGATTTTTAACACTTAATTACCAACATTAAAATGTGGCATAAGTTATGAAGTGTGTAAAAAAGACAGCAAATTGTGCTGTATAAAAATGGTGAAAAATTGTATGTTTGTACATGTTTATTTAAATAGCACCACTTGGGGCACAGGGATGCACAATATTATAATACAAAACCCCGTACATAATGGGCAAAAACATAAATATATAAATAAGTATGTGCATTATAAAATATACACGTGCTTGAACCATGTATCATGAGGATCCCTGCTGTGTAGAGCTTACAATCTAATTAGGTGGGTAACATACAGATACATACAGTAGGGAAGGGTATAAGTGCCAAAGTAAAAACTTGTTTCTAACTATGACACTTCAATGCATACTTATGGCAAATTCAATGCATCAATTTATAAATGCGCAGTATCGCTTTTAAGCGATACTGTGTCTTTAGCGGTCGGTCCGGCGGTCGTACATTTACAACCACTACCATAAATGTACGATAGCAGCCATAAATCTACGACCGTAATCGTAGATTAACGGCTGCCATAGAATATAATTTCAGTAGTTTACTACAGCATGGTATTCTACCAATGAACAGTTGTAGACTTACGTCCGTTGCCGAAAATTTACTATTGCCAGCGTACATTTACGGCCACGGTGGTACATTAACAAAAACCTGCAGTATTGCTTGCCATACCACAAGTTTATAAATATTGTTGCAAAACAAAAAGACAAAAATGCGGTAAAACTGTAAACATGTTTTAAGCACCTTATATCCAAAGAATTTTTAACTGTGCGATCTTGGTTAATAGATTTCTTGTATGTGGGAGTTTTTGCCTTAAAAGGATAATTATACTTATCTTCCCCACTCCTGTCTTCTTCTCATTGTTGAACCGGAATCGCTAGCTCTTCACCCCTGGGTACAGTTGTCTTACCGAAACTTTCCTTTGCCAGTCCAGTTCCGCCACTGTCATCTACCCAATCTGGCCTACTACTTCCCATAGTTCATGTCACTGAAGGACAGGAGTGTTAAACAGGACTAGTCAGGTAATGTTTCTATAAGTATTACGTCTGTTAGAAACTGTACCTGGGGGTGATCTAGTGTTTTTTGTCCTCACACTGGGTACTTTTAAGGGAAGGAGTGTGGTGTGGGTGGTTTAATTTTCCTCTAATCACTAAGCTACTGAGCTTATTCGTATCGTATAGCATATTATTAGCATTATTAGTATCTTGTATCATATTGAGCTCTTTAATCTTCATATATATAAAGGATTTACAGTATTTTGTATTGCATATGACAATCAAATTAGGATTCATATTCATATAAGGTTCATATAATCTTCATGCTAATTGTAAGTAAAGGAAATAAGATACAAACCAGACTAGATTCTCTGCGAGGTGGTGGCTTCATTCTTAAATTTGGAGAACCTGTAAAAACAAAGCAATTATTTTAAATTTATAGCGCAAACAGTCATCATTAATTTTGGGGGGATTTTTTTTGCTCTTTTACACTAGTACTATAATGTATATAGGACAATAGTTGGATAACACATTCAGGATTCCGAATAATGTCATATTTAACCAAATTTGACACATGATTTGACACATGAATATTTTCTGCATTTATGCTTACAGTTCGTCTTCTAACATAGCAACTTTAGTTACAAAATATTCAATGCAATGAAAGCACAAAGTGAATAATTTACTGGAAGATGGGGCAGCTATCTGAGGTGCTGACTAAGTGTTATTGAAGGAGAACTATACTCACCTCCTCCTTACTTCACACATGCATATTACCCAGGGTGAGGAACTAAACCGCTATGTATTCACCACTAATATCTCCTTAGATAAGCAGCACTACTTACCTAAACATTATTTCCCCTGCTCCAGTCCTTTTAACTTACCTTGATCTGTCAGTGATAAGGCCAATGAAAAGATGCATTCTGCAAATTAAAGGGGAACTGTGGTCCAAAAATGACTAGGTAAATTGAGGTAAATTGATAGGAATTGCTCCCCTGAGAATTTTTGCAATTTATTTCCATTAGTTATTTTGCATAGTTTTGAAGATATTTACATTTTTGTGTGTGATATTGCAGCAGCATCACAAGGTCCCCTGCACTTCCTGCTCTGAAACTGTCAGTCAATCTGTCCTGTGTCTCCTCCTCCCCTTTGCAGCCCCCCTGGTCCCTCCCACTCATGGACCCCATGGTCCCTCCAGTTGCAGGCCCCCCATGGCCCATTATCTTACAGCCCCATGTGTCCCCACCCACCAGCGGGTGCCATGGCCCCGCCCACCCGTGGGTGTCATGGTCCCGCCCACCCGCAGGTGTCGTGACCCCGCCTACTTGTGGGTGCCTAAGCCCCACCCACTCACGAGTGCCGTGGGTTACTCAGACCCCCTTCCCAGAAAACTCTGTCGAATCAGCCTTCCTGAAAAGGCTGTTTTCACACAGTGAAAGAGAAGGGCTGTAGATTCCCTTACCTTCTCTGTCAGGACTTCACACAGCAGAGAGGAGGAGGGACTTCCTGTTTCCCTCACACACTAAGGGAGTCTGAGGCTGTGCTCGCCAGCGGCACTGTACAGGAGAGGCCTCATTAATGTCACAAGTCAGCCTCCCACCCATTAACTTTCTGGTCAATCATTTCTGTATATCTTGGGCTGTGGAGCACGTAGAGAGGTGGTTGATGGCTCGTTTTAAAGGTAGGAAACTGGCCTTTCATTTAAACTCAACTTGTTTGGAGACCACAGTTCCCCTTTTTAAGCTGGGTACACACTAGCACAATAGTTAAAAAATAACAGACAGAATTTGCAAGATCCTTTTCTAACAAGCACGCTACACACAGTCCTGAGCATTCTCCCAATGCTGTTCATAGGATAGGGAGAATGCTCGGGACTGCATATTTCCCCCAGCTGTCTCCCTATACTCTAGTACAGGGAGACAAACATGGCAGAGGAAATTTTTTTAGGCATTTCCAAACAACCACGAGGCCGACTGTGAAAATTTGTCGTCTTAGCGATCTTTCGGAAAATGCATTTAACACTATAACGAGAAAGGGACGATGAGGGTATGGTCCCTTTTTAGTTACTGTGTGTACCCACCTTTACACTGCTTATATATTAACCATGTGGTGTTAAAGTCTTATCTAACAAATGTCAGCTCCCCAGGATGAAAATTAATTTTAAGGAATTTGTATATCCTCTATTAATAAAGACATACTGATAAGCTGCATGTGTAATGTAAACTGTGAAGAGCAGGACCTGAAGGAAATACATACACGTGTTGTGTGCAATATGATGAGCACTATATAATAAATTAAATATATCACAAATTTGAGCTATTAAGCAGAGTAGCATGGTCAAAGTGGAATGACAAGTTAACAAAGTGGAGTGACAGGGTCACAAAGTGGAGTGACAGGGTCACAAAGTGGAGTGACAGGGTCACAAAGTGGAGTGACAGGGTCACAAAGTGGAGTGACAGGGTAACAAAGTGGAGTGACGGGGTAACAAAGTGGAGTGACGGGGTAACAAGGTGGAGTGACAGGGTAACAAGGTGGAGTGACAGGGTAATAAGGTGGAGTGACAGGGTAACAAGGTGCAGTGACAAGCTGTTTGCTGTTCTAATCCTCTAGTTCACATTACAACACACAAAAAAGACCAATTTCACTTTAGCAGTTTGGGGAGGATTTGTCTTACTTATTTCACATCTTTGTGGAGCAATCCTTGCTACAGCAGGAGAGCCTGGAGTCGCCTTGGAAATCTGTTTCTCTAATGTCATCATAGAATTTCCATTGGAGTCACTGCACAGGATAGGTAAACTTATTTCCTTTTTTGTTACAATTGATTCGTCTGTGTCATTTCCTCCTTGGCTCTCTTTATCGTTGGTTGTTTTCTTGTTAAGGAGGTTACTAATTTCCATAATATTTCCAATAATTTCCACTGGACCTGCCAAATTCTTCTTACGGGATGGGATGTCATCTTTGGCTTTTTTCAAATAGGATGCTGGGGCCCATCCCTCTTTACCTTGGTACCTGCAATAATTACAGATTACAAAAATGGCTATTGTCTTAACTGTAACTGTGTACACAGGCAGCTTCTATAACATGCAAGAAGAATGGTTTATTAATTTCAGATTAATAATTTGGTCTCAAACACCATTAGATGTATTTACCAGAAAGGAGCTTGGGAGCCATAGTGCTGTCTTAAGGGGTTAAAGTCACACTAACAAAATTAACGATAGCTTTAACATTTGATTAACAAAAAAGAAAAATCTTCTGAAGGAATTTATGTGACAAAAACGGTAAAAATAAATAATCAATCAATGGGTGAAATGCATGTAAGATGGTTCTTGCCATAAAAAGTCAAATATGTCAGGATTTACAACCATAAAGCTAACTTTTATTAAGGATTTATCAAAATTATTTTTACTTTTTGACTTTATTTACCCTTTAAGTATGGCTGCCACACAAATAGAAGGGTAGGTCAGTAGGTGTGTGTACCCGTGTGAGGTTGGAGTTATGTGTTTTTGCATATAAACACAATAGGTAATAGCACACTTCTCCCATATGTCCCGCCCATCTGTACCGAATTTCATATCTCTAGCTCCTAAACTGTGGGAGGAGATACAGCCCAAAAAAGTGGTAGAAGAAAACGGAAGAAGTAGAAGAAGAAATAGAACAGTAATTTGGCGCCTCAAGCCAAATTAATTACAATTTGCCTTCTGTAGAAAAATCAGTTTACTGTTTACAAGAATAAATGGTAACTCTGAATGCTGCCCAAACAACAGGTTAGAATATTCCATCAGAGTAATACAATATCTAATACAAATCAGTGCAAAACACACACTAACCCAATTTATTATCATGTTAACAAATGCTTTGTACTAATTGTGCAATGTCCACACGATTCAAAACATTTTGGTTACCTAAAGCAATATTTTTTCAGTCAATTTTTGGGCTGCTATTTAGCATAAAAATGAACAAAAAGAAATCACATTAAGTGCTACTTAATGTAAGTGCAATTTCCATGCCCCCTGAGATGTACTTACAGAGCAGACGAGCTTCTACAAGCAATTATCCTGGATGATTGCCCCTCTCCTTCTCTAATGCAGCTTTTGGGCATATGCTGGTGTCATGAACATGATGCATGATGTCACAACCAATCACTACAGCATGTTTTCAAAGCTTTCACTCCTGAATGCTGTGAAAGGTCAGTGAGCCTGCGTGAGAAGTCTGAGCTTTCACAGCATTCAAGAAAGGAGGGGAGAGAACAATAACCCGGCTTGATATCTGCTTGTAGAATCGGTTCTGGCATGTGTGAGTAAAGGTAGACTTGCCCTTTAATCATTGTAAACAGCGCTATATACTTTCTACTTTATTTTATAGTAAAACCTTCCCCTTGCACGATAGATATATACCCTACCTACACACAACAAAAGGCAATTCAGGTTTGATTGAATCTTCAAGAAAAAAACAAACATAAGCAGAACAAGAGGATCTATAACCTGATAAAAATTTCCAACAATATCATAATATCTTACCTTATAAACCACCATCCCTCCAAATTCTTCTGGATAACTTCTACAGTGACGCCCTTATCAAACCCTATTTCGTCCTTTCCTTGGCTTGTATAGGATTGTACAGTGATGTATTTTTCTTCTGATGGTAAAAGAAATGAAACATTAATGCATACTTAAGTGTGCTGCTTGAAACTGTTATATAAACAAAAAACACATCATCTAAGTTACAGCCCATCCCAAAAACTAAGCACTAAAATGCATTTATCAGTCTTCTAGTGATTTCTTTCTTACAGCTAAACAGGAAACCTGACAAGTGAAAACATATTTGCTTTCCCCATGGAAAAGAGAAAAAAGGGTTTTCCTTGGAATTTAAAATTAACAGTTACTGCCAGAGCATGCAACATTAATTATGTGGCAATGAGTATAGGCCACTTATATTTCTGTAAACATGGTTTAGATCAATGTTTTATGGCAATGAAATTCCTCCAAACCTTTCCCTTGTTTTTTATGTAACCAGGGTGAGGATATAAAAAACTAGGGGTATATTTATAAAGTGGCAATGTGGATTCCCCCCCCCCCCCCCCGCTGTTCTTTATAACTATACATTTTTCCAATTTATAAAAAGGTGAAAATTCAGCTTTTCATAACTTCCCCCCCCTTTTATATTGCAAATATACTTTTCTTGGTGTTAAAGGATAACTCAACCCTCAAAAAAACTTTGTAAAATTCAAATTATTATTCTTACCTTTATTTTATTAGAACATATGGAACAAGGATCCCTTGCAGGTCCTCTCTCCTCCCCGGGTAATAACTGTCAGTTATGGGTGCGATGGTGACTTCATGACTAATGGGTGAGAGCCATTAATAAACGGTTGCGAGCACGCTCTGCTTCAGAGTGCGTTCATAACCAGCAAAGGACCCTTGTTCTGTAAGTTCTAATAACTCATCATGGCAGCATGGTATGAAGGTAAGCAAAAAACATAATTGGGGTTATGGGCGGTACTCCTTTGAAATATAAAAAATTGCCCTTTAAACCTTACAAAAACCATAGACGTATTAGCCGCAGTGGGAAAAAAAATAATTTTTGTCAAGAATTTGTCCAGAAAATCTCTCCAAATGTAAATGCCTTTCCTAGGGATCTTTTCTCGGCTAGAAATAGTTTTTAAATAATTCCTCATGGTATGTTTTCTTGTTAACTTCCCAGATAATTCACCTAATCTAGGAACACCCAGATAAGTGTATGTAGTACACTTTACAGGAAGCCGCAGGTTTGCTTCGTGGAAGTTGACAGCCAATCATGTTATAGCTCCAAGATCATCCCTCCCTGTGACACAGAACACAGATTTCAGTGCAGTTTTTGTGTTAAACATTACAAAGGCTCCTGTCCTTAAAGGGCATCTATAGTGAAAAAAACACATTGCCCCTTTGCAAAGTTAAATTCATGTACTCTGTGCTGCCTTATCCTATCTATGTCAGGGACTCTGTTTAACCATGGTGTCAGATCTGTGTGCAGCACTCCCCCCTTCCCCCTCCCCTCTGTTACCTCCTCCATGTCTCAACTCCGGCTAACTGACAAGCTTATCATGTGCAGTAGTTCAAAGTTCAACATCCTAAAAAACACACCCACGCACAGTGGCCAATAGAAAGCAAGCTGTCCTGGAGACATGGAAGAAGGAGAACAGTACAGTTTATGATCACTCACTTTGTGACCCATCATCAATCAGTGAAAGCTATTAAGAAGGGGTGTCAAGTGCAGCCTTATATCTAACATCAAAGCTACCTCTCTCCCCCTGCTAATGCTCATATCTCTATGTTTATTACAGAGCAGGGAGGGGGGATCACATCACAGGGATTTGATTGACAGTCCAAGTCAATAAGTAAATAAGGCAAAATATATAAATAAATAAAAATACTTAGTAGTCCCCACTCCTGTTTTGTAATGGTATCTTCAAAATGGACTGTTAAGACACACCTGAGGAAGTTTTACAGGGAGGCATTGGAAGCTTACATAGGAACATATTATAGTGATCCCTCTGTAACACATTTACCAATAGTGATCCCTCTCTAACACATTTACCAATAGTTATCCCTCTGTAACACATTTACCAAAAGTGATCCCTCTCTAACACATTGACCAATAGTGATCCCTCTGTAACACACTGATCAATAGTGATCCCTCTCTAACACATTTACCAATAGTGATCCCTCTCTAACACATTTACCAATAGTGATCCCTCTCTAACACATTTACCAATAGTCATCCCTCTCTAACACATTGACCAATAGTCATCCCTCTCTAACACATTGACCAATAGTGATCCCTCTCTAACACATTGACCAATAGTGATCCCTCTCTAACACATTGACCAATAGTGATCCTTCTCTAACACATTGACCAATAGTGATCCCTCTCTAACACATTGACCAATAGTGATCCCTCTCTAACACATTGACCAATAGTGATCCCTCTTTTACACATTGACCAATAGTGATCCCTCTCTAACACATTTACCAATAGTGATCCTGTCTAAACATAGAACCAATAGTGATCCCTGTCTAACACTTGACCATAGTGATCCCTCTCTAACACATTGACCATAGTGATCCCTCTCTAACACTTTATTAATAGTGATCCCTCTCTAACACAGTGACCAACATAGTGATCCCTCTACAACATTTACCATAGTGATCCTCTATACATTGACCAATAGTGATCCCTCTCTAACACATTGACCAATAGTGATCACTCTCTATAACATTTACCAATAGTGATCCCTCTCTAACACATTTACCAATAGTGATCCCTCTCTAACACATTGACCAATAGTGATCCCTCTCTAACACCTTGACCAATAGTGAGCCCTCTCTAACACATTTACAATAGTGATCCCTCTATACACATTACCAATAGTGATCCCTCTCAACACATTGACCAATATGATCCCTCTCTAACACATTTATTAATAGTGATCCCTCTCTAACACAGTGACCAATAGTGATCCCTCTAACACATTGACCAATAGGGATCCCTATCTAACACACATTGACCAATAGTGATCCCTCAACACATTTTCCAATAGTGATCCTTCTCTAACACATGACACAATAGTGATCCCCACCTCTCCCCCACCCACACCCACTTGACCCCCAATAGTGATCCCTCTCTAACACATTTACTAATAGTGATCCCTCTCTAACACATTGACCAATAGTGATCCCTCTCTAACACATTGACCAATAGTGATCCCTCTCTAACACATTTACCAATAGTGATCCCTGTCTAACACATTGACCAATAGTGATCCCTGTCTAACACATTGACCAATAGTGATCCCTCTCTAACACATTGACCAATAGTGATCCCTCTCTAACACATTTATTAATAGTGATCCCTCTCTAACACAGTGACCAATAGTGATCCCTCTAACACATTGACCAATAGGGATCCCTATCTAACACATTGACCAATAGTGATCCCTCTAACACATTTTCCAATAGTGATCCTTCTCTAACACATTGACCAATAGTGATCCCTCTCTAACACATTGACCAATAGTGATCCCTCTGTAACACATTGACCAATAGTGATCCCTCTCTAACACATTTACTAATAGTGATCCCTCTCTAACATATTGACCAATAGTGATCCCTCTCTAACACATTGACCAATAGTGATCCTTCTCTAACACACTGACCAATAGTGATCCCTCTCTAACACATTGACCAATAGTGATCCCTTTAACACATTGACCAATAGTGATCCCTCTCTAACACATTGACCAATAGTGATCCTTCTCTAACACATTGACCAATAGTGATCCCTCTAACACATTTTCCAATAGTGATCCTTCTCTAACACATTGACCAATAGTGATCCCTCTCTAACACATTGACCACAATGTTTTTAGAGAGGGATGACTATTGGTCAATGTTGTTGAGAGGGATCACTATGGTCAATGTGTTAGAGAAGGATCACTATTGGAAAATGTGTTAGGGGATCACTATTGGTCAATGTGTTAGAGAAGGATCACTATTGGTCAATGTGTTAGAGAGGGATCACTATGGTCAATGTGTTAAGGGATCACTATTGGTCAATGTGTTAAGAGGGATCACTAGTGTCAGTGTGTTAGAGAGATCACTATTGGTCAATGTGTTAGAGAGGATCACTATTGGTCAATTGTTAGAGAGGGATCACTATTAGTAAATGTGTTAGAGAGGGATCACTATTGGTCAATGTGTTACAGAGGATCACTATTGGTCATGTTGAGATATCACTATTGGTCAATGTGTTAGAGAGGGATCACTATTGGTCAATGTGTTTAGAGAGGGATGACTATTGGTCAATGTGTTGAGAGGGATCACTATTGGTCAATGTGTTAGAGAAGTCACTATTGGAAATTGTTAGAGGGATCACTATTGGTCAATGTGTTAGAGAGGGATCACTATTGGTCAATGTGTTAAGAGGGATCACTATTGTCAATGTGTTAGAGAGGGATCACTATTAGTAATGTGTTAGAGAGGGATCACTTGGTCATGTGTTACAGAGGGATCACTATTGGTCAATGTGTTAGAGAAGGATCACTATTGGTCATGTGTTAGAGAGGATCACTATTGGTCAATAGTTAGAGAGGGATCACTATTAGTAAATGTGTTAGAGAGGGATCACTATTGGTCAATGTGTTACAGAGGGATCACTATTGGTCAATGTGTTAGAGAGGGATCACTATTGGTCAATGTGTTAGAGAGGGATCACTATTGGTCAATGTGTTAGAGAGGGATCACTATTGGTCAATGTGTTAGAGAGGGATCACTATTGGTCAATGTGTTAGAGAAGGATCACTATTGGAAAATGTGTTAGAGGGATCACTATTGGTCAATGTTTTAGGATAGATCCTATGGTCATGTGTTAGAGATCACTATTGGTCACTGTGTTTAGAGAGGATCACTATTAATAAATGTGTTAGAGAGGGATCACTATTGGTCAATGTGTTAGAGAGGGATCCTATTGGTAAATGTATAGAGGGATCACTATTGGTAATGGTTAGAGGGATCACTATTGGTCACTGTGTTAGAGAGGGATCACTTTAATAAATGTGTTAGAGAGGGATCACTATTGGTCAATGTTTAGAGAGGGATCACTATTGGTCATGTGTTAGACAGGGATCACTATTGGTCAATGTGTTAGACAGGGATCACTATTGGTAATGTGTTAGAGAGGGATCACTATTGGTCAATGTGTTAGAGAGGGATCACTATTGGTCTGTGTTAGAGAGGGATCACTATTAGTAATGTGTTAGAGAGGGATCACTATTGGTCAATGGTGTTAAGAGGGATCACTATTGGTCAATGTGTTAGAGAGGGATCACTATTGGTCAATGTGTTAGAGAGGGATCTATGGTCAATGTGTTAGAGAGGGATCACTATTGGTCATGTGTTGAGAGGGATCACTATTGGTCATGTGTTAGAGAGGGATGACTATTGGTCAATGTGTTGAGAGGGATGACTATTGTAAATGTGTTAGAGAGGGATCACTATTGGTAAATGTGTTAGAGAGGGATCACTATTGGTAAATGTGTTAGAGAGGGATCACTATTGATCAGTGTGTTACAGAGGTCACTATTGGTCAATGTGTTGAGAGGCATCACTATTGGTAAATGTTTAGAGAGGGACACTATTGGTAAATGTGTTGAGAGGGATCACTATTGATCAGTTGTGTTACAGAGGGATCACTATTGGTCAATGTGTTAGAGAGGGATCACTTTTGGTAAATGTGTTACAGAGGGATAACTATTGGTAAATGTGTTAGAGAGGGATCACTATTGGTAAATGTGTTACAGAGGGATCACTATAATATGTTCCTATGTAAGCTTCCAATGCCTCCCTGTAAAACTTCCTCAGGTGTGTCTTAACAGTCCATTTGAAGATACCATTACAAAACAGAGTGGGGACTACTAAGTATTTTTATTATTTATATATTTTGCCTTATTTACTTATTGACTTGGACTGTCATCAAATCCCTGTGATGTGATCCCCCCTCCCGCTCTGTAATAAACATAGAGATATGAGCATTAGCAGGGGAGAGAGGTAGCTAGCTTTGATGTTAGATATAAGGCTGCACTTGACACCCCTTCTTAATAGCTTTCACTGATTGATGATGGGTCACAAAGTGAGTGATCATAAACTGTACTGTTCTCCTTCTTCCATGTCTCCAGGACGCTTGCTTTCTATTGGCCACTGTGCGTGGGTGTGTTTTTTAGGATGTTGAACTTTGAACTACTGCACATGATAAGCTTGTCATAGCCGGAGTTGAACATGGGGGGTAACAGAGGGGAGGGGGAAGGGGGGAGTGCTGCACACAGATCTGACACCATGGTTAAACAGAGTCCCTGACATAGATAGGATAAGGCAGCACAGAGTACATGAATTTAACTTTGCAAAGGGGCAATGTGTTTTTTTCACTATAGATGCCCTTTAAGGACAGGAGCCTTTGTAAGTTTAACACAAAAACTGCACTGAAATCTGTGTTCTGTGTCACAGGGAGGGATGATCTTGGAGCTATAACATGATTGGCTGTCAACTCCACGAAGCAACCTGCGGCTTCCTGTAAAGTGTACTACATACACTTATCTGGGTGTTCCTAGATTAGGTGAATTATCTGGGAAGTTAACAAGAAAACATACCATGAGGAATTATTTAAAAACTATTTCTAGCCGAGAAAAGATCCCTAGGAAAGGCATTTACATTTGGAGAGATTTTCTGGACAAATTCTTGACAAAAATTATTTTTTTTCCCACTGCGGCTAATACGTCTATGGTTTTTGTAAGGTTTAAAGGGCAATTTTTTATATTTCAAAGGAGTACACGCCCTAACCCCATTATGTTTTTTGCTTACCTTCATACCATGCTGCCATGATGAGTTATTAGAACTTCAAGAACAGGGTCCTTTGCTGGTTATGAACGCACTCTGAAGCAGAGCGTGCTCGCAACCGTTTATTAATGGCTCTCACCCATTAGTCATGAAGTCACCATCGCACCCATAACTGACAGTTATTACCCGGGAGAGAGAGGACCTGCAAGGGATCCTTGTTCCATATGTTCTAATAAATAAAGGTAAGAATAATAATTTGAATTTTACAAAGTTTTTTGAGGGTTGAGTTATCCTTTAACACCAAGAAAAGTATTTTGCAATATAAAAGGGGGGGGAAGTTATGAAAAGCTGAATTTTCACCTTTTTATAAATTGGAAAAATGTATAGTTATAAAGAACGGGGGGGGGGGGGGGGGGGGGGGAATCCACATTGCCCTTTATAATATACCTAGTTTTTTATATCCTCACCCTGGTTACATAAAAAACAAGGGAAAGGTTTGGAGGAATTTCATTGCCATAAAACATTGATCTACCATGTTACAGAAATATAAGTGGCCTATACTCATTGCCACATAATTAATGTTGCATGCTCTGGCAGTAACTGTTAATTTTAAATTCCAAGGAAAACCCTTTTTTCTCTTTTCCATGGGGAAAGCAAATATGTTTTCACTTGTCAGGTTTCCTGTTTAGCTGTAAGAAAGAAATCACTAGAAGTGATAAATGCATTTTATTGCTTAGTTTTTGGGATGGGCTGTACTTAGATGATGTGTTTTTTGTTTATATAACAGTTTCAAGCAGCACACTTAAGTATGCATTAATGTTTCATTTCTTTTACCATCAGAAGAAAAATACATCACTGTACAATCCTATACACCAAGGAAGGACGAAATAGGTTTTGATAAGGGCGTCACTGTAGAAGTTATCCAGAAGAATTTGGAGGGATGGTGGTTTATAAGGTAAGATATTATGATATTGTTGGAAATTTTTATCAGGTTATAGATCCTCTTGTTCTGCTTATGTTTGTTTTTTTCTTGAAATTCAATCAAACCTGAATTGCCTTTTGTTGTGTGTAGGTAGGGTATATATCTATCGTGCAAGGGAAGGTTTTACTATAAAATAAAGTAGAAAGTATATAGCGCTGTTTACAATGATTAAAGGGCAAGTCTACCTTTACTCACACATGCCAGAACCGATTCTACAAGCAATATCAAGCCGGGTTATTGTTCTCTCCCCTCCTTTCTTGAATGCTGTGAAAGCTCAGACTTCTCACGCAGGCTCACTGACCTTTCACAGCATTCAGGAGTGAAAGCTTTGAAAACATGCTGTAGTGATTGGTTGTGACATCATGCATCATGTTCATGACACCAGCATATGCCCAAAAGCTGCATTAGAGAAGGAGAGGGGCAATCATCCAGATAATTGCTTGTAGAAGCTCGTCTGCTCTGTAAGTACATCTCAGGGGGCATGGAATTGCACTTACATTAAGTAGCACTTAATGTGATTTCTTTTTGTTCATTTTTATGCTAAATAGCAGCCCAAAAATTGACTGAAAAAATATTGCTTTAGGTAACCAAAATGTTTTGAATCGTGTGGACATTGCACAATTAGTACAAAGCATTTGTTAACATGATAATAAATGGGTTAGTGTGTGTTTTGCACTGATTTGTATTAGATATTGTATTACTCTGATGGAATATTCTAACCTGTTGTTTGGGCAGCATTCAGAGTTACCATTTATTCTTGTAAACTAAAACTGATTTTTCTACAGAAGGCAAATTGTAATTAATTTGGCTTGAGGCGCCAAATTACTGTTCTATTTCTTCTTCTACTTCTTCCGTTTTCTTCTACCACTTTTTTGGGCTGTACTCCTCCCCCACAGTTTAGGAGCTAGAGATATGAAATTCGGTACAGATGGGCGGGACATATGGGAGAAGTGTGCTATTACCTATTGTGTTTATATGCAAAAACACATAACTCCAACCTCACACGGGTACACACACCTACTGACCTACCCTTCTATTTGTGTGGCAGCCATACTAAAGGGTAAATAAAGTCAAAGTAAAAATAATTTTGATAAATCCTTAATAAAAGTTAGCTTTATGGTTGTAAATCCTGACATATTTGACTTTTTATGGCAAGAACCATCTTACATGCATTTCCCCCATTGATTGATTATTTATTTTTACCGTTTTTGTCACATAAATTCCTTCAGAAGATTTTTCTTTTTTGTTAATCAAATGTTAAGCTATCGTTATTTTTGTTAGTGTGACTTTAACCCCTTAGACAGCACTATGGCTCCCAACTCCTTTCTGGTAAATACATCTAATGGTGTTTGAGACCAAATTATTAATCTGAAATTAATAAACCTTCTTCTTGCATGTTATAGAAGCTGCCTGTGTACACAGTTACAGTTAAGACATACCATTTTTGTAATCTGTAATTATTGCAGGTACCAAGGTAAAGAGGGATGGGCCCCAGCATCCTATTTGAAAAAAGCCAAAGATGACATCCCATCCCGTAAGAAGAATTTGGCAGGTCCATGGAAATTATTGGAAATATTATGGAAATTAGTAACCTCCTTAACAGAAAACAACCAACGATAAAGAGAGCCAAGGAGGAAATGACACAGACGAATCAATTGTAACAAAAAGGAAATAAGTTTACCTACCTGTGCAGTGACTCCAATGGAAATTCTATGATGACATTAGAAACAATTTCCAAGGCGACCCCAGGCTCTCCTGCTGTAGCAAGGATTGCTCACAAAGATGTGAAATAAGTAAGACAAATCCTCCCCAAACTGCTAAAGTGAAATTGGTCTTTTTTGTGTGTTGTAATGTGAACTAGAGGATTAGAACAGCAAACAGCTTGTCACTGCACCTTGTTACCCTGTCACTCCACCTTATACCCTGTCACTCCCCTTGTTACCCTGTCACTCCACCTTGTTACCCCGTCACTCCCACTTTGTTACCCCTCACTCCACTTTGTTACCCTGTCACTCCACTTTGTGACCTGTCACTCCACTTTGTACCCTGTCACTCCACTTGTGACCCTGTCCCTCACTTTGTGACCCTGTCACTCCACTTTGTGACCCTGTCACTCCACTTTGTGACCCTGTTCCCTCACTTTGGTGACCCTGTCACTCCACTTTGTTAACTTGTCATTCCACTTTGACCATGCTACTCTGCTTAATAGCTCAAATTTGTGATATATTTAATTTATTATATAGTGCTCATCATATGCACACAACACGTGTATGTATTTCCTTCAGGTCCTGCTCTCATCAAGTTTACATTACACATGCAGCTTATCAGTATGTCTTTATTAAGAGGATATACAAATTCCTTAAATTAATTTTCATCCTGGGGAGCTGACATTTGTTAGATAAACTTTAACACACATGGTTAATAATAAGCAGTTTAAAGGTGGGTACACACAGTAACAAAAGGGACCATACCCTCATCGTCCCTTTCTCGTTATAGTGTTAAATGCATTTTCCGAAAGATCGCTAAACGACAAATTTTCACAGTCGGCCTCGTGGTTGTTTGAAATGCCTAAAAAATTTCCTCTGCCATGTTTGTCTCCCTGTACTAGAGTATAGGGAGACAGCTGGGGGAAATATGCAGTCCCGAGCATTCTCCCTATCCTATGAACAGCATTGGGAGAATGCTCAGGACTTGTTGTACGTGCTTGTTAGAAAAGGATCTTGCAAATTCTGTCTGTTATTTTTTAACTATTGTGCTAGTGTGTACCCAGCTTAAAAAGGGGAACTGTGGTCTCCAAACAAGTTGAGTTTAAATGAAAGGCCAGTTTCCTACCTTTAAAACGAGCCATCAACCACCTCTCTACGTGCTCCACAGCCCAAGATATACAGAAATGATTGACCAGAAAGTTAATGGGTGGGAGGCTGACTTGTGACATTATGAGGCCCTCCTGTACAGTGCCCTGGCGAGCACAGCCTCAACTCCCTTAGGTGTGAGGGAAACAGGAAGTCCCTCCTCCTCTCTGCTGTGTGAAGTCCTGACAGAGAAGGTAAGGAATCTACAGCCCTTCTCTTTCACTGTGTGAAAACAGCCTTTTCAGGAAGGCTGTCGACAGAGTTTTCTGGAGGGGGGTCTGAGTAACCCACGGCACTCGTGAGTGGGTGGGGCTTAGGCACCCACAAGTAGGCGGGGTCACGACACCTGCGTGGGCGGGACCATGACACCCACGGGTGGGCGGGGCCATGCACCCGCTGGTGGGTGGGGACACATGGGGCTGTAAGATAATGGGCCATGGGGGGCCTGCAACTGGAGGGACCATGGGGTCCATGAGTGGGAGGGACCAGGGGGGCTGCAAAGGGGAGGAGGAGACACAGGACGATTGACTGACAGTTTCAGAGCAGGAAGTGCAGGGAACCTGTGATGCTGCTGCAATATCACACACAAATTGTAATATCTTCAAAACTATGCAAAAAACTAATGGAAATAATTCAAAAATTCTCAGGGAGCAATTCCTATCAATTTACCTCAATTTACCTAGTCATTTTTGGACCACAGTTCCCCTTTAATTTGCAGAATGCATCTTTTCATTGGCCTTATCACTGACAGATCAAGGTAAGTTAAAAGGACTGGACAGGGGAATATGTTTAGGTAAGTAGTGCTGCTTATCTAAGGATATTAGTGGTGAATACATAGCGGTTTAGTTCCTCACCCTGGGTAATATGCATGTGTGAAGTAAGGAGGAGGTGAGTAAGTTCTCCTTCAATAACACTTAGTCAGCACCTCAGATGCTGCCCCATCTTCCAGTAAATTATTCACTTTGTGCTTTCATGGCATTGATATTTTGTAACTAAAGTGGCTATGTTAGAAGACGAACTGTAAGCTAAATGCGAAAATATTCATGTGTCAAATCATGTTCAAATTTGGTTAAATATGACATTATTCGGAATCCTGAATGTGTTATCCAACTATTGTCCTTATACATTATAGTACTAGTGTAAAAGAGCAAAAAAAATCCCCAAAAATTAATGATGACTGTTTGCGCTATAAATTTAAAATAATTGCTTTGTTTTTACAGGTTCTCCAAATTTAAGAATGAAGCCACCACCTCGCAGAGAATCAGTCTGGTTTGTATCTTATTTCCTTTACTTACAATTACATGAAGATTATATGAACCTTATATGAATATGAATCCTAATTTGATTGTCATATGCAATACAAAATACTGTAATCCTTTATATTATGAAGATTAAAGAGCTCATATGATACAAATACTAATACTATAATGCTAATAATATGCTATACGATACGAATAAGCTCGTAGCTTAGTGATTAGAGGAAAATTAAACCACCCACACCACACTCCTTCCCTTAAAGTACCCAGTGTGAGGACAAAAAAACACTAGATCACCCCCAGGTACAGTTTCTAACAGACGTAATACTTATAGAAACATTACCTGACTAGTCCTGTTTAACACTCCTGTCCTTCAGTGACATGAACTATGGGAAGTAGTAGGCCAGATTGGTGAATGACAGTGCGGAACTGGACTGGCAAAGGAAAGTTTCGGTAAGACAACACTGTACCCAGGGGTGAAGAGCTAGCGATTCCGGTTCAACAATGAGAAGAAGACAGGAGTGGGGAGATAAGTATAATTACCTTTTAAGGCAAAAACTCCCACATACAAGAAATCTATTAACCAAGATCCACAGTTAAAAATTCTTGGATATAAGGTGCTTAAAACTGTTTACAGTTTTAACCGCATTTTTGTCTTTTTGTTTTGCAACAATATTTATAAACTTGTGGTATGGCAGCAATACTGCAGGTTTTTGTTATGTACCACCGTGGCCGTAAATGTACGCTGGCAATAGTAAATTTTCGGCAACGGACGTAAGTCTACAACTGTCATTGGTAGATACCATGCGTAGTAAACTACTGAAATTATATTCTATGGCAGCCGTTAATCTACGATTACGGTCGTAATTTATGGCTGCTATCGTACATTTATGGTAGTGGTTGTAAATGTACGACCGCCGGACCGACCGCTAAAGACACAGTATCGCTTAAAAGCGATACTGCGCATTTATAATGATGCATTGAATTTCCATAAGTATGCATTGAAGTGTCATAGTTAGAAACAAGTTTTTACTTTGGCACTTATACCCTTCCCTACTGTATGTATCTGTATGTTACCCACCTAATTAGATTGTAAGCTCTACACAGCAGGGATCCTCATGATACATGGTTCAAGCACGTTTATATTTATAATGCACATACTTATTTATATATTTATGTTTTTGCCCATTATGTACGGGTTTTGTTTATATTTGTGCATCCCTGTGCCCCAAGTGGTGCTATTTAAATAAACATGTACAAACATACATTTTTTTCACCATTTTTATACAGCACAATTTGCTGTCTTTTACACACTTCATAACTTATGCCACATTTTAATGTTGGTAATTAAGTGTTAAAAATCAAATCCTGGAACTATTATATTATTTTTCATGACTGCTGAATTTTCGGTGGGAGGTGTAAAACCATTATCATAAATATTATTGTTTTACAATAATGTGGTTAGATTTAAAGGTATTAATTACTTGAAATTTCCCGTTATGTTGCCTAATTTACAGTAATAGTTCTGTTGGATATGTTTCTAGCTTTGTTGTAAGTACTGTTTTTTATTCTTATCCTAAAGTAAAACCATTTTTTAAAGGGTAACTGATCTCCATAGTAGTGCCCTTTAATAAAAAGAGCACATTCCTACCTTCAAAACGACTCCAGGATCATGCTTCTAGCTGCAATCTATGCAAATTTATAGTAGTATAAAAGTGTTTCTAGCTAGCCCTGTGAACGTGACATCACCAGCACCATTGCCCTGGGGGGGGGCTTCTTGGACTGCACATCTATACACACCTATCTGTCTGAGTGCAAATTTAAAAACCTATCCTTTATAAACGAGAACTATAGTCATATAGACTTTTATCAAAAACAGTTAAAAAGAAAAGTATGAGATGTGGCAGCATGAAGAAAACTGCTTCTGACAGGCTTCCTGATAGTTCCCAAAAACCTCTGCACACAGGAATAAGGTTGCCAACAAACTTTTTATAGCAATTAAACAATAAAAAGCACTTAAAAACCTTGCAAAAAATGTCCATTTGCAGTGCACCTCTCTGCTATGGTGAGCCCCTGTAAGTCGTGGCTTGTGAGGTAGTTCCTACGCGTTTCGCTGTTTAATCCTTACAGGTGATTCTTTTTATGTATGTGGTAACCAATATATATTTGGACAGGATAACCTCCAAGGTTGAATACATAAAAATAACTATTTTAAAACGAATTCTAAAGGGCAAAAACAGACTTTATAAAAGGAAAAAATCCAAGATGGCTGCTGGAACACAAACAGACAGCAAATGGAACACACATGTCACTTCCTGTTACAGAAACAGGAAGTTGTTTGAATCATGATTTTAAAACCAGAGAGGCACTTCAAATTTATCCCTGATGAAGCTGTAAGGATTAAAACAGCGAAACGCGTAGGAACTACCTCACAAGCCACGACTTAAAGGGGCCACACCATAGCAGAGAGGTGCAACTTCAAAAACTGCTAATGGACGTTTTTTGCAAGTTTTTTAGTGCTTTTTATTGTTTTTAATTGCTATAATAAAGTTTGTTGGCAACCTTATTCCTGTGTGCAGAGGTTTTTGGGAACTTACAGACCAAGCAAGCATCAGAACAGCACAGAGTAAGCCTGCATTACCCCTAGGGGTGGATAGACACAAGTGAGTGGTTGAATTTTAATATATGGAAGTGTCATTTTAAATGGTTTGTTTACAGAGATCTTGATCTAACCTATTTATTTTTTACTTGTTTTAACCCTTCCCCTACCCATACCCCCAAGTGCAAGCAGATACTTTTGTGTTTTAAATGCAGTTTCAAATGTTTACCCAAATACAGCTAATACTACATCTTTTGCCTATGCACAAGTAGATAAATGTAGAGCAAACCACTTATTTTAAACAACCACATTTGTTTACTTCTATAGGGATTTCAACTTCCAAACCCCCTGAACCTCCTTCGGTAGAAGTCGAATATTACACTATCGCGGAATTTCAATCGTGTATATCTGATGGAATTACTTTTGGTGGAGGTCAAAAGGCTGAGGTAAGAAATGGCTGTACATTTCTGACATGTATACTACTGAGAATAAAATCTGCTTTGAATAACTTGACTGCTGTAGATATATAGAAATGAATAACAGTGCTGTATTGATAATTTTTTCTTTCAGTTATGTATAACTGTTTGTTTTGTTTAAGGTGATTGAAAAGAACTCAGGTGGATGGTGGTATGTACAGATCGGTGAGAAAGAAGGGTGGGCGCCATCATCTTACATTGACAAAAGAAAGAAACCAAACTTAAACCGAAGGACAAGTACTTTACAAGACCTAAGGTTCCCCTCCTGCACCACCATAAAGCCAAATAATTCTGAGGATGGCACAGTTCCTACAATTTGTTACACAGTGATTCCAAAGATTAACCATCAAAAAAAATTTATGAGGAGCAGAATATGATGTACCTGCCTTTGGTTTTGAATTAGAAGTAGAACTTAATGATTCAAATCAAACTTGCGGAGATGATATTATTCATGAAAATTTGTTCCAGCCATCTAAAATTCTCCTGTGTCATCTCTTCAAAGGCCAAGTTTAATGTTGGTGATTCTTCAGAAGATATACCATTGAAGAGACTATTTATGAAAATGATGGATTTCACCTTTTATGGAAGAATTCGTATCAAATAAGGAATCTAGCAAAGAGTCTGATTCACCAAAAAGCTTTTTGATTACACAAAGAAATACCCCTACTACAATCTTCTATAAAGCTCCTCTCTGAAGCATAAATCAGAAAAAAATGTTCAGCAAGAAACTGGAAAGAATGTCTCATTTTTATCCAGTGAAGAGGCAAACCTAGGTCAGCTTCAGATGCTGGTTTGCGTGGCACACACCAAGGTAAGTGTAAAGAAAGATATTGAACAAAAACAGGGATTATCTCATTCAACCAAACCAAAGCCATCTGTAAGGCCCAAGCCATGCATAAGTAAGGCTGACTCACAAAATCAAGATAAATGGATATTAGCAGTTTGAGACGTCAGTTAGACCAACTGCCAACTAAAAATTAGCTTAAAAGTTCTAAAATGAGGAGTCTGAAAACCCACCAAAAGCAGATAATGCTGAGAACAGGCCAAAAAGAGTTCTATGATCTATATCTATTCAGTTCTTTGGTTTCCATTATTTGTTCAACTAATAAAGAAAAATCTGAGATAACAATGATCAAAATATTTTTTATACAGCTACAAGCACTTATCAAAAGGTTTTAGATACAGAAATCAGCTTCCCTGTTGGAGCAAGTGGAAGTTTTGGAAAGCGATGTGGATGTGGTATATAAATACAAAGATTCTGAGGGATGGGCACCTTCACATTTCCTAGAACAGATGGATAATAAAGGGAACACCCTCAACAGCTGAGGCTGAATCTTTTAAATTTAATCTCACGAAGTAAGTCAAATAGCCTTGAGAAGATTGAGAAGCGAGTGCAAGCTTTAAATTCTATTAACCAAAGCAAGCGAACACACCCTCCTTCCTTCTCAGCCACCGGTGGATTTTCCAAACCTCAGGACATGGTATCAATGTAGTGAAACTAAGGAATGGAGTTAAACAAGTAGCTGAAGACCTCAGTCTGTATTTGTTTCATCTCCTCCCAAAGGATAATAATATTTCATGCAATTTGCGCAGAAATGAATCACACCAATAGTGATCCCTCTCTAACACATTGACCAATAGTGATCCCTCTGTAACACATTGACCAATAGTGATCCCTCTCTAACACATTTACTAAGTGATCCCTCTCTAACATATTGACCAATAGTGAACCCTCTCTAACACATTGACCAATAGTGATCCCTTTAACACATTGACCAATAGTGATCCCTTTAACACATTTTCCAATAGTGATCCTTCTCTAACACATTGACCAATAGTGATCCCTCTCTAACACATTGACCAAGTCATCCCTCTCTAACACATTGACCAATAGTGATCCCTCTCTAACACATTTTCCAATAGTGATCCCTCTAACACATTGACCAATAGTGATCCCTCTCTAACACATTGACCAATAGCGATCCCTCTAACACATTTTCCAATAGTGATCCTTCTCTAACACATTGACCAATAGTGATCCCTCTCTAACACATTGACCAATAGTGATCAAATTCACCAAAAGTGATTAAATTCACTTTTTAAAAATAAAAAGAACCTGGGAGGTAGGATTTATGTTTTTATTATGTAAGTACAGGATAGTTCTCCTTTAATAAATAATTGTTATAATGTATGTACTGTTTTAAAAATACCCGACAGTATCTTAACCAAACAGAAGATCTTAATTTTTTTAATTTGCTTTTCCTAGGCTAAACCAGGTTTAACCACAGTCAATTTGCTGTTTTTATGAATTTCATTTCAAAATGTATATTTTTTTTAACATTCTTGGTGTGAACGTAATATGTATGAAGCAAGCATGAGCTGATTTTGAGGGGAAAAAAATGGTGAAAATATTTTAAAGGGGTATAAAAGGGTTAAACCCCCCATTAAGGGTTGGTACACGTGGGCCAACTTAAGCTGATCAACTGATTGATATACAGATCAGTAGTCAGTATTCTGTAGGTCAGGAAGTTCAATGTTTATTCAACTGTAAGATTACTATGTTTTAGTCTGCTTGCATTGTTACAACTAGGGGAGGGGTTAACTCTTCAGTTCCCAATTAACACTATGACAATTAAAGGATAACTGTATTGCCTCAATGCATTTTTTTAAAAATTGCTTTAAAAAAATAACAGTATGCAGCCCCCCCATACATTTTTTTCCCTGATTTCAAGCCTCTCTCTGCCTTCAATTAGCCATGCTGTAAAGGGGGCATAACAATTCTGTCTGCCTGTAACTGGGTGGAGGAGTGTTTTCTCGCATGCTAGCTTTGAGTGACACCCTTGATCAGCTTGATTATGTAGGCTGTATCCTAGCTACAGGACATTTCAAGCTTGTTTGACTGGCAGAGTAGGAGGAGAGAGGTTGTTCCCACCATCCAAAGACAAGTGCTATGTTAAAGGAAAACTAAACCCACATTTTTACACTCCAGAATCTGAACAAATTCCCTCTAAAAACACCAATAAACTGTAAAATAGCAATACAGTAAATAGCATTAAAGTAAATGTTACCACTTGGTAACTGGATGAAATAACTGTGTGTATGTACAGTGACTGGCCACACCCCTGATCTCAGTCACATGCACCTTTGCCTATTCTGTCCTGTAAAATGATTGGTTAGAGGCTACTGGTGGATGTGACCAACTGTACCAAGTTCCTGCAGTATCTTAGGACTGAGCATGTGTAAAGAACATAATGGTCAGTGACCACACTGTGGGATACTGGAACATTGGGAAACACAAACCTCATGTTAGAAAGTTACATTTCTCAACAATCATATTAAAATGAGAGGATGGACATTGATAACTGCTTTTATAACAAGGAGATCTGCCTTCTAATTTAATGTTTTTCTGAGGCTTTAGTTGTCCTGGGCCATCTAGGAGGTGGGCTTTTAGCACTCATCTTTGCTGTGTGATATCTAAGGAAGTGCAGCACGGTTGCAAATGTGAGTAATCGATTTCAGCTGCTGGCCATGTAATGGGGGTGATGTTATTTGTTTTGATTTTGTTGTCCTTTAATTTGCCCTACTTTACACTGAGCTTATTCTGTCAAAACTCAACTTATCCATGCAGTAGTCATGGCTTTTGGTAAAATTATGTTCCAGTGCAGAGGAACATTTTTCACAATTGTTTACCGACTAATTCTGCATAGAGTAGGGTCAGTTCCGAGTACAGTATGGTTGCAGTAATATGTAATTAAAGGGCATGTCCACCCCCAAAACTGAAATGTGACCCCATACTGGCCCCACTCTGTAGTTTAATAAAATCCTTACCTTACATTTCTGCTCCAAATGGTTCTCCTGCTATGTACCTCCAAAGTCCAGGAAACTGCAGTGTAGGATCTGTCCTGCTCCTGCGTCTGCCTCAACCTCGACAAGGTTTGAGGCATGCGCAGGAGAGCCCCCCTCCTCCCTCCCATCCACTTTGATCTCCCTCCTCCTAGCGTAAATCCTTTTTTATATAATATAGTTCATGTTCCCCCAGCCCCAACCGCTATAATTATATCATCAGAAAGTCCCCCGATCATTACTTACCTTACCTCTCTCCTTCGCCGCACTGCCCGGCCCTCTGCTTGCATGGAACTGCAAGCAGGGGGCAGGACCGGGACCTGAGAGGCAGCCAATCACGGACCCGGCTGCCGGCTGCTCACAACGGCGAAGGAGAGAGGTAAGGTAAGTAATGATCGGGGGACTTTCTGATGATATAATTATAGCGGTTGGGGCTGGGGGAACATGAACTATATTATATAAAAACTTTTGTTTTTGTGTGCCATTTAAACCTGTGTATGCAAGTTTGTAGAGCTATGTGCTATGTGAATAGTATAATTCTATTAGTCAAAAGCTTCCCATAAAGCTTCCCATATTCATATTCAAAAATGAATCCAGACAACAATAGAAAGAGCACAGTCACAAACATACAAAAGCTGTATCACACCTCTCCCTTTGCTGTGGGTGCTGGGTGATTTTAGGAAAATAACCTGTGGGGACTAAGGGTCCGCTCCCATAATTCATCTTATCTGGGACCACCCAGCTAAGTGTACGCAATACACTTCACAGGAAGCTGCAGGTTTGCTTCGTAGAAGCTGACAGACAATCATGTTAAAGCTCCAAGATCACATGTGATACAGTACACAGATTTCAGTGCAGTTTTTGTGTTAACACATTACAAATGCTCTTCAATGTCTCCAAACCAGCACTTTAACTATGTGCCACCACTGAACATGCAATAGCTGCCTGTACATTTAAATAAATGCCAGTAAAATCGGTTCACTATTTTGTATTGCTCCGGGAAGGCTGTCTGCAATTCACACTGGATGTTAAATAAAAAACAGAGCTGCTTTATATATAAAGTTTGTACATATGTAGAAACCTTATATTTTTCAAGAAACATTATGGATACAAACAAACAATAAACAAAAAAGACTTGTTGTTTTGTTTTATTTGTAAAGTAGGGGATTTGAACTTGTGACTTCTTGGGCTCTTTGTTGGGTCACCTAATGAGGCAGATAAAATCTTGTCTTAAGCTGGGTGCACACAGTAACGATAAAGCCCGGATACTGTTGGATCCGACGGTATCGGGGCTTTATTATTATGAGTGTACCTTCGTTCCTGAACGAGCGTGCAGCCGCCGAATGATCGGGTCGGCCGATGGAAACACACAGTCCCAAGTGTTCTCCCTATGATATTCATAGGAAGAACACTCGGGACTGTGTGTATGCAGATCTTTGAAAGATGGCAGACAGGATCTTGAAGATCCTGTCTGTCATCTTTCAGAAGTCTGTACTGTGAGTACCTAGATTTAGATCTGCACAACAAACCCCTAATTTGTATAATTTGCCTATTCTTAGAGATCTATGGAAGGCATGAACCTTTTTATGCAGGGACCAGTGGAGATAGGTAAAAAAATCTATCTAGGACATTGTTGAAAAAAGTAAATTGTTAACTTGGGGGGCTGCACTTAAATATTGGTTTGAGTTTGGGGGGTATATTTGTCCTTTTAGGCAGCAATTCAGATTATTGGACTGCTGCCTTAAAGTCACTAGGAATTAAGCCCTAGTTCTTTTATGTAAAAAAAAATCATAGCTGTCAGATGCTATATTCCTATTATTTCATACAGACTATTTTTATTTTTTTTCCTTTTCAATGTCCTAACCTCTATGAAAAAAACATTTGTTATTTGTAATTTTCCATCCAAGAAAGTGGCTATTAAGAACGATGGAGCTGTAGTTCAGTAATAGCTATCAATATACCAGTTTACAATAACAGGTTATATAAATCATAATTTAATTAAAGAGATGGGTCTGGGAGACACCGTGTTCCATACACCTGTGACACACACAAAGAGATTATTTAGAACTTCCTCGTGTGCACTTGGAGGTATAGCCTATCATGTACAAATATTTGCAGATCCTATAAACCAATAAGTAAAGATTGTGCCTTTTTTCCAGACCACAGCACATTTTTGTATTCAGCCTTTCCCCTCAGTCAGCAGTCTTCCCTGTGTCTCTAGACTCTACTTGTTCTTTCGGTCTTACTTTTAGAAAGTTGCTTCCAGTCCAGAAGGAATGGCTGGAAGTTGTGGTTTTTAGCACATTTTTACACCCCTAGAATAATAAGCAAAGCAGTGCAGAGGATTGTTCATCTGGAAATTGTATGTTTCTACACTGTACAACTAGGTAGGAATAAGCTATTGAATTGTATCTGTATTTTAATATAAAATCTCAGATATGCGGTAATAGAACTGTAAATATATTCTTCTGCCTCACATACCTAGAATCTAACCTACTGTATAAACTAACTGTGAAATACAAGATGGTACTTAAAGTATAACTGTATTGCCTCAATGATTTTTTTTTTTAATTGCTTTAAAAAGAGTAAAGGTATGCAGCCCTCCCCATACATTTTTTTTCCTGATTTCAAGCCTCTCTCTGCCTTCAATTAGCCATGCTGTGAAGGGGAACTGTCATTCAAAGCTAGCATGCGATAAAACACTCCTCCGCCCATCCTTGATCAGCTTGATTATGTAGGCTTTATCCTAGCAACAGGACATTTTAAGTTTGTTTAACTGCCAGAGGAGGAGTAGAGAGGTTATAACAGACATTCTATGTTAATTATGGCCCTGGGGCGTCTAGGAGGCGGGCTTTTAGCACTCATCTTTGCTGTGTGATATCTAAGGGAGGGCAGCACAGCTGTAAACGTGAAAAAGTGAGTAAGTGATTTCAGCTATTGGAAGTGTGGACATGTAATGGGGGCGATGTTTTTTTAAAATATTTTTTTGTGAAAAATTAACTACAGAAAATTTGTTTTGAGTTGTTAAGGAGTGTCAGAGTGCTCTATTTATGTATTGATCATGATCGGGCGGGAGAACAAGTAATGGGTGGGGTAAGTTTCTTACCTTCTCTACTGACTCCTGATTGCTTTATTGAAGAACAGGAGGTAAGACAGCTCCTTTACCTCCCTTTCTTCAATATAACTGAATTCCCAAAATCTGTTAATATGAGTAGAGCTCCTTTAACCCCTGTTCTTCAATATAACTGAATTCCCATAATCTGTTAATATGAGTGGAGATACCCTTTAACATCTATTAGCACAGATATCATGCAAAAATATACAGTAATATGAATATTATGATTTCTTGTTAAAGGGGAACTGCGGTCTCCAAACAGTTGAGTTTAACTTAAAGGCTTTAAAACGAGCCATCAACCACCTCTCTACGTGCTCCATAGCCCAAGATATAAAGAAATGACTGACCAGAAAGTTAATGGATGGGAGGCTGACATGTGACATTCCTAAGGCTTCTTCTGCACAGTGCCGCAAGCGAGCACATCCTCAGACTCCCTCAGTGTGTGAGGGAAATAGGAAGTCCCTCCTCCTCTCTGCTGTGTGAAGTACTGACAGAGAAGGTAAGGGAATCTACAGCCCTTCTTTCCCACTATGTAAAAACAGCCTTTCAGGCAGAGTTCTCACTCTGCCTGAAAAGGCTGTTTCCACAGAGTTTTCTGTAGGGGGGGGACTGAGTGGCCCACAGCACCCATGAGTGGGTGGGGCTTATGCACCAGCAAGTGGACAGGGCTTATGCACTCACAGGTGGGCAGGGCTTATGCACCCATGAGTGGGCGGGGGGAATGATCCAAGGCGGGCCTGCAACTGGGGGGACCATGGGGTCCATAAGTGAGAGGGACCAGGGGGGCTGCAAAGGGGAGGAGGAGACACAGGGCAGATTGACTGACATGGTTTCAGAGCAGGAAGCAGAAATGTAAATATCTTCAAAACTATGCAAAATAAACAATGAAAATACATTGCAAAAATTCTCAGGAGAGCAATTCCTATCAATTTACCAAAAGTAATTTTTGGACCACAGTTACCCTTTAAATAATACATAATAATACTGTTTCTTGGATGTGATATGCAATAATTAACACACATACCGTATATTACAACAAATATACGTTATTCTTTCACTTTGGCCTCCTTCAATATTTTATTTATATAAATTTGGTTACTTTCATTCATTCTTCTCCTGAGCAAAATCCACTGAATTATTAAAGTTCTATTCACCTCGGCTTTGTTGTCTGTTGACAATGCCACCCAGCGTCCATCGCCGGTCCAAGCGACGTAGATGGGCCTTGCGCCTTTTAGTTACTAGTATGAAAGATGGATGTAAATGTGAGACATACAGAAAGCATAACATGACAGCAGGATGTGACTAGAAACAATAATTAAATGAGCTTATTGTGTTAACTGTATAAAACCGAAAGCATTTTGTGACATGATAACTTTTTTAACTCTTAAACAAAAAACAATGACAAAAGGGAATGGATGAATATTAAGTTGGGAAAACAGGCTTATTTACCAGATGAATGGACATAAACAGGGAGATTCAATAAAAGTTCTTATCGTTTAAAATAGTGCTAATTTTGCCCCAACCAATCAGATATTATTTAACATTTGAAAGCTAACATCTGATTGGTTGGGGCAAAATTAGCACCATTTTTAACGATAAGAACTTTTATTGAATAACCCTTAAAGTTTTAAAAACAAGCTGCATCTCTTTCTGCTGTATTTAAATCTTGCCCCATACAAGAACCTTATTCATGAGAGGGAATGTTTCTTTGTCTAGACTTAAGTTCTACCATGCTGCAATGCTCTTTCACAACTGGAACACATGTTATATATGGACCAATGTAGCCCCCCCCTCCCGGAATTCAGTGTCAAGTAATGTTTTAACTAATCAGAATAACTAACCATTGGAATCACTGCTCCACTTCATTGCACAGAAGCAGTTTAAGGATATTTAGATTTGTTTATATAAATATGAATATATACATGTATATTAGGCTCAGTTAGTAATCAACATGCTTATAATTATATACGTGGGATAGAGTCCTGCATCATATCGGGTACCCGCGGGTTACCTGGTTTGTGGGTCAGGTTCAGGTAGAAAGCTGCGGGTCGGGTGTAGCTATGGAACAGTTTTGCGGGTTTGCGTTGGACTCTAACATGGCACGCTTACAACATATTTATGTTTTAATAACACTTACTGGTATATCTGTTGTATTCAGTTAGATCAACTGGACTTAAAGGTAAGTTCTTGAAGATGTTTCGCCAATCATCCAACTTGTTTTCTCAATTCAGAATGACTTGTACAAGAATCTGTTCGAAATTAAAGAGAATGTCCACCGCTCTTTTTAAAAATTGTAGATTACCCCCAAAACCTAGTTAATTTTAGTCAAAAGCTTTAATTCGGCTCCCACACAGAGCTATTATACATGCTCCTCCTCACTCTACCGCCGCGGCTCTGCACTTCCGGGTAAGGCAGTTAGTGTCGGCCGCGACAGTGACGTCACGGCCAATCACTGACTGCCATTCCCAGACCAGTCTCCACTGCGGCTGCTCAAGAACACAAAAGGAACAGAGCAGCCACAGTGGAGACTGAGTGAGGAACCCGGAAGCGGCGGTGGAGCCTGTGAGCTTGTGAGTATAATAACTCTGTGTGGGAGCAGATTTAAAGCTTTTGACTAAAACGATCTGTAGGTTTTGGGGGGTAATCTACAATATATGCATTTTTGAAAAGAGGGGTGGACTTTCCCTTTGAGTACCCTGGAAAGTCCCAATTAGAATATGACAGCCAGGTGATAGGGACTTTCTGAATGCAAGGTGTGAATGCATTGAGGCTAAGGTGTTTTCGAAACTGCAGAGGGTAAGGTGTCAAAACAGCATTGTACATGGCAGACAGTTGGTGTCGAACCCCCCCAACTCTATTCAGGCTTGGTTTCTTCATTTTCACATAAATGGCCTCCTTGACACCTCTCTTGAACCAGTCATGTTCCTTTGCCAAGGTGTTAACGTTACAATCTTTAAAGTTATGTCCCTTTTCCTTAAAGGACAATTATACTTACCTTCCCTCCGCTCCTCTACTTTGTTCATTACCTTTTACCTAGGGTGAGGACCTGAACCGCTAGGTCCTCACCCCTGGGTTCGCATAACTTAAAGCACAGTCTTAGTGCAACACTGCTCTGGTAGGCTCCGCCCCCTCCTCCCCGCCGGCGACAAGGCCAATAGGAAGGCACACTCTGCAACAAGCGTGCCTTCCTATTGGCCTTGTCGTGCATGGAGAGGAGGGGACGGAGCCTACCAGAACAGCGTTGCACTAAGACTGTGCTTTAAGTGAACCCAGGGGTGAGGACCTAGCGGTTCAGATCCTCACCCTGGGTAAAAGGTAATGAACAAAGAAGAGGAGCGGAGGGAAGGTGAATATAATTGTCCTTTAAGATGCAGGTACATGTCTGAGTCCTGACCCGTGGAATAGGCTCTCCTGTGCTGGGCCATACGTTGATGCAATTGCTGTTTGGTCTCCCCCACATACAAATCAGAGCACTCTTCACTGCACTGCACTGTGTATATGATGTCGCTTTTTTTGTGTTTCGGAATTGGGTCTTTCGGATGTACCATTGCTGCCTCAGTGTGTTGTTCGGTTTAAAGCAGACAGGAATATGGTGTTTTTTGAAAATTCTTCTTAAATTCTCGAAGACCCCTGCTACATATGGGATGACCATGTTCTTTCTTCAGTCTTGCTTTCCCCCTTCACTGTTGGTATTCGTGTTCTTTTCCTTCATTCTTCTTCTTTTGACAAAGGCCCAGTCTGGATATTAACAAGCTTTAAGGGCTCCTCTGAGATGTTTAGCTTCTTTAGCCCTTGCCTCTGTGCTAGTTGGAATGTTCTCTGCTCTGTGTTGCAGGGTTCTGATGACACCTAGCTTGTGATATAAAGGGTAGTGGGAGTCAAACATCAAATACTGGTCTGTATGGGTTGGTTTTCTGTAAACCTCTACTACCAGTCATTCTTCCTGACTACTACCAAGCAGACCAAGAAGGCCAGTGTGTTGTTTTATACCTCTTTCCTTGTAAATTTGATGTTCTGGTTTACAGCATTCATGTGTTCTGTGAAGGCTTCTACTTTCTTCTGGTGGATTTTAACCCAGGTCTCATTCACGTATCTGAACCAGTGGCTGGGTGCTATGCCCTAAAAGGTATTAAGGGCCTGTGCTTCCACTTCCTCCATGTAAAGGTTTGCCACAATGGGTGAAACTGGAGATCCCATAGCACATCCATGTTTTGCTTATAGAACATATCTCTAGATTTGAAATAGGTGGTATTCAGGCATAAGTCCAGTAGAAGACACACTTGTTCTAGGTTAAGATCTGTTCTGCTGGTAAGAGTGCTGTCTTGGTCTAGCCGTTTTCTCACCATAACAACAGCCTCCTTGGTGGGTATATAGGTGAAGAGAGATGTCACAATAATAGGACACCATAGTTTCTTCTGCACCGAGTACTATATCTTCAATCTTGTTGGTGAAATCCTGGGAGTTCTGGATGTGATGCTTAGAACTTCCCACCAATGGTCCTAAGATGTTGGCTAGGTATTTTGCCACTTTGCATGTTACAGAGTTGATGCTGCTCACTATAGGTCTGTACAATGCTGTTTTGACACCTTACCCTGGGCAGTTTCAATAACATCCATTTGTCTCAATGCATCCACACCTTGCATTCAGAAGGTCCCTAACACCTGTTTGTCATATGTAAATTGGGACTTTCCAGGGTACTTAAAGGGCATCTATAGTGAAAAAAAACAAATTGCCCCATTGCAAAGTTAAATTCATGTACTCAAGCTTCTCATGTGCAGTACGAGTTAAACATTCAACATCCTAAAAAACAAACCCACGCACAGTGGCCAATAGAAAGCAAGCTGTCCTTGAGGCATGGATCTCTCCGTGTCCTGCTGGAACCTGATCTCTCACTTTGTAACCCATCATTAATCAGTGAAATCTATCAAGAAGGGGGGGAAGAAGGGCAGCCTTATCTCTGCAGTCAAAGCTCCCTCTCTACCCCTGCTCTTATCTCTATGTTTGTTACAGAGCAGGGAGGAGGGAGGGATCTGAGCAGGGAAGAGGGTTACGTAACAGGGATTTGATTGACAGTACAAGGAGGATTACAGGAATGCAATCACATATTCTTCTTATTTGGGTATCTCAGGAGAGAGAGGGAAACTAAAGAAAATAAAGACACTCTGGGGGTTGGGGGAAATTATAGAACACATGGAAAGAAAGAAAAATGTTAATTTTACCACTATAAATGCCCTTTAATTGCCAACAGATTCTTGTACAAGTAATTCTGAATTGAGAAAGGCAGTCCGATGACTAGCGAAACGTCTTCAAGATCTAAACTTTAAGTCCAGTTGATCTAATTTAATACAACAGATATACCATGTCCTGGATGAATGAGAACCTTCACAAATTTATTAACACTTGTTTTAAAGAATTGCCTCACTGTTACAGTATGTTACAAAAGTAAGTACATCCCTCACTATTTGTATAAAAATGTTATTATTTTCTTTCCATGGGATAAGATCTTGCCACTGATCTTGATCCCAACGACTTCTGTCATCACTGTGACCCCCAAAGGGTTTCGTGGGGGTTTGCACCTCTTTATATAGGTTTGCTGAATGACCAAATCCACTTGTGATTGGTTAAGATTTTAAGCCTTCAATCTTAACTAATCATATTTGGTCCCTGCCCCCCCCCCCCCATTTACACACACACACACCCGGCAGAGGTGTGGCTCCTCATCCGGTCTAAAGTATACTATATATATATATATATATATATATATATATACACACATAGGCCAAACAAGGAGAGGGAGCAGATAGAAGAAGTAAAGCGCTGTTCTTTTATCTGCTCTAGACCCACTGCTTTCATATGTTACTGTGATCTGTCACTGGTATGCAAAATTAGGGATACAGTGAGAAGGGATTAGCTATTTGCAGATTATTTTTACACTTTCCCTCTGCTCCTGACTTAGTCAGGGTTACCTTATATACTTTGCACTTCGTGTTTAGATTACATTATGAGGTATGACTTGTGTTTGGATGAATGGATGCATGGTGATATACCGGTATACCTCATGACTATTACTATTTATGTTTACTGTGCCAAATCAGGAATGGGTTGTGTTTTTAAACTTTTTTTTTCTTTCACCTGTGCACTTTAATGTCCTCTTTTGTGCTATCCACACATAAGTGTAAATAAAGGATATTTTATCCTTGCATTATTAAGTTGTAGGTGTGCCCACATTTTCCATGGTCTGTGTTCTCTTGCATATGCTTATTTTTTTATTAAGTCGGAGGAGCGCCCCTTTTCTCTATTTTTTGCTATAATTTTGAATCATTGGTGCCAGACTATTGTGCTATTGTGCTGTTTATGAAGTCCACCTAAAGAAAAAGGAAATTAAATTCATAGCATCTCTCACAAGCCATGCAAAAGATAATTATTCTGGGAGTTATATTATTTTTGTAGACATTATATTTTTTGTATAAAACAAAAAGAAATATAATTTCCCCTAGGACCGGCTGCCAACAATCATTTAAAACATTATTCCCAGAAGATCGCTTTCAATCCATTACATAGAACAATTTCGCAGTAAAATCAAACTATTTTAAAACCTTCAATAAGATTTTTACCGTGTATAAGGATTGTACAATACCAGTCTGATGCCTTTGGTCCCACATTGTGGCTTAAAGAATTATACTTTTGCAGTAACTGATTGCTTTCTAGCAGTAACTGACAGTTTTCAAGCTTCACCATAATCCTTATTTATATATGTTCTCCAATATCTCCAAAAGATTCTCCAAGATTGGAGAATTGTCAGTGACAATGACTGTGGGAGAGGGATGGGTTTCAGGTTTCGGATATTCAATGGGTTTATTTTGAACATCTCTTCTGTGGGAAGAGCCAGGAAATTAGTTATTGCACAAGTATAATTTTTCTTTGATCATTTCTTGATTGGTTTGCCTACTCCCAAACTAAAATGTAAACTAATTACACCCCAAAACCTAGGCTTCGCTAGGTTTAAAAGGCATGTCCAGCAAAAAACTTTTCATAGATATGCATAACACCCCCTCTCCCAACCAAGGTTTTGCATTATCCATACAGGCCATAGATGCCCTTAATGTGACATACCTAACACGGTCCCTCGCCCCCTGAGCGCCACCCCCTGCTCCTGTTTCAAGCAAAAACAGGAGCAG